>BLSH010448650.1:163967-174899 GCA_018402905.1 Glandirana rugosa | reverse complement strand
GGGTGGTTTCAGTTATAACTTTGACTATGATGATGGTTTTGTTGGTAGTATACACTCGTATCCAGCTGCGCAAAGCGAAGTTAGTAGAGGGGGTTCAGATATCCTTTTCGGATAACGTCCCCGTATCTCGGCATAGTGACAAGAAGGTCAGCGTATCTCGGTATAATAACAAGAAGGTCGACGTATCTCTCGGTATAATAACAAGATTTATGGGAAAAGCCTATTGCAGCCGCATAGAGCCATATTACTGTTCTAAAATCATCTTCAAAGTGTGTGGGAAAAGCCTATTGCAGGCGCATAGAGCCATATTATAATATATAATTTAGAACAATAATATGGCTCTCTATGCAGCTGGAAGAACAATAATATGGCTCTATGCGACTGGAAGAACAGTGATACGGCTCTATGCCCCTGCAATAGGCTTTTCCTATAGACTTGGGGGAGATGATTGAAGCGAAACGCGTCGACCTATGCTCACATATGATGGTTGTTTTGGTAGTAGTATCAGTTTCAATATTGACTTTGGTGGGTAGGGTCCATGGACTCTGACCCTGTATGTTCACATGTATGTTTTGTACTAATATGCTTTTAAATTCTGTAAAGCACTATGCCTTCTAACCCAATGTTGTAATAAAAGGATTTATTTTTAAAAAAATTGAGTGGTTATCTCGTGGTGTGCCCAAAAACGTCCATTTACGTGGGGTACCCCCACATCCTTTTTTATGCATAAATTTTTCAGGACGGTGGCACGCATTGAAAAGCCCTTCCTTTTTGTCTTATTATAGGGTGGTATCACTCCTTTTCCCCTCAGAGCTTTCCTCTTAGCTCCCAATTGTTGGGACCCAAGGCCCACGAGATAACATATTTTCCTAGGTTCTAAGTTTTGCATTTGTATCCGCTGTGTGTATTTATGGTAAACCTCACTAACAGGAGATACTATCTCAGGTGGTGGGGTGACGTTGAGTAATACTCTCTTCTTTCTTTATTCAATTTTGGCTACATCGCTGTAGATTGTGACATCTTAAAAGATGATAGAATATACAGGAATCGCTTGGGAGGGTCTAATGACTAAATATCAGAAGACCGCCCAAGATGACAAGGGCACCATGATGGACATGGAGTTCTTTATGCAAAGACTCAAGAGGAGTCTGGAAAAGAAATCTAGTCTACACTGGCACATAAAATTCTTTGAGCGATATAGAGATGAAGGCCTCAACCCTATGGGTTTGAGGATTCAAATCTTCCCTAACGTCCGGAACATTTCCCCTGAACTCAGGGAAGCCTGGGAAGGCAACCTAAAGAAATGTACTGGAGAAATGATGAATATTTTGTTAAATCAGTATCAGAAAGAAATGGGAGAAGTAGATGAGGAAATTAAACAAATCTATATACAACACACTTCTCTGATCTCTCATCTGGAGTATGGGGCAAAAAACAAAGAGTTACAAATACATTTAGAGAAATTCAACATGGACCTAATCCAGAGAAAAGAACAAAAGTTCTTGAGAGATAAATTATCTTTCAATAATCACACAGCATATAGATGGCCCATGAATGGAATGAGACGATCACGGTCCTTCAGGCCCCAAAAATCGGGTCACCCCACACAGGATAATGAGGGAGCAGACTCAGACTCTTCCCACACTTCATATGGTTCTAACATGTCTAACTTTTCTCATTCATCACAGGGTAACCATACGACTCACTGGTGACATCGCCAATTTCGCAAAAGGCCTAAAGATGGTGAAAGAGCACAATCACAGGGTGGTGGTGGTAAGAAGCGTCTTATTGAACCAGACACACATGAATATGCTACGGCACAAGCGCACTCGGTCAATCAACAATCACGATCACTTTCCCGTTCATATGAGACACCCGGTGATACAAGTAAGTCTTTGAATAACCAACAGAACTCACAGTCACTGAAGCAAACACATAAAAATAAGACACCTAAGTACCTTAGAGGACCAGGATGAGCACTCTGAACCTAAGAATAATCCCCATACACCGGCTCCAAAAAACGTGCAATCGACCCTAAACCCTTTTGTGACAAAACTCATGCAACTGTCACAAGGCTAAACATTATAAACCTCTCCTCCCACACACTCATGGAGGTGGAAGGGGAGGTTTTGAGTTTGGGTCTTAGTTTCTGCCCTACGCAGGAGCTGGATACCTTTGAATTGGTCAAGGACATCAACTTATTTGGGAGAAAACTTACATACAAGTTTCTGTTTGACGAGGATAGGAAGAAAAAGAGGGAGGAATATATACAGAAAGAAGAGTGGAAAAAGTTTAGGGTACGTGACTTTCAAGTGTTAAAGGACCTCACGGATCTGTTGGAAGAAAACGAGGCCTATGCACAGGCCGTGCCTTCCGATGATCCTCACGGTCCAGAGCACATTGGATCTTCCAGAGCTCTGCCTGAGGAGATGGACCCCCCACAAGGAATGGTACAGAAAAATACTGCATGAGATGGTAAAAATATTTCAGGAAGAGTTTTGTGGACTAATTAGCCAGGCCTACCTGAAGGGGACTATCACAAAAGAAATATATGAATCTATTTTAGTGAGAAACCCACGAGTGCCTACTTTCTATGCACTCCCGAAAACGCACAAACATATGACTAGACCCCCGGGCAGACCGATTGTGTCTGGCATTGGTTCAGACACAGAATTGGCTAGTCGATTAATTGACAACTATCTGCGTCCACATCCCTACCGTCGTATATTCAAGACACCCCTGATCTTCTTAGAAGTCTTGATGGTATCCCTGTACCTCCTGATACCAGATTGGTCGCTATTGATATAGAAGCCCTCTATAGTAGCATTCCTCATGGCAAGGGTTTAGCAGTGGTCCGAGAGTTCCTGTGTGAATTACAACGGGACTTCCTGGATTACAATGAATTTATTCTGGCTACCTTAGAACACATCCTTACCAGGAATGTGTTTGACGATTCCCACTACCTCCAGGTGCAGGGGGTTGCGATGGGGACATGTTGCCAACCTGTACCTGGGGGGGTGGGAGCGTACCTTGTCGTCCGATGACAGATACAGTACTATTTGGCTGCACGTTCTCCTCTGGCTCTGATACATAGATGACGTGTTCATGCTGTGGTCGGGGCCAGAGGAGAAGCTTGAAGAATTTTTTGCCATGCTGAATGTGAACGACTTTAATTTAAGATTTACACTGCAATCTAGCCCGTCCTCTATATCTTTCCTCGATATTCAGATTCTTATCAATCAGGCAGGTGAAATCAATACTACCCTATATCGTCAACCTACGGCTGGAAATACGGTATTGCATGCACAGAGCTTTCATCCAAAATCACTAGTTAAAAGTATCCCCTACTCTCAATACTTACGGCTGAGACGAATATGCTCTGATGAGGAGCTGTTTAGACAGGAGGCCAACGCCCTCTGAGACAGATTATTGGCTAGAGGATACTCACGTACCCTCTTACGAAAAGCCTTCAATAAAGTCCATGGACGTCAGACAGAAGAAACAACCTATGCAGACAGATAGGGTCCGTCTAATTACTCCCTATACAAATCAGTATGCTCAAGTCAAAAAAATTCTGGAGAAACACTGGTATCTCCTGGCCAACGACAAAATACTAAATAAATACATAGGACCAGGTCCAGATATCACATATAGGAAAGCAAAATCAGTTAGGGACAGGTGACCAAGAGCCATTTCCAGGAGGCCCCTATGTCCACGGACCTGAGGGGCACTTGGAGGTGTGGTTCTTGTAATTTTTGTCAGTTCATATATGAAAATCAAATTTTTTATTTCCCTAATGGGAGGTTACATGCTGTTGGACATCACATAGACTGTCAAACGATTGGGATAGTGTATGTGATGTTCTGTATATGCGGTGCCTTCTATGTGGGAAAAACCAAACACCAATTTTGGAGTAGAATTAAAGATCACGTATAGTATGGACATAAAAATATACTCTCTACACCCATAGGTAGGCACCTTAGCCTATACCACCATAATGACCCACATGTAGTTCATTTTGCTGCTTTAGAGCGAATTATACAGAATCCTAGAGGTGGGGAATTTGACAAAATTATACTTCAACGTGAGACACGATGGATATATACTCTTAGGGCGACAGAGGCACCCGGACTAAATGAAGCATTAAGCTTCAAACCATTTCTCTAGAAAGGGGAATGGGAACATGTTTTACTGGGTGTGTATGAGTATCTTTAGTACATGAATCATCAATCATCTATATATGTGAAATTACTACTTGCTTTCCCTCCTCTCCCTTATAGCCTTGTGAGATAGAGGCAATAAATATAATCTAATGGAACCATAAATGACATCTTAAGATACCTACAATATGGTCTGTCCTTTGCTTACTATATCCTCTCTTCTATCGCTCCCTCGTGCTCTTTGCCTCTTGTTTGAGGCTGGGCCTCCCTGCATGAATATGTTTTCCTTCCTTCTGCCCCAAATATACTATACCTGTGATATAAGTTTGGTTTTGTGGTGCCCTGATATATTATCTGTCTTCCTGTATATATTCCATCTACTGCAAATTGTATATACCCATTTGTACACATATGACATGACGGGCTATGACTATGTGCGATCCCGGGGTTTCTCTATTGGGGGCGGACATATGCGTCTCACGTCTCCTATTGGAGGCCTTAGGGTTGTGGGCAGGCCGGCGTGGTGTGCTCTGGGGGAGGCCTCGGTTCCTCCCTTGGGGCATTCCTTGTCTGGCATACGCCTCCCCTTTACAGACGGCGCGCTCGGACTCGGAGCCAGCGCCGTATTGTTGAGACGCACGGCCTATGATGCGCTAGGTGCGCCACATATGCGGCGCACACAGGTGACGCGGTGGGAGAGTATTTCAGTCCCACGCCGAGTCGGTGTCTAGCATGGCGGACCCAACAACAGGGAAGGTGGACAGAGTGAGAGATAGGACACAGGGAACAATAGCCCCACAATAGACACTGCAGTGCTGTATAGTATCAGTCTACATACCTGTTCCTCCTGCTTTATAGGGAACAAGCTTGTGGTTAGTCTTGCTTGATACGGCACACTCTTGGAAATTTTCCTTGTCTCCGGACTACTGACTCAACAAAAGGTATCTATAAATATACAAGGTTATTATTTTTTGGTGGATTAGATATCCACAATACATTTTTGCAATTTCTGTGGGGAGCTACTCCTGAGATATACATATATATCTTGTATTTTTTTTATTATTATTATTATTATACAGGATTTATATAGCGCCAGCAGTTTGCGCAGCGCTTTACAAAAATGAAGGCAGACAGTACAGTTACATCACAAATTGGCACAAGAGGAATCAGAGGGCCCTGCTCGTTAGAGCTTACAATCTAAGAGGGAGGGTCAGTTGATACAAAAGGTAAAAGCTGTGGGGGATGAGTTGATGTAGAAAGAATATATTAGGTAGAAGCAGGATAGGATTCTTTAAAGAGAAAGGTTTTCAGGGATCGTCTAAAGATGGATAGATTAGAAGACAGTCGGACTGATTGGGGTAGGGAGTTCCAAAGGATCGGAGAAGCTCTCGCGAAATCTTGGAGGCGAGCATGGGAGGAGGTGACAAGTGAGCTAGAGAGCAGGAGGTCTTGAGAGGACCGAAGAGGGCGGCTTGGTTGGTATTTTGAGACTAGGTTAGAGATGTAGCTGGGGGCAGAGTTGTGGATGGCTTTGTAGGTTATTGTTAGTACTTTGAATTTTATACGTTGGGTGAGTGGAAGCCAGTGGAGAGATTGGCAGAGAGGGGTGGAGGACACTGAGCGGTTGGCAAGGTAGATAGGTCTTGCAGCAGCATTCATTATTGACTGAAGGGGGGATAATGTATGCAAAGGTAATCCAATGAGGAGAGAGTTGCAGTAGTCGAGGCGAGAGATAACCAGAGAGTGAATTAGAAGCTTGGTGGTCTCATTGGTTAAAAAGGGGCGTATTCTAGCGATGTTGCGTAGGCTGAGGCGGCATGATTTGGACAGGGATTGAATGTGCTCTTGAAAGGACAGTTCAGAGTCTAGGGTTACCCCTAGCACCCTGGCATGTGGGGATGCACTAATAGTTGTGCCATTGACCTTAACAGAGAAGTCAAGGGAAGGGGCACGTGGGGGAGGAAATATAATGAGCTCAGTTTTAGATAGATTCAGTTTGAGGAAGTGCTGTGACATCCAGGCTGATATGTCTGTTAGTAAGGCAGTGATCTGTGAGGAGACTGATGGGGTGAGCTGAGGGGTAGAGAGATAGATTTGGGTGTCATCGGCATATAAATGATAGCGGAAGCCATGGGAGGTGATCAGCTCACCCAGGGAGGACGTGTAGATCGAGAATAGTAGGGGTCCAAGGACAGAACCTTGGGGGACTCCAACGGTGAGAGGAGTTGGAGAGGAGGAAGTAGAGTTGTAAGTGACACTGAAGGTGTGGTGAGATAGGTAAGATTCAAACCAATGGAGCGCACAGCCATGGAGACCAAGCAAATTGAGTTTTTTGAGGAGGAGGGGGTGATCAACTGTATCAAAGGCAGCAGAAAGGTCCAAGAGTAAGAGTATGGAATAGTGACCGTTGGTTTTAGCTGTTAGCAAGTCGTTTGTGAGTTTTAGGAGGGCCGTTTCTGTGGAGTGGTGTGGTCGAAATCACGACTGAAGGGGATCAAGAAGGTTGTTTTCAGTGAGGTGGTCACTCAGTCGGTTGTAAACTAAACGTTCAAGGATTTTGGAGGCAAAGGGGAGTAAGGAGATGGGTCTTAGATTGTTAAGATTGGTGGGGTCCAGTGTGGCCTTTTTTGGTATGGGAGTGACTAGTGCATGTTTTAGAGGGTTGGGGAAGATGCCAGTAGAGAGGGAGAGGTTGAAGATTGTAGGATAGAGTCAGAGGGCAACTGTAGTAGTTGAGAAGGAATGGGGTCTAGGGGGCAGGAGGTTAGGTGGGCGTTAGAGAGAAGTTTAGTGACTTCTTCTATGGTAGCTGGGTTAAATGAGAGTATTGATTGCGCAGGAGGACAATGAGTGTGAGGGGGGTGAGAGATCTGTAGAGAGGAGATCTCGAGACGAATCATATCAATCTTATTTTTAAAGTGATAAGCAATCTCCTGGGCAGTGAGCAAGTTGGTGGGTGGAGGTAAGGGAGGACGAAGTAGAGTGTTAAAGGTAGAAAAGAGTTGACGGGGCTCCGTGAGAGGTTGTTGATAAGAGTGATAAAGTAGGTCTGTTTGGCAGTGTGGAGGCAGGAATGGTATTCTTGGAGGGCAGATTTATATTGATTTATATTGCCTAAAATCTTGCTGTGATTTAGTTTTACGCCACAGACGCTCAAGAGCGCGGCTCTTCTTTTTGAGGCTTCTGGTATCGTCTGTCTGCCAGGGTTGTAGCGGTCGAGGCCTGATTCTGTGTGTAGTGAGGGGGGCCAAGGTATCTAGCGTGGATGACAGTGAGCTGTTGTATAAAGAAGTGGCCAGGTTGGGGCAGGGCAAGGATGAGATTTTGTTGTAGAGACAATCTGTAGCAGAAAAAAGAAGAGAAGGGTTAAGATGGCGAAGGTTTCTACGGGTAATTGTTTGGTAGCTGGAAGGCAAGGAGGAGGAAGACAAGGAGAGAGTGAAGCTAATAAGGTGGTGATCGGAGAGAGGAAAGGGAATGTTGGAGAGGCTGCACGGAGTGCATAGGTAGGAGAATATGAGGTCAAGGCAGTTGCCATCAGTGTGAGTAGAAGCATGTGTCCATTGTTTTAGGTCAAAAGAGGAAGTTAGCCTCAGAAAGTTAGAAGTAGCAGAAGTTTCAAGATTAGCAGGGATGTTGAAGTCACCAAGAATGATTGTTGGATTGTTGGAGAATTGTATTATCTTTTAGTGATGACACTATAAATGCCGCTCTCACCTCTAGGACACCTACCCTTTCTTTTCTCCCCATTTGTAAGGGGTATAGTAATAGCACAATAGGGTAAGTTCAGTTTTTGAGTCTTTTATTTATTATGTATTGGTTGTAAACATCGGTACAGACAATTTGAGACTCTGGTATTGATAATCTGATACACAGTCTTTTGTTATAGACTCAAACGCACTACTTTGTATATTGGAAATCACCCCCCTTTTGTCCACCATCCACCTTGAGGCAAAAAAGTGGTATCCACATAGGAGGTAATAATGTTTTGTCGCTATCCGATACTACCTAATAGAAAGAAAATAAAAAACTACCAATAAAAGAAAAATATACACATAAAATACACTGATACAAATCCACTCATATTTTATAGGAACCTCCTCTTTGCGTCACTTCCGGTTCTCCACCTGGGGACTGACGTATGCATCTCCTGTGTTTGCCCCCATGATAGTTCTCCTTGGTCGCACTAAGTCAATATGTAAGCATCTTAATGGGTTACACACAGCAAAAATACTAATGCATTAAATAAATGTAATTTGAATGTAAAATACCAAATACTGATATACATCTTTCATCTTTTTTTACTAAGCTAGTGTAACAACCGATACCTATACTGTGAACAGGTCCTGAAGAAGCTTGATTGAAGCGAAACGCATTGACCTATGCTCACATATGATGGTTGTTTTGGTAGTAGTATCAGTTTCAATGTTAACTTTGGTGGGTAGGGTCCATGGACTCTGACCATGTATGTTCACATGTATGTTTTGTACTAATATGCTTTTAAATTCTGTAAAGCACTATGCCTTCTAACCCAATGTTGTAATAAAAGGATTTATTTTTAAAAAATTCAGTGGTTATCTCGTGGTGTGCCCGAAAACGTCCATTTACGTGGGGTACCCCCACATCCTTTTTTTTATGCATACATTTTTCAGGACGGTGGCACGCTTTGGAAAGCCCTTCCTTTTTGTACTAAATAATAAAAATTTTGCCTTAGACCAATGCAGAGTTTTTCCATGTCTTCTGAGTGTAGAAGGTCTAGAGCATTTTTCTTGGGAGTTAATGTGTTGAAGAAGTTCAGGGATGGGAAATTGACTGTATTGGTTATATAGGCAATCAAGCGTCTTTGTAAGAGAGCGTATGTCCGCCAATCTAGCTCTATGTTTTTTAGCTGCTAGGCTAATGATATGGCCACGCATTACTGCCTTATGGGCAGTCCATAGTGTGGCGGGGGACGTGTCAGGGAGCGAGTTTTCCATAAAGTAGTTATCTAAGTGTTTAGAAAGAGAGTCAATATGTAGGGTCTGTAAGCAGTCATTAAGGCTCCACGTATACACGTATAGGTTGTAGGTTTTAGACCAAGTCCTCCTGTGGAGAAGGCCACCATATGATGGTCAGACCATGGGCAGCCGTGAATCTCCTTGGAACCGATATTATGCGCTCACCAGGTGTCTATAAGTTGCAGTGAGTTTAAAGCTCCAACTACTGATTTAAGGAACGCTTTTGAAGACGGGGTGACTCTGCTTCTATCTAAAGTTGGGTAAGCCGTCAGGATGAAATCACCCCCCCACAATCAAGTGTGGGGAGAGATATCACTCCAATATTTTAAAAAGTGCCCAAAAAATGAGGCTTGGGTCTAGTTTGGGACATATACAGAGGCTATAGTAATAGCCTGACCCTACATGGTAGAATTGTGAATAAATGCATGGTAGAATTGTGAATAAATATGACCACCCCACATGACTTGCTAGAATGGGCCATGCAATAAAATTGTTTAAAGGCTTTATAAAACAATTGAGGGTGATTGGAGAGGGAGAAATCAGTCTCTTGTAACAAGAGTATATCTGCACCTAAACTTTTGTAATGCCGAAATGCCTTTTTGCGTTTCTGGGGAATGTTAAACCCCTGAACATTATGGGTTATTATTTTAAGCGCCATTATAGAACATAAAGATGGGGGACTTGGTGATAATAAATGGTATAGGTTCTGACCCACATGTCAAGGTTTTTCAGTGGGGTAGCCACATGTACATAACCCAAACCATAGAATCATTGCTCATAATGGGTAGCATGAAACATCATTATAGCTAGTACCCATACAGTGGTGGTGCAGTAATTGATCTTCCGTAACAAAAAAACATCAAAATTAAACTTAAACATAATAAACAAAACTATGCTCAAAAGCCAACAATGAGCTAGGGGGTCAGTGGAGAAAACTCCTTCTGACCAAAAACTAAAATTCTTCAGACTGAGATGTCCGATACTTACAACAGGAGCCAGGGTAATTCACCACCAACCCCATATAGCAGGTTACACTAAATGCTGCCCCAGGCTGGATCCGAGAGCAAGTGGGGGGATGACTATAGATGCGGAGGAGACACCACTCCTAAATTCAAAAGGTCTAAGTAAACAGTGCTTCAGTGCAAAAGTGTCATCCAAGCCATATAGGAATCAAGTATGTAAACGGTAAGTCGTGGAAGCAGTGAACTTGGAAGAATATAGTGAGAGGATCCAGCTTATCTACATTAGTGTATAGCAAATGGGCCCCTCCAGGGGCTTGTGGAAGTCCAGGATCAAGTCCTTCAGACACAATTACCCATTATAGGATAGGTTTGCTTTTGTTCAGTCTTCTCAGAAACAGACTGCACTAATGATAACAAGTTAGGGAATCATATTGGTTCTAGTAATGATGGTTCATTTCTAGGATTTCTGGAGACCGAGGTAGCTGAGGAACTGGCTCAGTTAAAGCTTAATAAAGCAATGGGCCCTGATGGTATTCATCCCAGAGTTCTAAGAGAACTTTGCAATATAGTTGTTGGACCATTAACAAATCTTTTAAATAAATCTCTTCTAACAGGAGAAGTTCCCCATGACTGGCGGATAGCTAATATTGTACCTATCCACAAGAAGGGCAGCAAGGTAGAAGCTGGCAATTACAGGCCAGCGAGTTTAACATCAATTGTAGTCAAGGTAATGGAATCGCTTCTCAAAAGAAGGATCATTGATCACCTAAAAATACACAGCTTGCTGGACCCAAAGCAACATGGCTTTACTGA
>BLSH010448650.1:144745-163306 GCA_018402905.1 Glandirana rugosa | reverse complement strand
TAAACCTATTGGCATTGGCTTCTTTGTTGGAAGCCGACGCACCGTAGGGACTATGACAGTGTCTGGATCACAGTCGTTGTTGTTTTAATGAAGTATGGGAAGAGGGACTTCGGAGACTTTTCCGGAAACGTACACTGTCCTAAGTGTCCCGGAACGCGGGTTTTGGTGGATAGCTATTCGGAGGAGTAAAATAGTATTAAACATATCTTTGTATCTTTTCACTGCCGTCTTTTTCTGACTCATCGGGTAGCTCAGACAGGGAAAAATAAATAAATAAATAAATAAAAATTAAAAAAAAAAAATGTAATTGGAACAACAGACTATAAACTACCAACAGAGGTTGTGAGACAGTCAACAGTAAATGGCTTCAAACATGCTTGGGATAAACATAAATATATAGTCAGACAACAAGGTTAATGTAAAAAAAAAAAATTAAAAATAAATAAATAAATAAATAAAAAGGGACAGACTCGATGGGCTACTCAGTCTTTTTCTGCCGTCACTTTTCTATGTTTCTATACAAATTATGATAAAATGAGGAGGCTTATCGATAGGTGGTTTTGGGCGCAAGGCCCTGTGAATCCTGTCACATGCAAAGGCCTTTTCAGAGGCTTCAGGGAGAAGGGTATGAAGTAATTTTGTTGTTGCTGACACTAGGTCTGTGACAGTATCAGGGATGCCACGCAGCCGAAGGTTGTTTCTTCGGTTACGGTTATCCAAATCCTCTACCTGTGATTGCATAAATGTGAAATTTTCAGCCAGAGACTCAAAGTCCTTGCGCAGGTCTGCATGAGCAAGGGTAAGTTTGTCATGTTTAGTTTGCAGCAAATCTGTGCATGTGCCAAGGGTACGCTGTGTGAAATGTTTAGAAATCATGTGAAATAGCCCTGCGGGAGTCTATTTAGCCTCTGTGACTGCTGGAGCTCTTACAGACTGCGTCCGTCCCTGATTGTGCCACACATGCACCCTCTTTATGCACCTTTTTTGGAAATGCCCAAATCTATTTTGGTACTGGCAGGAAGTGTTAGACTTGCTAAACTATGTATATGATACCAGGTTGTTCCTAGACCCTGTTTTATGTCTCTTGGGCTATGCAAATCCTAATATTATTGATTGTAATCAGATAGTGACTATCATGAGATCTCTTTTTATAGCACGTAAGTTGATAGCCTCTCTCTGGCTTTCACCCAATCCTCCTACCTTGAGGGACTGGATTCAGAAAATGGATAAATATGTTATGTTTGAAAAACACACCTATGTTCAACATAATACTTCTTGGAAGTTTGAAAGGATGTGGAAAAAATGGATCATGTTCTTATTTAAGTAAAAATTTTGATAGACATTAGGGGTGATTCTTAGGGGTATTTTTTCTCCTTTTTTTGTACAGGGGGACCTGTATAGGATGCCTATTTAACCTGCTCCACGGTATCTATGAATAGCTTTTTGAGTATTCGTGTATATCATGGGAAAACTAGATGTGATTGTTTCAAATGATAATTTGACCTTGATTTTGTTGGTGTTATTTATTTGTTATAACACTTTTAAAAATAAAATTTGAATTAAAAAAAATAGTGCTGGCTCCCTGTGTTCAGTGGAGCTGTAACCAGCATGGCTGTAATTGTTGTGTTAGGCAAATTTAGCTGCATGTGACTAGTTAGGTCTGCTCATGGTTATACAGTCCTGACCAATCTCAGGGAGGATGGCCCTGAAGACTGCTGGGAGTCTGTATAAATACTCTGAGACACAGAGCTGCTGGGCCTTTTCCTTTGAGAGAGGAACACAGCCTGGAGGGCTTGCTGTCCTCCAGGCAGTGCTGCCAGGTGCTTACCTGAGAGCCTGGATGCTGTACCTACAGAGAGCTGACTGAGGGGCTGTCTTCTGTAGATCTAGTCTGGTTTTACAGGAGAAATGTACCCCATGGATTTTGGAAGGAGGCAACCAACTTTCCTTGGACATTTGTGAGTACAGACTGCTGTGAGAGATCTTACAGACTTTTGGGCTGCTGCCACCCCCCTCTTGTGTTAGTGAGTCAGCTGTATGCTTGTCTAAAGGGGACATTAGCTGGTGTCCTGAAGAGCTCTAACTGTCTAGTTCTATGTGATGGGACTCTGCTCTTGTTGCCTTAAAAAAACAAAGCCCGCTTTTAACTGCTTTTACTACAAACCAAGTCCACAGTTTGCTATTGTAAGGACTTCTGCTTTACCTTTTCAGAAAGGAGTTTACTGTCCTCAGCCAGTACATAGTTCTCATTTTTGGAGTATTCCACTCAATTCCCTCAACCCTTTCCCAGTTACTCCAAAAAATAAAAACAACAAAAAGAACACCCTTAGACTGGTTATTGAGGAAAAGAGTGACTCTGATCATGTGCCTGGCTACAGGGTAATCTACAACGAAAAGAACCTGGGCAATTTCCTTCCGGGGTAGCACTGCATTTGTTATACATACATTATATAATTTCTATAGCTGCTAGTGCATTAAGCTAAAAAAATTGCAGTGCAGATGGAGGTTTTAATTCATAGTTGCCCAGAACTGCTGGAATGTAAAGAGCAGCGCTGGAGATCCCAGCTGACATCATTGACCAAATATGCTCATGACTATATTTTGTCTTTGTCACCTGGGATACCAACAGGCTTGTTTACTATGTGAAACAAGCAGACAGGTGAGACAGGAAGCTTAATTTCTTTGCCATAATAATAGCACAGCTAAATTAATCATTTCTGCCTGCAGCAGCTGAAGTTTCAGGTGGGTGAACAGACCAAATCTAGCCATTTACAGTGGTTCTCCTGTTCAGTGACCCTTAAACATCTAGAGTTCAGGGTCAACTTACCACTGAAGTTCAACACTATACCTAACACATGCAAAACCGCCCTTTGTTTTGTAGGACATCACCACTTTTTAAGTGCACCAAAGCACCAAATCCTTAGTACCCATGCCATAGCTATGAATATAGCTAGCAAATCCCCATATTCATAATGACAGGGAGGCTTAAAGACAGATACAAAGGTTAGGCATGTACAGCCATTAGGGAGAGAGCTAGTTCTGCTTCTGCAAATAAAACAAAAAGTGTATATAAACCATATACTATATTCTATTAAATAAAAAGTAGACCACATAAACAATTAAGTGTCCAGGCTGGACCTCTGGCCATAGCTTGAACAGTATGCTCTAATTTTATTTTTACAATAGCCCAGTGAGCCCCTGGGGACCATCCAAGTGAGTAAGCACTGTCACTGTGACCAGACCCTGCCCTCTCTCTCTCCCTGCCCCATCTCTCTCCCTCTCCCTGCCCTCCTCTCTCTCTGCCCCTCTCTCTCTGCCCTCTCTCTCTGTTCCCTCTCTCCCTGCCCCCCCTCTCTCTCTCCCCACTCTCTCTCTCCCTGCCCCTTCTCTCTCTCCCCCTGCCCTCTCTCCCTGCCCCCTCTTTCTCATTCTCTCATTCCTTACATTTCTCTCTCCCTTCCCTCTCTCTCCATGCCCTTTCTCTCTCTCCCTGCCCAAACTCTCTCTCTCCTTGCTCCCCATTTATCTCCCTGCCCTCTCTATCCTTGCTCTCTCTCTCTCTCCATGCCCTCTCTCTCTCTCTCCATGTCCTCTCTCTCCCAGCCCCCTGTTCCCCTGCTCTTTCTCACTCCCTGCCCTTTCTCTCTCTCTCTGCCCTTTCTCTCTCCCTGCCCCCTCTCCCTCTCCTTGCTCCCTCTTTCTCTCCCTACCCCTCTCTCTCTCTCTCCCTGCCCCCTGTCTCTCTCTACCTGTCCTCTCTATCCCTGCTCTCTCTCTCTCTGGCTAGTGTCTTGTTCAAAATGTGTCCTAGTAAATCTGATCAAATGCTGTGCATGGAATCTGTACAATCCATACATTTTTTTTTTAATTTGGACATACAGTACGTACAGTAGCCTAAATTCAGCCTAAATAAAAACAGAAAAATTGGCACAATGGACATAACATAGAGTTAGTATGATGTGTTCCTTGTGATGATTTGTGGTTTACAAGAAATCTTCAGTCCCCCCCCCCCCGCCGGCCCAGCCACTGTGATATTCTAGTGTGGTGGGGGTTAATACAGCTAAAGGGCTGTCAGAAGCTTGACTATGCCTGCCTTTTCCCTTCCTGATCCACCATTCATAGAAGCCGTACTACTACTTCTATGAATGACACAGAGAGGGTCATAGCTGTCCATCATCCACCCATAACCCAGTAGTTTGGCTTCTTATGGCAGCGGGGAGTTGAAAGATGAAAATTTCTCCTAAGAAAAAAAAAAGACTCAACACAATGGGCACACCATACTAATAATAGGTTATGTACCTTGTACCAACTTTTCTGTTTTAATTTTGGCTAAACTCAGACTTTAAACTCTAATGTAGATTTTTTAAATTTTAAGCTGCATAATGTGTCTCCTTTTCAAAATATGGCCTAGTAAAAGTGTTTAAGTACTGAAGAATCAGTATAATATTTCTTGCTTTTTTTATGAAATAAAGCACTTTGGTTTTTATTACAGTTAGAGTTGAGCGAACACCTGGATGTTCAGGTTCGGCGGGTTCGGACAAATTTCACGGAAACGTTCGGGTTCGGTACCGAACGTTACCCGAACGTGACCCCGGACCCCGAACCCCATTGAAGTCAATGGGGACACTAATTTTTCGGCACAAAAATGGCTGTAAAAAGGTCCTGGCAAGTGCTAGAGGGCTGCAAAAGGAAGAAAATGGGAGATGTTATTAAATCTGCAATCTGCCCTTCAAAGCAGTAGTAATCTCTACCTAGTCCAGTATCAGATTGTTCTGTAATCAGATCTTTTTGTAATGCAGGATGAGAGATCGTTCTGTAATCAGATCATTCTGTAATGCAGGATGAGTGTTATTAGATCTGCAAACTGTCCCTCAAAGCAGTAGTAGTAATCTCTACCTAGTTATTATCACTGCAATCTGTCTCTCACAGCAGTAGTAGTAATCTCTACCTAGTTATTTGATCTGCAATCTTTCCCTCACAATCTGTCCCTCACAGCGCTGGTAGCATCCTCTCCCTACACTAACCTGAGAGCATGTGACATGCAGCACTGTGACTCCAGCCTCATATAGAGGCTGGGTTACATGATGCACTGGCCAATCACAGCCATGCCATTAGTAGGCATGGCTGTGATGGCTTCTAGGGAAAACCAGTGAAATGCTTGTTGATTGGCTGTCCTGCAGCAATTCAACATGCGTGATAAAATACCAGAACCCAGAATCCGAACCCGGACTTTTTCTCAAACGTTCGGGTACGGACCCGAACGTTACAGTTTGGGTTCGCTCAACTCTAATTACAATCTCAGCATGGTAACTGGAACATAGACTTCACCCTACTAGTTTTATCACATAGGACGTCATCGGGGGTGTAGGGTGGAGTCTACGCTCTAGTTACCATGCTGAGATTGTATGAATCTGCAGATTTTTACCTGAGATTTTATGTTTTTTTGTGTTGTATTGAGCTTTTAATTTTGCAATAAACCATCATGGTTTGTATGCTATGTGGAGATCCTTCTTTCCTTTTTAATACTTCCATGAGAGAGGAGGAAGGAAAAAAAAATTGTCGAGGACTAAGGCAAATCCTCTCAAGCACCTTCCATGGGTGTCTTTATCTGCATGCAGTGGACTGATCTTCCTTGATGTATACATCCATGCTTTGCTAGGCACCTGTAATGTGGAGTCTAGCTGTCTGGTAAGCGCACATCCTTATCTCACTTTCTATTGAGGGGCACTATCTGGGTATATTGACATCTGCTACAGTTGAAAGTCACTATTGATAAAGTTTTATACACATGATATGAACACTTTTGGGATTCTCTTTTTGTAGCGTGGCAATCTTTTTTTGTTTTTATGGTGTACACATACATTATGTTCTGTTGTGAGATTGCTTGTCACCTGCGCAATTTCTTTACACACTTTTCCAAATAGGAGCATGGCAGAGTGGGACCCGCAGTGCGGTGGTGGAGTGGAGGCTTATAGCAGACAGTGCTGGATTCGCTGGGTGCTGTACGCCTTCACTCCCCTGGTGAAAGGGGTGTGAATTTTTTCTTCAAGAACTATAATTTGACTCTACTACTGTCAAATGCATCCCCACCCTTGTTTGGTTGCATACGTTTTCCCTCAGTTTCAATGCATTATCTGCAGATATATTCCACTGCATTGACAATTATTACATACCCTAGAGAGCATGTGTTCACTACAGAGTATATGCAGGTTGTCCTTATCTGGTCAATCTGTGTCTCTAAAAGAGAACCTGTGATCATTTTGATGTTAGTTCTAGCACTATGAGCTGTGTAAAAACAAGGTGGAACCCAGAGGCTGCCCAAAACAGAGTTGGAGGAGCCAAAACAAACTGCACAGCAAAGTCCATTAGCACTTATTACCATGTTGTGTTGGCTCTGAAATACTTATTAAGAGGTGGGGGAAAAATTTGTAAGGGTGGGTTGATGGGGTGATCATCACATCCTCCATGTTCCCCTCCTTGTTGGGTGCCAAGCAAGAGTCACATGAGAGGCTTACCCCGGGTTGGGTTCTTCTGGGCTACGCTAGACACTTTGGAAAGGGTCACTGTCTTACACAAGGGGTTACATTTATGGAACAGCCAGCTGATCTCTAATAACTTTATTGATGTTACTGTACATCACCACAACCACGTGTGCAATTAGGAGGGACATGCAGAGCCCTTGTCCTCTCCACTTGTCCAGCATATCACCACTACCTCACTTCCAGTATTGATAAGGGTGTCCCACCATTCACCTAGAGCGGTCTCCTAGTGGTTAATTTACTAAAACTGGACACATGGGGGTTGATTTACTAAAAAGGAGTGCCAAATCTGGTGCAGTTGTCCATGGTAGCCAAAAAAACTGAAAGCTGATGGTTTCAATGCAGAACTGCACCAGATTTTGCACTCCTTTTTAGTAAATCAACCCCCATGTGTGCACTTCATTTAACTCTTTCTCTTCCATATCTGTGTAGAGGATGAGAGCCCCGGCGGTGCAGATCTGCTCCTGTTGCTATGGAAGATGTATCTCTGCTGAAGGAGTGTTGACAACATCTCCCTCGCTGCAGGAAGCTTATCTCTTCAATGTTTGTCCTTTTTAATCCATAAGAGTATTTTGCTTACCAGTACAAAAGGTAAATTTTCTTTTGTACATAGCAACCAATTATTTTTTTAACTGCAATTTATATTTATATTTAACTTGAAACTTTGGAAATAAATCAAGGCAACATGTTCAATGTAGCAAGAAAAGTTATATTTCGTGAACTTTCAATTTGTGTGTTTAAATGCTAACCACTAAGCTACTGTGCCACTCCACTTTTGGTGCATTAGGTCCTAAGCACATAAATGAGAACAAAAATGATCTATGGGTTTGGTGAATCATTTTGAGGCAAAAATATTCCAAAAACATTTTTTTTAACAGTGTGGCACAATTTTTTTTTAGACAGCCTTCTGTTACCATGATATATCGCTATACATGAATTTCATAAATGTACTGTGGGGACACTGCTGAGCACACCAATTATATAAATTCTTTATCACTCCGCTTTCTATCGCTGAAAGCACACACTTTGTTAGCACAACCGATTCACTCCTTGTGCTTATTCCTCCTCAACCAGTTTGTGTTCTACTGTATTGGGACTGAAAAGGTCTGATATCAAGTAACATTCAGGTACTAGCACAGTTTGTATTTAGAAGAATACATTTAAGTATGGATTAATGAATACAGAACATTAATGTATACATTTTATATATGACATGACTCCAGCTTTAAACGGGCTAAGGGCCACATAGATGATGCCAGGGGGCATAGGAGGCCAAAAACATCAGTTTGACATGCCTGCCCCAAAGTATGTTTGGGTAAGGGTGACCAGCCACTCAGGGGCAGAAGTAATTACCTTTGCTGCAGGCAATTGGATGAAGTTATATAAAAGCAGTAAATAACATATGTGCACATTGTTATGTCTACATTCTAACTATAGTATGTATGATCATGGAGGCATTATATTACACAATGTTTGCAAAGTCCTTTTTAACACTGGAAGAGTTTTTCAGAATATTTGGTCAGAATACTTTCTCCATGGTGATATACCCCTCTAGCTATTGCCATATTAAAACACAGGTTATGCAGTCTGGGTCTTCCTTTTCATCTAAACCTTTTGTCAGTGATGACCTCACTGACTGAAGCGTGACAGTTTTTATATTAGGAGTTCATAAAAGGATAAAAAAGCAGGCCTCTCTTGAAGTCCTTAATCTGCTTAACAATCACCATATGTTGTGCATAATTTCACTGTTATTAAATATGAATGGCATTACAGTTCTTTCAACAAATTACTGCCGTTGTTTTTAGAGATAGGAGAAAAAAACATGAAAGATTAGAGTCCATGTGAGAAATTTAATTCTGTGAGGAAACATATTAAAGAGTTAGAATTCTGGCCACCAACATATTTTGGCACAGAACTTATACGTGTACAAATCTTTGGCTGTCAGCAGCGAGTTTTGTTGAAAAGATCAATATTAACAATATCATTTGTTCAAGATAGTACAAGTGGTGACTAATATTATACATAGTCAAACTAAACATTTTCAATGGGTTGTAGCAAAGGGCAAAGGATCACCTTTCTTAACATCTGACAAAAGACCTGTTTGCTCATGAAACGTGCTGATAGTGGTTTTATGCTTCATTTTACATACAACCATGGCTTTTTAACTGTCATTTATATCTAGGAAGTGTTAAAACAAACCTGTGTTCTTTTATTAGGCTCATATTTAAAAATATATAGAAGACTTTTCTTCCAGTAGTAGATCTAACCCATCGTCATAAAGGAGACAATATGTCAATGTAATTTCAAATAATTGTAATATTTTTTAAACATGCTCTTTTCATTTAAATAATGTGTGGTGATCCAAAGGCTGTTCAAGAATTTGCTGGGGTGGGGTGCATGTCACTTGTAGCTCTAGTGGAGAGTAGCTCTAGTGCACCAGCAGGGTCCATCAGAAAGCTGGTCCAGAGCAATGATGTGCAACTAGCACCGGAGTGAGTACATGTAGACCTAAAGAAGCTAAAAGAGATCAGCAACAGTGAAATACTGTACAAAAAAAGATAAACAGTATTTTTTTGTAAAAATGGGCAATTATGAATGATGACTAATAAAACAAAATTCTGCACTCAAGGTTCTCAAACTCTCAAAAAATACTATGAGACAGCTGCACTCATGCACAAAAATAATAATCAGATATCAGCAAAAATGTGTGTGTATAAATTCAACTGATGTACACTACATTCAACCCCAGATATTGTGTATCCAATACATAATAATCCATATAAATACACATAGTAATATCCAATCAATATGAATTACAGTGATATGGGATGAGGGATGTAGGGATGAGCTCCCGATTCGAGTCAAACGCATGTTCGATTCGAACATCGGGTGTTCGTTTGTTCGGGTCTTTCCGAACATTATGGGGCATTTGTGGGAACTTTGCACGCCCCATAATGCATTTCAATGGCGGCAGAATGCCGCCCGTTGATTGGCCAAGGCATGCACTTGACCTGCATGCTGTGGCCAATCAGTGGGCAGCCTGTTGTGAGATCTTTGATTGGTTAAATGCAGGGTGCCTTTATTCCTTTAATCCCTGTACAACAGCCTCAATCCACGCCCCACACTATATAAAGAAAAAAAAAAGATAGATAGATATAAAGATAGATAGATAGATAGATAGATAGATAGATAGATAGATAGATAGATACATAGATAGATAGATACATAGATAGATAGATAGAGCTATCTGTATACAGTCAGGCAGTGCAAGAATATATATATATATACCTTCCTAGTGTGTGTTGTACAGTGGCCCTATGTATTGTGTGAAACGGCGGATAGATAGATAGTTTAGGTTTCAGATTGCAGGCAGTTTAGTTAGATAGGTAATTGTAAAAAAAAAAAAGATAGATACATAAAAAAGACAGATAGATAGATAGATAGATAGATAGATAGATAGATAGATAGATAGAGCTATCTGTATACAGTCAGGCAGTGCAAGAATATATATATGTAGGAAGGCCAGTGGGCTGGCCTGAATTTATGGGAGGAGCCCGGAGGGTTTTTAAGCACCCTCACTCTCCATGCTCTTTGTCGGTTCCAGTACACGATAGCACATGTTACTGGGCCGGCTCTCCACAGCTCACTTCATGTTTGTGAGTCTGTGCATTTGATTACCAGTGTGTTGCAGCTTCTTAGTTTGTGGTCTTCGTCTGCGATTCTCGCTCGCTGTTGCAGGTAGGATTCTAATCTTTTCATTTCATTCGCTATGTTACAATTCGACATGTTTCCTATCCTGCATCTCCTTTTGTACCTAGCTGCCTCCAAGTTGTTGTGGGTCGTGGCCTGACATCATACGGCACATGCATAGTAGATTTGAAGGTTCCCTCTGCCTATTTTATGATTCATTCGCAGAGCCTAGAGCCACTGTCGGACGCTATCCAATATCACTCGATGCAGGCTTTGTTGCTCACAGCATTCACTGTCTATGGTGGTTGCCATCGCATCCATTGGGAGATTAGCATGTATTATTTGCACAGCTTCTGTGGCTGATTGAGGTGGTAGTTGGACCCACCTGGGCCTTGGCTGAACTCAGTTAGCCTCGGGGTTGGGTGGTTGGTGTTCAGTTGAAGCCATGGTACACTCCACAACTAAATTTGTATCCAATTTGTTTCATGCATGCTACAACCAATTCGTATTGATCATGCGATTCACCTCACAAGCGATTTGTGCCAAATCCATTGCATACTCACCACAATCTGATTCGAGCCTAATCAACAGTTCGTAATGGATGCATCACACACACCGATTCGCATCGAACCATGTCACTTACTCTCTTTATTTATTACCCTATCTACCGATTGGTATCAGTGCATGCCTTCCCTTCAACCGATTTCGATTGGTTCTTGTCATTACTCTGTTCGTGTCATTTTCCTGACTACCGATCGTTGCATCGGTGCATGTCCCCTACCCCACAAACGATCCATGTCAGATACTTCCCACAGTCCAACATGTACCTAGTTACCAATTCATACCGGTCATGTTGTTTACCCGGTCCATGCAATCTTCCCAGTCGGTTACCCTTCCTACCGACTCGCTCCAGTTCATACCTTTTATTTTACTACCAAATCGCATCGATTCTCGTCATTTCTTACTACCAATTTGCATCGCTTCATGTCAGTTCTTATTGCTGACACATGTCAGTTCATGTTATTCCACTACCCATTCACAGTGATTCGTGTTGTTTTCTGCTACCGATTAGCATCGGTTCACGCCACTTCCTACTACCTATTCATGTCATTTCCTATTACTCATGTTGGTTCATGTCATTCCACTACCGAATCACATGGGTTCATGTCAGTTCCCGCTACCGAGTCGCATGGGTTTATGTCAGTTCCCGCTTCCGAGTCGCATGGGTTCATGTCAGTTCCCGCTACCGAGTCGCATGGGTTCATGTCAGTCCCCGCTACCGAGTCGCATGGGTTCATGTCAGTCCCCGCTACCGAGTCGCATGGGTTCATGTCAGTCCCTACTACCGATTCGCATCAGTTCATGTCAGTCCCCGCTACCAATTCGCATCGGTTCATGTCAGTCCCCGCTACCGAGTCGCATCGGTTCATGTCAGTTCCCACTACCGAGTCCCATTGGTTCATGACCGTTCCTACTACCGAGTCGCATCGGTTCATGTCCGTTCCTACTACCGAGTTGCATCGGTTCATGACCGTTCCTACTACCAAGTCGCATCGGTTCGTGACCGTTCCTACTACTGAGTCGCATCGGTTCATGACCGTTCCTTCTACCGAGTCGCATCAGTTCATGACTGTTCCTACTTCCGAGCCGCATCGGTTCATGTCAGTTCCTACTACCGATTCGCATCGGTTCATGACTGTTCCTACTACCGATTCGCATCGGTTCATATCAGTTCCTACTACCGAGTCACATCGGTTCATATCAGTTCCTACTACCGATTCACATCGGTTCACGACCGTTCCTACTACCGATTTCGCATCTGTTCATGGCCGTTCCTACTACCGAGTCGCACCAATTCATATCAGTTCCTACTACCGAGTCGCATCGATTCATGCCATTTCCTACTATCAATTTGTATTAATTATGTTAGTGTTCTGCCGATTTAAATCGGTTTGTGTCATGCCGCTAATTATCGTCAATTTATCTATCGATTTGCATCGGCTCATGCTATTTCCTACCACGGATTTGCATCGAAGCAAACCAGTTCACATGTAATTTAAGTCGACCCACTTTTGCCAAAGCCCACTACCGTTTCGTATCGGTACGTGTTTTTTCCTTTCTACCGATTCGTATCGATCCATGGCATTGGTTCAAGTTCCACGCCAAGCACAGTAACGGTTAGTTTGGCCACAATACACCCCCCTTTCTATTTACTATCTTCATCCTTCACCTATCTATAGGTCAATTTTGCAATCGCAGCAATTTATCAGTACAGGCTCTTGAAAGCATGCATTCAAGCACCACATCTTGCAAATCGCTGGAAGCACAGGTACGTGTTCTCCATACATTACAGCAAGCAGGCATTGCGATCGCTGCAAGCACGTGTTGTCATTTAAGCCCCTAGCAAATGCTGCGATCACGTAACTATACATACCCTTGCGATCCCTTTCAGCATGTACAAACACAAACTTCTTACAAATGCTGCAAGTATGCTTAACTAAACGCCTTGCAAATCACTGCCAGCACGTTTGACACTCCCCGCAACGCTGCAAGCATGCATTTCAAACTTGAACTTCTTGCAATCGCTGCAAACATGTATTTTTGTAACTCCTTGCAATCACTGCGAGCACGCATCATCGCAAACCCCTCGCAATCACTGCGAACACTCACTGTCAAACTCCTTACAATCGCTGCATGCGTGTATTTACGTAAATTCCTCGCAATTGCTGCGGGCACGCATCAACATAATACCTCACAATCACTGCGAGCACACATTTACATAAACTCCTCCCAACCGATGCGAGCACGCATCAACACCAATCCCTTGCAATCTCTTCGAGCTAGGACAAACACCACCCCATTACAAACCCATTCTCAGTGGCACACAATCAGCCACACACCATTTTAGTGGTACTTAATCGGCCACTCATCTCCAGTGGCATTAACATACGGGCCACTCATTGTTTTCTCTGTCATTTCTCCTTAGGTCAGTCAAGTTCAGGTCGCATCCTGCATCAGATTGGACGTTTTCCCCGAGAAAAAAAAAAGGGAAAGAAACTCTCTCAACATAGGGATCGCTTCTTCATCAGGGCCACCCGCATAACAAGGGTTGGACAGCCCCTGTAGGGAAATAAAAGAGAGATAACTTTTCCACTCATGTCACTCCTACTACAGGTTTGATCCATACCAGGACCTTAATGATAGAGCTTTAGTCAGGTGTAGTTCACGGGTCTTTTCTGTCACATTATTCTGCCGCACTCTGTCACTAAATCTTCAATTCTACATACACCATTTGACATACTAAGGTTTGGCGTTAATTACTGTCACACATGTCTATGCATGACACTCTCTTTTCGGAGACCGACTCTCCACCTCACAGACAAGGTCGCTGAACATCAACTTGCTGACAGGGCAAGAGTTAAGCAGACCGAGCATGTATCATAAATCTACAGACCGAAACATTCCTACATAGGCTGTACCAGACTCCAGCTGCTTGCCCCAGCATGCCCTGGGGCTCTAGTCCACACGTTTGTGCCCAGCACAGACAGGCACCCGAGCTATCGATTACCTGGCCAGTCGCCTCCTGGCTCACCTCGGGTGCCACGCACTTTCTTGAGTTTTCTAAATTTCCACTATACAGTGTTCTATGGCCGTATCTATGCCTGTCATTTCGTTCCTGTACTTCTCTTTCCTCGTTCTTGAATTTCTGTATCCCACTCCGTTCCTTTTCCCCTCTTCCACACCCCCTTTTTGACACACATCCTCTTGTTTTGTCTCTAGACCGACTTGAGTGTCACCGACACAGAACTCTTTTCGCCACTTCGCTGGCCTATGCTCCCCACTCTGTGCTGTCTGCCAGCCAATTGGCCACACTGCAAACTGGTGCACAAATGTGGCCACAAGTTGCCCCTTCAACCCCCCCGCCACCTCAGGATTCCACACTGGCTTCATCACTCTACCTCTCTCCGCTCACAAGTACAAAAAAACCTCCAGTCAGCAACTCTCGACAAACAAGCCATCGATACCCTGCTACAGGCCAGACTAGACAAAGGATCTGTGATCTGCCCTTTCCCCCAGTAACCTTCCAAACCCTGGAGATTCAGCCCTTTTTTGGGCTTGTCAAGGGCAAGTTCTCCAATAATTTTGGTTAGTGCGCAATTTCTCTGCACCTCATTCTTTGCACATTCCGAGCTTGAATTCCCTGATTCCTTCCAAGGAATTTTCCTTGAAATATACATCAGACGACGTAGCTGTTCAAGCAGTCTTTTTTGCGGAGCCTGTCACACCGAGCCCAGTGTCAGTTGGTTATCCATTTCCTAGGTGATTTTTCTACTCATCAAGCGACCAGACATATCACCTGTAAACCTCGATAGGTTGAGAGTGGTGTTCAACAACTACAATGTTCCACACAAAGTGGAAAGCCCAGCACAAGCCATCATCTTCTTAAGTGTCACTTTGGACACACGCGCCATGCAAGCCATATCAGGTCGGTCGTTCATGACTTTACTCTCTCGCAGGGGGTACTCAGAAACAGATGCAGACTTTGCTAGGGACACTCAATTTTTACAATAAGTATTATTTCTCAATGCCACTCTTTTATTTAAGTTTTCCTTACTCATGTACAAGGTGCTGACCAAACCATTAGGTTAGACCCGGCAGCCATAGCCGACTTGCAATTTGTGCGGAACTCATCCCACATTACTAACGGCATATTAAGGTTATCCCTATGGCATCAGCTGCATCACCACAGGTAGTCAGATGCTGCAGCTTCTACAGGCTTTGCTGCAATTTTCTGCCCATCACTGGTTCGCAGGTCCTTGGCCGCCAGAAATCTTGTTAATTCCAGGTTTCTCTGTCATCCTGACTTTTCGAGCTGTAGCCAGTTGTGGCAGCTGTTCAGGTCTGGGGCCACACTTGGACAGGACAAACCATGGTCTTCACTAGTAACAACCAGGCTATGACCAAAAACGTAAACAAAGGTAGCCAAGTCGCTCCCCATTCGAACCACCATTCAATATACCCGTAAGCATATCCAAGGCAAAGCAAATCGCAGCGGATGCGTGATCACGTTTCAATTTTGGCAAATTTTTCAGTAGTATCCTGGAGCTGACCTAACCATGGATTGAAACGGCTAAGGGCAAACGCTTGCCCATTACGAGCCCCATATTTAGAGACATGTCTAAAGTCCTCGCACGATCCGTGTTCGGGGTTCAGCCCAGCCTAGTTATTCAAGCGGCCATCTACCTATCCTACTATGTTTCTTTTTGCGGCCTAACAAATTCACCGTCAGCGGCGCTAGCAGCCAGGTATCATACAAACCAAACGCCACTTAACTAGTTTCCAAACTATTATGTCCATCACATAGAAGTCTCCAAACCCAACAGATCAGACCCAGGGTCAACATCAGCCTCTTCCGGACTATAAACTCCTTGTGCCCAGTTGCGGTGCTTGACTAGCTACCGACTCGCCTACCCAGTCTCTCCAACTCTAGCCCGTTATTGCCTCTCCCTATCAGCCCATCAAGTTGCAACCAATTCATCAGGCATGTCAGAATCACTGTCCAACTTTGGCCTTGACCCCTGCCGGTACTCCGGACATTCCTTCCAGATCACAACAGCTTCAGCAGCATCTCAGCATGCAGTATCAGACCATGTGATCAAATAATTAGGCAGATAGTAGTCCGGCTGCTTGGCTAGATACATTCCAAAGCCTCAGTTGGAGATGGCACAAGCCTTCGCCAAGCTTGCTCATCGATCATTGTACCAATTAAGGACTACTTCCCTAAACTGCATATTTTTGCCCCCTTCTCTTGGCATACCGACCAGATGATCAAGGCACACCTCAGGTCTATTTATGTTGTAAGTCTTGTTGTGTGTTTATGTGATCCACATCTATCTTCGGTCAGAGGGCCATGACCATATGTAGGAAGGCCAGTGGGCTGGCCTGAATTTATGGGAGGAGCCCAGAGGGTATTAAAGCACCCTCACTCTCCATGCTCTTTGTCGGTTCCAATGCACGATACCCTCCCTCCCATCCCCCTTTTTCAGGGCATTTCTCAGCACATTCTTCTCCATTATTACCCATTAGTTTTATAGGGTATGCCCCCTTCTCTTGGCATACCGACCAGATGACCAAGGCACACCTCAGGTCTATTTATGTTGTAAGTCTTGTTGCGTGTTTATGTGATCCACATCTATCTTCGGTCAGAGGGCCACGACCATAAATATATACCTTCCTAGTGTGTGGATGTGTATATATACAGTATATATATATATATATATATATATATGCAATGCCTTTAGTGTGGTAGACTATATACAGCTAATCTCTGCACAGCAGCCTCAATCCACGCCCCACACTATATAAAACCGCTTGTACAGCGGCTCTATGTAGTGTGTGAAACGGCGGATAGATAGATAGTTTAGGTTCCGGATTGCAGGCAGTTTAGTTAGATAGGTAATTGTAAAAAAAAAAGATAGATAGATAGATAGATAGGTAGGTACGTACATACATACATACATACATACATACATAAAAAGAAAAAAAGATGGATAGATAGATAGATAGATAGATAGATAGATAGATAGATAGATAGATAGATAGATAGATAGATAGATAGATAGATAGATAGATAGAGCTATCTGTATACAGTCAGGCAGTGCAAAAAAAAAAATATATATATACATATATATATATATATATATATATACACACAGCGTATTGAGTGCACACTATATATCAGTGCATTATAGTGCATTCGGGGTGTACGTATGGTATATAGTACACTTGACGTGGTGTCTTAAAATATATACCAGTTTTAACCCCTTAACCCCTTGAGCCCTTTTTTACATTTGTTGTTTACAAGTTAAAATCAGTTTATTTTATAGAAAATTACTTAGAATTCCCAAACATTATATCAATTTTTTTAAAACACCCTAGAGAATAAAATGGCAATCGTTGCCATACTTTTTGTCACACGGTAGTTGCGCAGCGGTCTTTCAATCACCTTTTTTTTTGAAAAAAAAACACTTTTTTTGAGTTAAAAAATAAGACAACAGTAAAGTTAGCCCGATTTTTTTGTATATTGTGAAAGAGGATGTTACGCTGAGTAAATAGATATCATAAACGTTACGGTTGAAAATTGCGCACACTCGCGGAATGGCGACAAACTCCAGTACTTAAAAATCTCAATAGGCGACACTTTAAAATTTTTTTAGTGGTTACCAGGTTAGAGGTGCAGAGGAAGTCTTTTGCTAGAATTTTTGCTCACACTCTGGCGATCTCGGCGATACCTCACATGTGTGGTTTGAACACAGTTTCCATATGCGGGCACGACTGACGTTTGCGTTTTCTTTGCTGCACGAGCTCGTGGGAACTGTGGCATTTTAAATTTTTTATTTGTTTTATTTCATTTTTTTCTTTTAACACTGTTCCTTTTAAAAAAAAAATCTGTTCACTTTTATTGCTATCACAAGGAATGTAAACATCCCTTGTGATAGTAATATATGGTGACAGGTACTCTTTATGGAGGGATGGGGGTTCTAAAAGACCCCCATCCCTCCTTTGCACTTTACAGTATTTAGATTACCAAAAAAGGCGATTCTGAATATTGTCATTTTTTTAAAACCGGCGCAGTTAGCTGACGAGTAAACCGGAAGGTAAGTTGTAAAGTTGCTTCCGGAAATGTCCAAAGGAGTCCCGATCGAGGCCGATTCCAGCTTCCACAGGGACTCCACAAAGCGGGCTAGCGAGCTGGATCAGCTGTTATCAACAGATAGCCGGCCGCTTGCTCTAAAAAATGGTACCAGGATATAGCCTGTAGGTGCAGACTATACCCCGATACTTTTACTTTAAAGCAACCACCGTTTATAAACAGCGATTCGCGTTAAGTGATTAACCACTTCAATACTATGCACTTAGAACCCTTTACTACCAGACCAATTTTCAGTTTTCAGTGCTGTTGCGCTTTGAATGACAATTGCGCGGTCGTGCGACGCTGTACCCAAACAAAGTTTTTATCATTTTGTTCCCACAAATAGAGCTTTCTTTTGGTTGTATTTGATCACCCCTGCGGTTTTTATTTTTTGCGCTACAAATAAAAAAAGACCGAAAATTTTGAAAAAAAAAAAAAATTCTCTATTTTTGTCACAAAACTTTGTAAATAAGTAAATTTTCTCCATCACTGGTGGGCACTGATGAGGCTACACTGACGGGCACTGATGTGGCAGTACTGATTGGCACTGATGAGGCGGCACTGATGAGGTGGCACTGATGATGAGGCACTTATATGCAGCGATGATGAGCACTGTTAGGCGGCACTGATAAGCTATCA
>BLSH010448650.1:130534-140871 GCA_018402905.1 Glandirana rugosa | reverse complement strand
ATAGGCTTAAACCAAGTTGCATATTATATACTCCGTATTACTCAGAAAACTTGTACAGTAAAAAAAGGTCATCAAAAACCTTTTACAACCTTTTTTTAATTTTACGTAAAAAAAAAATGTGTTTCAACAGGTAAATATACTATAAAGGTTGTGTATCGTACATGGATCGTTTTTAATGTGGGTTTTATGTAAGATAATGAGGGGGGGGGGGGGGCTCATACCACTATGGTGTACACATTCTGAAAATGTGTCAGACCGGTGTATGTCTCTGGGTTGTAACTAAATGCATTTTAATTTTTTTCCAACATTTTCCAAAAACTACTGGAAAAAAATGACATGTTCAAAAGACTCATTATGCCTCATATATTATACGTTGAACCAAATTCGGATACACCCTATTAAATTGGGACTTTCAGGACACAGTAAACAATATTTAACATGTAAAAAAGTATTAGTTTATTGAAAATACACAAAAGATAAGATAAAACAACCATACAAATAGTATAGCCGAAAGTGACATAAAATAACGGGGTTGTTCAAGGCATATATGGTCTTGCCGTTTGTAGATACTTCGTGTCAATGGCCCGACATGTTTCAGGATAAATAATTCCCTTCTTCAGGGGCATTCAATAACTAACGCAAAGTACATGCTGAAAAATATAATGCATAACATTAATAGCTTCCCCCTAATATATAGGTCATCCAAGGACAAAGTTCTTATAAGGTACACCTAGTACATTTTCCCACAATTTACATACAAAAGAATTTACCTTGTTAGGCCATGTTCCAAACCTGCCTCGAGTCCGTGCCAACCCCTCAGTGCTAATGCGCCTGCAGAATAATGAGGCGACTCCCCCCTAAAAAAGGGGAAGTCCCTAGATGGTAGGTGGGTGACAATGCCCCAGTGCCCACTGAACTCCCAAGGTTGGCCCGTCGATCAATGGACCGTGACTGAGCAAGCCAGTGTAGTCCCTGTCGTCTGCCCAAACCTTTGGAAGAGAGTCTCTAAAGGAAATGTAAGAGGAAAAATTATCAAGAAATTGCACATTTGAGATATCCAAGAGCAAAATCCAAAAGAGGGGCAGTTTAAAATCAATAGTGAAGACGACTGGTCCTTATATATTAACCGTCCCAGTAGGGGGACTGGTATATATATTATTGCCTGATTCTATCTAATGTATCAAAAGGTGTATAAAAAAAGAGAGCTTCTATAGTCAGAGCCATCCCTAGGGCTGACTAGCAAAGCAAAACTGTACTGTCATAGCGTATACCACTGTAAATTGCTATATTAGCCAAGGTAGAAGAATGAGGATATTGTTTAAAAAGCTTTTAGGACCCAAAACCAATCACTAACATCCATCCTGCCCTCCATTGAAACACTTATATCTCCATAGGCTACATATACTTGGACTAACAGTTCTCACTGTATCGGTTGAATACCAACACTATAAGAGCAACATAAGTCAATATAAAGACACAATCTCAGAGATGCTTACCTTCATGAGTGATGTTGTGGAGCTAATGTGGACTTTGTGTGCATACAATGGCGGCGTGCTAAACTGCATCAGCACACGCCGCCATTAAATAAAGCCGCGTGTATGCTGGGACGCATCGCGTCTTGCATCACACGAACGTGTGGGGCGGGACTAACGAACGTGCCGCATCATACAAACGCCAGGGCGGGACTATACAGCAAGCGGTCCGCACCGTCATAATCATCAAAAAGGAAGCAAATCAAGGGGGAGGAGTTACCTCTTCAGGTACAGTATGCCTATCATCATAGGGTAAATACCTATATATTATACTTACCACAGATCACTACTTAAAACTAGTGCAGACATTCATAGAAGGCATACCATACCCTAGGTCAGTATGCCATGGGGATCACTAATCGCTCCAGACCATAGTCGACAGCCAGCAGGAATCCCCGAGATGGGCATGCGCGGCTAACCCCCCCACCGTGGGGAAACACCCCCTGAAAAGGGGGAAAGTGGGGGAAGCGGGTCCCACACATCCATCCCACCAGCGCAGCAAAGTGGCCGGGTGTACAGCCCGCACCCACTAGGGGCGCTGGGCCCAACCCTGCCCAACAGACTGCTGCCCCCCCCGGGAAAAAAGGGGAAAGACCCAGAGGGGGCCTTTGCGTGCCGGGTGAGCCAAGAGGGCACCCCATCCCCATGGGCTGCACCGAAGGGGGCATAAAGACCCTGGAGGAGAAGTGATTGGAACAAGGACAAGAAAATCCAAACAATACATGTTGAAGACATGCAAAAAATCACCACTGTTAAGACAATAAACCAACATGAAATTCTGTACCCCAATCAACCCTTGAAAAATTCAGTAGCAAACACTAATTATCTATAGAAAATCCGATAAGTGTTAACTATCCTGTGCTGGCAATAGTAAATGACCCCTATATGTATAAATATATATGTACTATTCCTTTTCACAGCCTCCCGAGCTGAATCCTTATAAAAAGGGACGAAAGCTTAACCGTGTGTTTAAACCTGGGGGGGTGGTGGCCTCAAGTCTACTAATCCAGCGCGTTTAATGCTGGAGAAGGAGCTTGTTCCAATCACCCCCACGTGGGTTGGGATGCACCCGATCTAGAATAATGAAGCTAAAGTTCGGACAACGGCCACTATGGGTGGACATAACATGTCTACCAAGTGGGAAGTCAATGTGGGCTGCCTTCATTGTAGAGATATGACGGTAAGCCCGTAGCCAAAACTCCAATTTCGTTTTGCCCACGTAAAAACTGCCACATTGGCATAAAAAAAGATAGACTACCCCTGAAGTCCTACAATTTGCGAAGTGTGCTGGTTTATAGGGATGGCCATTTGGTAGGGTAATGTTGGAGGATGTATTCATATACCGACAGTATGGACATCCTCCACATGTAAATGTCCCCTTGCGTTTACACGGATCTCCACGGATTGAGTCTGTGAATTCACTAGCTGGTCCTTCAAAGATCTAGCTCGGTGGTATGTTATTGCTGGTACTTGGGGTACACATTGGCGCAGCACAGGATCCACCGATAGTAGATGCCAGTGTTTGCCAATGATTTGTCGAACTGCTTGATGTTGAATACTATATTGAGTAATTAGACGAATAATAAAAGGAGGTGATATATTACATTGAGACGAAAAAAGCAATGCATGTCTGTCCTGATCACACGTACAGGTTGGCATATGATGGGGCACAGCATGTGCCCATCGCTACCCCCTGTACCTGGAGGAAATAGGATCCGTCAAACGTAAAAATGTTGTGCGTCAAAATGAATTCATGGGAGTCGACTATGAAATTGTGCAGTTTGATGTCGTCTTAATGTGTCTGGGACAGAATATGGCGAATGGCCGCAATTCCAAGATGGTGGGGGATGGAGCAAAAAAGTGCCTCTACATCCACCGCCACCAGGATTGCATTCAGTGCCAACACAATTCCTTCCAACTGTTGAAGTAAATGTATCGTATCCGTCACATAGGAAAGTAGATTTAGAACATGTGGTCTAAGATGCGCGTCTAGGAATTTACTGAGATTTTCAGTGGCTGATTCATTGCCAGAAATGATCGGGTGCCCCGGAGGATCCTCTGTTTTTATGGATTTTAGGCAGACTGTAGAAAGTTGGAACTTTGGGGAAAGGGATGCGTATGTATTCCCAAGTGTCCTTATCAATAATTGACTGTGCGAATGCTTCGTCCACAAGGTTGAAAAACTCTGCATAATATTTGTCTAATAGATGTTTAGAAATGGATTTGTACCAGATGTCATTATGCAGAATATTCAAACACATGGCACGATATTGTTGATTAGACATAATAACAATGTTGCCACCTTTATCTGATGGCTTGATAGTCAATTCATGCCTATTTTTTAGATCCTCAAGGGCTGCCCGATCATTCTCGTCAATGTTGGTTTTTGTAAACTTCAACTTTTTGGTGTCACTGATTGTAGCTGCCAAAAAGGCTGCTAAATTAATGTTGCTCGAAATTTGAGGACATTTATCCGATTTCTTTTTGAAGGATGGTGTGGCTTTCTGCAAGGTCTGATTACTTTCTTTAGTAATATGCTCAGCTGGGAGGGATTCTAGGTCGACCATGTCAATCAGGTCAGTATCATGTTCTTCCATGAGAGTCAGCAAGTCGTCAAGGTCATCCCCAGGAGGCGCCACACCGTGGGGCTTGGAAGGGGGACCGCCGGTGTGGTAGCTGCTGAGGAGGACCTTTCTGGCAAATAGATGCAAGTCCTTGATCAGCATTGAGCTCAGCCTCAGGACAAAAGTTCAGGCCCAACGTGAGTAAATTAAGTTCATCATCTGTCAAGCTGTAACTCGACAGATTGACAATATTAAGTTGATCAGAAGCCACGTGTGTCTTGACATTTGGCTGAGGTGCTACGTGTTTAGTGGAATATCGTGATTTGAGATGGAAAAAGAAGGTATAGAAGTAGCTGAATAGGAAGTAGAAGAAGCAGTAGAAGAAAGTGAATCACCTGAATTTGAAACATTAGATTGTGATGCAGGTAGGACAACCTGTGCATTACCTTTACCCAAAGATCGAAAAGACGACAGAATGGATGATTGTGGCATAGGTGTAGATTTAGTGCTGCATTTCTTTCTTATATTCGGATCCTGTCCCGATTTTTCAGCATGTACTTTGCGTTAGTTATTGAATGCCCCTGAAGAAGGGAATTATTTATCCTGAAACATGTCGGGCCATTGACACGAAGTATCTACAAATGGCAAGACCATATATGCCTTGAACAACCCCATTCTTTTATGTCACTTTCGGCTATACTGTTTGTATGGTTGTTTTATCTTATCTTTTGTGTATTTTCAATAAACTGTAATACTTTTTTGCATGATAAATATTGTTTACTGTGTCCTGAAAGTCCCAATTTAATAGGGGGTATCCGTATTTGGTTCTACTTATATTTATGGGATATTGACACAAACGGGTAGAGATACCCGGGTGATCATATTTCTAGTGTATAATTTATAAACTGGGTAGTAAATACCCCTCCCCCGTCTAGATCACCCTAACCTTATCATCTTAGTTATTAAACCGGTTAATCAAAAATCTAATTTGTCTACAGGGGTCTGTTATTCTTGGGTAGCAAATACCCCGGACCCCTTGGTTGGCTAGTTCACCTCTGTGATTTTTATTAAACTAAGCTTTTCCACGTATTATTGGTCAGATCCACGGATTTTGAGGGAAAGGTATAGATTATGGAGCTTTTATTACTCAAACACCATGTTTCAAGGAAAGGAATGGGATTCTTTGATTAAAGATTTTCACAAAGAACACAGGTCAAAAGAAACACCGCAATCAGAATTAACTTCATTGTGTTTTCAATTGGGAAAATTAGTTGAGAAAAAAACAGCTTATTTTTGGCATAAAGAAAGTTTTGCAAGATACATCCAGGAGGACATAAACCTATTTGGTCTGCGCATTCAGGTCTTCCCTCTATTGGAGGACCTGGATGAGGCCTTCAAGGGCAGGTGGGAGAATGTCCTCCATACTTGCACAAAAAATATGATGCAACTCTTGATGGAAGAGTATCAAGAACGCATTATCCATATCGACAAAGAAATTTCCTCTATCTATATTAAATTAGAACCTTTAAAAAATCTGTCTAACTTCAAAGAACAAGAAAATAAGATTAAGGATCATTTGGATCGCGTCACACATACAATCCTAGCAACAAAAGAGAAAAAATTCTGGAGGGACAAACGTGCCTTCCAGGAGAAAAAAGCTTATCGGTGGCAACAACAGGGAAGTGGGATGCATGGTCAACGTAAATTGAAGCTCAGTCAGTCACAGATGGAACAGGCCTCTTTATCATCACTTAATTCCTCATTTTCATCTTCTTCTTTTTCCCAAGGAAGGAAGCATAATAATAAATCTAAAACAATGAAACGCAAACGTTCGGGTTTCCGAATATAAGAAAGAAATGCAGCACTGAATCTACCCCTATGCAACAATCATCCATTCTGTCGTCTTCGATATTTGGGTAAAGGTAATGCACTGGGTGTCCTACCTGCATCACAATCTAATGTTTCAAATTCAGGTGGTGGTTCTAATACTGCGCACGCCACTACAGGTGATTCACTTTCTTCTACTGCTTCTTCTACTTCCTATTCAGCTACTTCTATACCTTCTTTTTCCGTCTCAAATCACGATATTCCACTAAACACGTAGCACCTCAGCCAAATGTCAAGACACATGTGGCTTCTGATCAACTTAATATTGTCAATCTGTCGAGTTACAGCTTGACAGATGATGAACTTAATTTACTCACGTTGGGCCTGAACTTTTGTCCTGAGGCTGAGCTCAATAAATTTGAGCTGATCAAGGACTTGCATCTATTTGCCAGAAAGGTCCTCCTCAGCAGCTACCACCGGCGGTCCCCCTTCCAAGCCCCACAGTGTGGCGCCTCCTGGGGATGACCTTGACGACTTGCTGACTCTCATGGAAGAACATGATACTGACCTGATTGACATGGTCAATCTAGAATCCCTCCTAGCTGAGCATATTACTAAAGAAAGTAATCAGACCTTGCAGAAAGCCACACCATCCTTCAAAAAGAAATCGGATAAATTTCCTCAAATTTCCAGCAACATTAGTTTAGCAGCCTTTTTGGCAGCTACAATCAGTGACATCAAAAAGTTGAAGCTTACAAAAACCAACATTGACGAGAATGATCGGGCAGCCCTTGAGGATCTAAAAAATAGGCATGAATTGACTATCAAGCCATCAGATAAAGGTGGCAACATTGTTATTATGTCTAATCAACAATATTGTGCCATGTGTTTGAATATTCTGCATAATGACATCTGGTACAAATCCATTTCTAAACATCTATTAGACAAATATTATGCAGAGTTTTTCAACCTTGTGGACGAAGCATTCGCACAGTCAATTATTGATAAGGACACTTGGGAATACATACACATCCCTTTCCCCAAAGTTCCAACTTTCTACAGTCTGCCTAAAATCCATAAAAACAAAGAGGATCCTCCGGGGCACCCGATCATTTCTGGCAATGAATCAGTCACTGAAAATCTAAGTAAATTCATAGACGCGCATCTTAGACCACATGTTCTAAATCTACCTTCCTATGTGAAGGATACGATACATTTACTTAAACAGTTGGAAGGAATTGTGTTGGCACCAAATGCAATCCTGGTGGCGGTGGATGTAGAGGCACTTTTTTGCTCCATCCCCCACCATCTTGAAATTGCGGCCATTCGCCATATTCTGTCCCAGACACATTAAGACGACATCAAACTGCACAATTTCATAGTCGACTCCCTTGAATTCATTTTGACGCACAACATCTTTACGTTTGACGGATCCTATTTCCTCCAGGTACAGGGGGTAGCGATGGGCACATGCTGTGCCCCATCATATGCCAACCTGTACCTGGGGGAATGGGAAAGAGCTCTGTGGTCTGATGACACGCTGACAACATTCACCAGTCATATCTCAGCGTGGTTTCGTTACATTGACGATATTTTAATTTTGTGGGAAGGACCTGTGGAAACCCTTGAGGCATTCATGGGTGTAATAAATAAAAATAGTTTCAATCTATGTTTCACAATGACATGGGACGAATCGCAGGTAACATTTTTAGACCTAACAATCATTAAGAATGCTGATGGCAGCCTTTCAAGCAGTCTATTCCGCAAGCCAACGGCAGGCAATACAATTCGGCACGCGTCTAGTGCCCACCCCCGCGCATTCATGAAATTGATCCCATATAGTCAATATTTAAGATTAAGGAGGGACTGTTCTAAGAAGGAGTTCTTCTTAAAGGAAGCACAAGCTCTAAAACTCAGACTACTACAACGTTGGTATTCTCACAAATGTCTGAAAAAAGCCTTCAAGAGGACGTGTGATCAGGACAGACATGCATTGCTTTTTCCGTCTCAATGTAATATATCACCTCCTATTATTCGTCTAATTACTCAATATAATATTCAACATCAAGCAGTTCGACAAATCATTGGCAAACACTGGCATCTACTATCGGTGGATCCTGTGCTGCGCCAATGTGTACCCCAAGTACCAGCAATAACATACCGCCGAGCTAGATCTTTGAAGGACCAGCTAGTGAATTCACGGACTCATTCCGTGGAGATCCGTGTAAACGCAAGGGGACATTTACATGTGGAGGATGTCCATACGGTCGGTATATGAATACATCCTCCAACATTACCCTACCAAATGGCCATCCCTATAAACCAGCACACTTCGCAAATTGTAGGACTTCAGGGGTAGTCTATCTTCTTTTATGCAAATGTGGCAGTTTTTACGTGGGCAAAACGAAATTGGAGTTTACCGTCTTATCTCTACGATGAAGGCAGCCCACATTGACTTCCCACTTGGTAGACATGTTAGGTCCACCCATAGTGGCCGTTGTCCGAACTTTAGCTTCATTATTCTAGATTGGGTGCATCCCAACCCACGTATTGTGATTGGAACAAGCTCCTTCTCCAGCGTGAAACGCGCTGGATTAGTAGACTTGAGGCCACCACCCCCCCAGGTTTAAACACACAGCTAAGCTTTCATCCCTTTTTAGAAGGATTAAGCTCGGGAGGCTGTGAAAAGGAATAGTACATATATATTTATACATATAGGGGCCATTCACTATTGCCAGCACAGGATATTTAACACCCATCGGATTTTCTATAGATAATTAGTGTTTGCTACTGAATTTTTCAAGGGTTTATTGGGGTACAGAATTTCATGTTGGTTTATTGTCTTAACAGTGGGGATTTTTTGCATGTCTTCAACGTGTATTGTTTGGATTTCCTTGTCCTTGTTCCAATCACTTCTCCTCCAGTGTCGTTATGCCCCCTTCGGTGCAGCCCATGGGGATGGGGTGCCCTTTTGGCTCACCCTGCATGCAAAGGCCCCCTCCTGGTCTTTCCCCTTTTTTCCCGGGGGGCAGCAGTCTGTTGGGCAGGGTTGGGCCCAGCGCCCCTAGTGGGTGCGGGCTGTACACCCGGCCACTTTGCTGCGCCGGTGGGATGGACGTGCGGCACCCGCTTCCCCCACTTTCCCCCTTTTCAGGGGGTGTTTCCCCACGGTGGGGGGTTAGCCGCGCACGCCCATCTCGGGGATTCCTGCTGGCTGTCGATTATGGTCCGGAGCGATTAGTGATCCCCATGGCATACTGACCTAGGGTATGGTATGCCTTCTATGAATGTCTGCACTAGTTTTAAGTAGTGACCTGTGGTAAGTATAATAGATAGGTATTTACCCTATGATGATAGGCATATTGTACCTGAAGAGGTAACTCCTCCCCCTTGATTTGCTTCCTTTTTGATGATTATGATGGTGCGGTCCACTCGCTGTATAGTCCCGCCCCTGGTGTTCGTATGATGCGGCACGTTCGTTAGTCCCGCCCAACACGTTCGTGTGACGCAAGACGCGATGCGTCCCAGCGTCACAGCATACACGCGGCTTTATTTAATGGCGGCGTGTGCTGATGCAGTTTAGATTATGACTAAGCGGGTGTAATTTCCTGTGAAACGCGTCAATCATTTATGCCTTTTGATGTACTTCCCATAGACTGTGATGTGATTTACGTGTATGCTGTTTTACTACAATAAATGCAATTTCTTCTGAAGTTCCTGTGGTGCTGTCAACTTGCTATTTTTGGATTCCACATTATCGGCTCACGGACCGGACGTGCACACAGCCTTCTGAAACGTTTCTCCTCACCTGGAGCGGCTTTCCCTTTTGGGTGTTTAATCAGTTTAGCACGCCGCCATTGTATGCAGACAAAGTCCACATTAGCTCCACAACATCACTCGTGAAGGTAAGCACCTCTGAGATTGTGTCTTTATATTGACTCATGTTGCTCTTATAGTGTTGGTATTCAACCAATACAGTGAGAACTGTTAGTCTATGTAGCCTATGGAGATATAAGTGTTTCAATGGAGGGCAGGATGGATGTTAGTGATTGGTTTTGGGTCCTAAAAGCTTTTTAAACAATATCCTCATTCTTCTACCTTGGCTAATATAGCAATTTACAGCGGTATACGCTATGACAGTACAGTTTTGCTTTGCTAGTCAGCCCTAGGGATGGCTCTGACTATAGAAGCTCTCTTTTTTTATACTCCTTTTGATACATTAGATGGAATCAGGCAATAATATATATACCAGTCCCCCTACTGGGACGGTTAATATATAAGGACCAGTCGTCTTCACTATTGATTTTAAACTGCCCCTCTTTTGGATTTTGCTCTTGGATATCTCAAATGTGCAATTTCTTGATAATTTTTCCTCTTACATTTCCTTTAGAGACTCTCTTCCAAAGGTTTGGGC
>BLSH010448650.1:101228-113886 GCA_018402905.1 Glandirana rugosa | reverse complement strand
CGTCCATAAAAGAAACATCTTTTCTTTCTGGTAAGGGATGCTGGGACGTAACTGATGTCTCTGGAGTTGTTCCAGTGTCGATCTCAACTCGCTTGTGGACCTGCAAGCCCAAGACGACCAGGCAGGCTTGAAGCCCTGTTTCAGGCCCAGGCACAGGCCTGCCTTTGGCTTGCGAGCGTGCCTGTTGCTTGGGGTAACTTTAGTTACCCCTGGGCTTGAAAATCCGTGTTTTTACCGACATCCTTTCAGGACCTTTCGGGGTCTCCCGACGTTTTCCTTCATTTTACCCCCATTCCCATCCCGTTCACGGGATGTTTTTTCGTTGTCCGTGCGAGCGTTCGGTTTCCGTCCGGACACGGACCCGGACTTTGTCCCGAAGTTCGGACGGACCAGCAGAACCCGAACGTCCAGGTGTTCGCTCAACTCTAGCTGTGACCTTGTTGAGGTCTCTGTAGTCAATGCAGGGTCGTAGGGAATGGTCTTTCTTTTCTACAAAGAAAATACCTGCACCTGCCTGAGAAGTAGAGGGCCAGATGAATCTCTTTTCAAGATTCTCGTCTAAATAAGCCTTGAGGGCTTTCAGCTCTACTTCCGAGAGGGGATAAATCCTGCCACATGGTATCTCAGCACCGGGCAACAGCTCTATCGGGCAGTCATAGGGCCTGTGAGGTGGAAGTTCGTCTGCCCCTCTCTTAATAAACACATCAAGGAATTCATGGTAGACGGAGGGGACAGATAAGCGGGTTTCCGGATCCGGTAGCATAGTAGGAGAGACTTCCGTCCCTAGCTGCTGACAATGGTGCTGACAGTAGAAAGAGGAAAACAGAAATTCCCCAGTTGACCAGTTGATGGTGGGGCAATGAGCCTGGAGCCATGGCAGTCCTAAGATGATAGGGAAAAGCGGAGAAACAATAACATCCAACAGTAGATACTCTGTGTGACCGTTGGTCGTCTTGGCAAGCAGAGGAACTGTCTCATGGGTGATGGCACCCGATTTAATGGCGGATCCATCCACCAGGCAGATGACCATCTGGTGTGTCTTAGGTCTAAGCGGGATGCGGTGCTGAGCTGCAAATGTTGAATCCAGGAAGCAGCTGTATGCTCCAGAATCGATGATGGCTGGGGCCTTAATGCTCCCACTTGGAAGCCATAGTGAGATGGGCAGAACAAGGTGGGTTCTCATATTTGGCACAGGCAAAACTTCTCCCTGGATGGGGTGAAGCCCCTTATCCTGTTTGGCCGGACAAGACTTGACAAGGTGTCCCGGACCTCCGCAATAGAGACAGAGGTTGGAGGTCAGACGCCTCTGTCTCTCATCTGGGGAGAGTGAGGGTCGTGAAAGTCCAGGCCCCAATGGTTCTCAGAAGATAGGTCCTAGTTAGCTGGGTACTCTGGTCGGGCAAGTCCGGTGGACATTTCCGCTCTGCGTTCATACAGGCGGCGGTCAACCTGTATGGTCAGGTTAATCAAGGCATCCAGGGACCCACACGAGCCAACTCATCCTTCAACGCATCTGAGAGGCCCAGTCTGAACTGATGGCAGAGCCTCATTCCAGGCCGTATCAGCACTCCATAGCCGGAACTCAGACACATAGTCCTCCGTCATATGGTGGCCTTGCTGAAATGTGTGGAGGGCGGCCTCTGCAGTAGCAACCTGGTGGGGGTCCTCATAGAGCCCGGCCATAGACTGAAAGAAGAGGGTGAGGTTGGCGGTTTCTGGTGCCTTTTGTTCCAATAGCCGGTGAGCCCAGGCCTGGGGGCCATTGAGTAGTAAGGAGATGACCTGTCAGAGAAGTGGCAATGAGGATCCAAACAATCATTCCAATGGAAATTGTAACGTTCATTGCAATTGGAATGATCATTCCATTCGGAACGTTCGCACGCAGGTGCACATGCGCGGCACTACGGGACAACGCACACGCAGGCACAATCGGGGCACTCAGCGCGTCCAATGAGCACGAAGGGCGCCCTGTTTAAGGCAACCCCTGACTACAGTAAATCGCTGGATCGTCTTCAGTCTCTCTTGCACCTGTACCAGAATTCTGTTCCTGTGACTCCTGTTGTGACCCGGCTTGCCCCTTGGACCTGCTTCTGCTCTGCTCCCTTGGCTTTGATCCCGGCTCTGTTCCTGACTTCGGCTTGCCTTCTCCAGTGTTTGAACCTCAGCCTGCCCACGGACTTTGCCTCTCTTGGATCTCCTGTGTTTGACCCCGGCTTGCCTAACGAACTTTGCTACCATTCTCCTGTGTTTGACCCCCAGCTTGCCTAATGGACTTTGCTGTTGATCGCCTGTGTATAATCCGGCTTGTCGCCCTGATTTCTCCGCTCCAGTTACCATATCTACCTGCAGCACAGACGCACGCCCCAGCATTCTCTGCTGTTCCTCCAGGTCAAGCCTACGCCTGCAGTTGGTAACCCGTGCTTCTCTACGCACTGTACCTCTGGTGCCACCTTCAGGGGTATACTGCTTTAAGCTGCAAGGGGGTCCCTCTCGGCATTTCGGCTTCAGGATCAGGTACGTGGCAGTACGATCCAGCCATGACAGAAGCCGACAGAGGAGGCTCCCCGCTATAGGCCCTATGTCAGCAAGTTACGGTCTTGACCCAAGTGGTTCAGCGGTTACAAGAGGGGTACTTCCAGTTAGAGGGTCACCTCCAGCACATGACTGTTACTTCCGCTCCTGCTGATGCAAGTGCACCCTCAACAAGCTCAACCACAGCTTCACCTCTACAAGTGAACTCCACATTGCCGGTGCTCACCCAGCTCCCGGACCCAGGGTACCTATGCCTGAGCGATTTCTGGACGACCGGAAGAAATTTAAGGCCTTCAAGAATGCCTGTCTCTTGTACCTGGCCCTACAACCAAGGACATTCTCCTCTGAGACTGTGAAGGTGCGATTTATCCTGTTGTCCGAGGAACCCCAAGCCTGGGCACATAATCTGCTAGAGCAGAAGATCCTCTCACTGGACTCCCCAGCGTACCAACACCGCTGAGGCAGCCTTGCATACCCTGCTCCAGTGCAAACGCCCTGTTGAAGATTATACAGTGGACTTCCAGGGATATCAATTTCGGCAGGGGCTCTCAGAGACCCTTAACCACTTCAGCCCCGGAAGGATTTGCCCCCTTCCTGACCAGAGCCCTTTTTGCGATTCGGCACTGCGTCGCTTTAACTGACAATTGCGCGGTCGTGCGACGTTGTGCCCAAACGTAATTTGCGTCCTTTTTTTCCCACAAATAGAGCTTTCTTTTGGTGGTATTTGATCACCGCTGCGTTATTTCTGATCGCCGCTATAAACAAAAGAAGAGCGACAATTTTGCAAAAAAACCCAAATTTCTTACTTTTTGCTAAACTACAAATTCAAAAAAAAAATCTAAAAAAACATTTGTTTTCATCGGTTTTGGCCGATTTATATTCTTCCTCATATTTGTGATAAAAAAAATCGCAATCAGCGTTTATTGATTGGTTTGCGCAAAAGTGGCTGCGTTTACGGATGATGAGAATTAATTTCTGGGGTTTTTATTTTTTTAATTTTTTTTACTAGTAATGGCGGCGATCTGCGATTTTTAGTGGTACTGCGATATTGCAACGGGCATGTCGGAACATTTTGACACTTTTTTGGGACCATTGGCATTTATACAGCGATCAGTGTTATAAAAATGCACTGATTACTGTGTAAATGCCATTGGCAGTGAAGGGGTTAACCTGATGGGGACGCTCTAAGGGTTAACTGTGTTCCCTGGGCGTGTTCTAACTGTCTTAGTGTTTGACTGGCAGGGGGAGGGGAGTGATCACAGCTTTCATGTAGAGGAAGGCTGTGATCACTCCCTTCCCCATCTAACAGAACGGATCTCCGTTCTTTCACTCCGGGGGGGGGGCATCACGGGTAGCCGGCGGAGATCGAGTCCGCCGCACCAGCTCCCTGGCCCTACCCGGACACATGTTTGTGATGACGGCGGTTTGCCCAGGAGAGCCATCTTGTCGCCGTCAACCTGCGGTTGACGGTCGGCAAGTGGTTAATGAGCAGGCCAGAGTTGAAACTCCCACTACCTTGGAAGGCCTGATCCAGCCATCCATCAAACTGGACAGACGCCTGCAGGAGCGATGGTACGAACGACTGTGCACCTCTCCACCCACCTGAATGCTTTCCAAGGTCATCTCTGCTCAACAGCCTGCTTCTAGTCCAGTTACACCTGCAGCAGCATCTGAAGGAGAACCCATGCAGCTGGGAATGATCCGCTCTCCACTCACTCTGGAAGAAAAGCAATGCAGCCGACGGGCCAACCTTTACCTTTACTGTGGGGGTGCCGGTCACTACTTGCTCCGCTGCCCAGTGAGAGCTAGTAAGTTGCCCCCATACCAATGAACTTTCAGGTTGCTGGTCCCTCCTTGTCTCACATTGTCCTTACTGTCATTCTGCAGGTGGCGGGAGAGGAAGTCCGGCTTCTAGTGATCATTGATTCCGGAGCTTGTAGCTGCTTCCTGGACTGTACACTGGCAGCAAGACTCCACATTCCCCTTCATCAGAAGCAGCAAAGTCTCCAGGTTCACCTCGCTGGCGGTTCTCTACCCTGCTCAGGACCCGTCACTCAAGAAACCAAGCACATCTTCACTACCACAGGCTCGGGGCATCAAGAATTCTTATGCTTCAACATCATCAGCCCCCCCATGTTTTCTGTAGTTCTGGGACTTCCTTGACTACAAGCCCATGACCCTCAGATAAACTGGTCCAATAAAGAAATTCTGTTCTCCTCTACATACTGCTCTCAGCACTGTTTTATTAATGCCCCCAGGAAACCTGTCACTTGTCTAACTATTCAGTCTGGCACACACCCAGAGGTTCCTGTGGAATATCAAGAATTCATGGACGTTTTTGATAAATGGGGAGCTGACACATTACCACCCCATTGGCCCTATGATTGTCTGATTGAACTGTTACCTGGGGCAGACATTTCATTTGGACGAATATTCCCCTTGTCAGAGATAGAACTGGAGGCCCTGCAAAATTACATCGATGAAAATCTGGAGAAAGGGTTTATTCATCCTTCTTCATCTCCATCAGGGGCTGTTTTTTTTTGTAGAAGAGAAAGATGGCACCCTCCGGCCCTGGGTGGACTACAGAGAACTTAATAAAATCACAGTGAAAAACCTCTACCCCCTTCCACTCATCCTGGAACTCCTCCAAAGGTTCCAGACAGCTCGGGTCTTTACTAAACTAGATGTAGCAGGAGCCTATAACCTCGTTTGGATCCGTGAAGGAGACGAGTGAAAGACGGCCTTCAGAACTCGCTTCGGGCACTTTGAGTACCTGGTCATGCCATTTGGACTATGTAATGCATCGGCAACTTTTCAACATCTGGTTAATGACATTTTTCGAGAATTTCTGGACAACTTTTTGATCGTCTACCTGGATGATATCTTGATTTTGTCCGCTACTTTGGAACTTCATTGTACTCATGTCAAGAAAGTGCTTGCCACTCTGAGGAAACATGGACTGTATGTCAAAGCGGAAAATTGTGATTTTGAGAGGACCTCCATCCATTTCCTGGATCTGGTCATCTCCACTGGGGGTATTTCAATGGATCCCCAGAAAGTGAAAGCAATCCTGGACTGACCGGCCCCTTCTGATAGAAAGGGGGTTTCATCGGATTTGCCAACTTCTACCGGAGATTCGTAAAGGGGGCTCTGCCATTATCCCACCCATCACACAGTTAACCCGACAACAGATCCGGTTCCAGTGGTCTCCTGAAGCCCAGATCGCCTTCGACAAGCTTAAAGCCCTGTTTATATCAGCACCAGTACTCCTACACCCTGATCCAGCGCTGCCTTATGTGTTGGAAGTGGACGTCTCAGAGATAGCAACTGGCGCAGCACTATCCCAACGCCAAGGACCTAAAGCTCTTCTGCATCCCATAGCTTTTGCCTCCTGGAAAATGTCCCCTCCGGAGAGGAATTATGATGTTGGGGACTGAGAACTTTTGGCCATTAAATTTGCTTTGGAGGAGTGGAGATACCTGTTGGAAGGAGCAGCCGATCCTATCATGATCTTTACTGACCATAAGAACTTAGAATATCTGAGAACTGCCAAATGACTGAGACCCCAGCAGGCCAGATTGGCCCTCTTCTTCTCTAGGTTCAACTTCCATATCTCTTACATGCCAGGCTCCAAGAAAGGTAAAGCCGACGCTTTGTCTTGGATGTTCCCTGACACCCCTGAGGCTTCGGGAACCTGAGACCATCCTGTCAGCACAGAATTTCCTCCTTATTCAGCCCGACGTAATGACAGCCATTCGGCAAGATTAGAGTTGAGCGGACATCTGGATGTTCGGGTTCTGCGGGTTCGGCCGAAGTTCGCGAAAAAGTTTGAGTTCGGCCGCGAACTTGACCTGAACTTGACCCCGAACCCCATTGAAGTCAATGGTGACCCAAAATAGCTCTAAAAAAGTCCTGGAAAGGGCTAGAGGGCTGCAAAAGCAAGCAAAATTGGGATAAAAGTAGAACAAGAGCCCTGCAAACAAATGTGGATAGGGAAATAACTTAAAATCACATAAAAAAAAAAAAAAAAATGGAGGAGAAAGTGGATGTGGAGTAGGAGGTTGAGGAGGCGGTGACCGTGGCGGTGTAGGTGGAAGTGGCGGTGGAGGAGGAGGTAGCCAAAACTGTTTTTTGTTTGTTTGTTTTTTTTTTCTAATTGGGGTAGCCCCCAAAATATTGAGACATATTAAAAAAAAAAAAAAAAGATCACTATCTGCAGACAAACTCAGAGATGTTCTAGCACGGGTTCACTTTTTCCATATAAAATGTACCATGGTTTATTTTTCATGTTTCTCCTGTTACAAATTCCAATAAAGACTTATGTTCTATAAAAAAAAAAAAAAAAAAAGAATAAGTTCACTTAAGTATACCAATGGCTGTGTGAGGCTGGTATAAATGTCTATTCCGCACAGGGTACAGGCACAGACAAGTCTTGTGAGATCCATGCCTGGTTCATTTTAATAAACGTTAGTTTGTCCACGTTGGCTGTGGACAGGCGGCTGCGCTTGTCTGTGATAAGGGCAGGCCAGCACCTCCAAGGCATAAAGGGCAATCTCAGGCCATGTGCCCAATTTGGAGACCCAGAAGTTGAATGGGGCAGACCCATCAGTCAGTACGTGTAGGGGTATGCGCACATACTGTTCCACCATGTTGCTGAAATGCTGCCTCCTGCTAAGATGTTGCCTATCAGCTGGTGGTGCTGTTTGTTGTGGCGTGCTGCTGACAAAGCTTTTCCACATTTCGGCCATGCTAACCCTGCCTTCTGAGGTGCTGGCGGTGCCACAGCTGCATTGGCGACCTCTTCCTCCTCCTCTGCCTTCGCCTTGTGCTTCCACTGAGACCCCGGTGTCATTTGGGAATGCCATCAGCAGCCCATCTACCAGTGTGCGCTTGTAGTCGCCCATCTTCCGATCACACTCCAGTGAGGGAATTAAGGACGACACGTTGTCCTTATAATGGGGATCCAGCAGGGTGGCCACCCAGTAATCAGCACAAGTTACAATGTGGGCAACTCGGATGTCGTTGCGCAGGCACTGCAGCATGTAGTCACTCATGTGTGCCAGGCTGCCCAGAGGCAAAGACAAGCTGTCCTCTGTGGGAGGTGTATCATCTGTGCCTTCCGTATTCCCCCAGCCATGCTCCAGTGATGCCCACGAGCTGCATTGGGTGCCACCCTGCTGTGAACACGGTTCCTCCTCCTCATCATCCTCATCCTCCTCATCCTCCAGAACTGTGCCCTGGCTTGAAAATATTTTACCTGGCCTATGCCTCCGAGCCACTTGTGAATGAGTGGCCTGATAACCATGGAAATGACCACTCTTCCTCCTCCTCTACCTCCTGTGCCACATCCTCTTCCATCATGGCCCGAAGTCTTTTTTCAAGGAGACATAGAAGCGGGATAGTAACGCTGAGAACAGCGTCATCGGCACTGGCCATGTTGGTGGAGTACTCGAAACATTGCAATATGGTACACGGGTCTCGCATGGAGGCCCACTCGTTGGTGGTGAAGTGGTGCTGTTCCGCAGAGTGACTGACCCATGCGTGCTGCAGCTGAAACTCCACTATTGCCTGCTGCTGCTCGCACAGTCTCTCCAGCATGTGCAAGGTGGAGTTCCAGGTTGAGGGCACGTTGTATAGGAGGCGGTGAGTGGGAAGGCCGAAGTTCCGCTGCAGCGCAGACAGGCGAGCAGCAACAGGGTGAAAACACTGAAAGGGTGCACAGATGGCCCGCACTTTCTGTAGCAGCTCTGACATATCCGGGTAGTTTTTTAGAAATGTCTGCACCACCAAATTCAGCAAATGCGCCAGGCAAGGGATGTGCGTCAAACCGGCTAGGCCCAGAGCTGCTACGGGATTTCGCCCATTATCGCACACCACCAGGCCGGGCTTGAGGCTCAGTGGCAACAACCACTCATCGGTCTGTTATTCAATACCCGTCCACAGCTCCTGCGCAGTGTGTGGTATATCCCCCAAACATATCAGTTTAAAAAAAACCTGCTGTCGTTTCCCCCTGGATGTGCTGAAGTTGGTGGTGAAGGTGTTATGCTGACCGGCTGAGAAGGTGGTAGAGGAGGAGGAAGCGCATTAGGAGGAGGAGGCAACAGGAGACAAAGAGAAATGCCCTGCAATCCTTGGTGGCGGAAGAACATGCCCCAAACTGCTATCCACCTCAGGCCCACCCGCCACTACATTTGCCCAGTGTGCAGTTAACGAGATATAGCATCCCTGCCCGTGCTTACTGGTCCACATATCAGTGGTTATGTGGACCTTGCCACTGATGGCGTTGCGCAGTGCACACTTGATCTTGTCCCCGACTTGTTTGTGCAGGGAAGGGATGGCTTGCCTGGAAAAGTAGTGGCGGCTGGGAACCACGTACTGTGGGACAGCCACTGCCATCAGGTTTTTAAAACTATCCAGACGGAATGACAGCATTTCAAAGGCCAGGAATTTTGAAATGCTGGCATTCAGGGCCAGGGATCGCGAGTGGGTAGCGAGGTACTTCCTATTTCTCTCCAGTGTTTGGGAGATGGACAGCTGTAAGCTTTCATGAGACTGTGTGGAAATGCTTGGGGACGATGGCGGACATGGGGGCATTGCTGTCACATCGTCTGTTTGCTGAGTGGCAGGTGACACTGGCACTGTAGAGGTGGAGGAAGAGGCCGAGGCAGCAGCAGAAGAGGAAGCAGGAGGAGCCCGAGACCTTTCTTGGATTTTGAGGTGCTTATTCCACTGCAGCTCGCATGTAGATGGCTGGTCATGCAGGTTGTGCTCAGGTTTAGAACATTTATGCCTCGCTTCAGGCTCTGATTGCACATCGTGCAAACCACTCGTGTCTTGTCGTCAGCACATTGTCTGAAGAACTGCCACGCCAGAGAATTCCTTTGAGCTGCCTTTGGTGTGCTAGGTCCCTGGGTGCAGTGGGTAGTAGCAGGCGTACTGTCTAGGGGACAGTCGCTCCGCTTTTGCAACCTGCTTCCTCTTTTGCTGTGCTGATGCCTTTGTGCGACCACCACCTCTTCCCCCAAATTGCAAACGTCACTCGCATGACCTTCATTCCATGTGGGGTCTAGGACCTCATCATCCTCCACATCATCTTCCACCCACTCTTCCCCACTGCCCTCCTTGTCAGTCTGCACAGTGTAGAAAGCTGCAGCAGTTCACACCTGTGTTTTGTCATCATCAGAGACGTGCTGCGCTGGTGTTTCCATGTCCTCATCCTGAAACAGAAGTGGTTGGGCATCGGTGCACTCAGTGTCTTCCCTTTCTGGGGCAGGGCTATGTTGATGGCCCATGGAAAGCATACCAGCAGAGTCATCAAAAAGCATAAGAGACTGCTGCATGACTTGGGGCTCAGACTGCTTGGCTGATTTACAAGGGGCTGAGGTGAAAGACAGATGGCCATGGGGTTCAGGTGCCAACTCTGAGCTTTCATCAAGAGACCAGGTGGGAGACAATGTGAAGGAACTGGAGGCATTGTCAGCCACCCAATCTACTATCGCCTGTACTTGTTCTGGCCTCAAGAAAACACCACACAGTTCCTGCGCTTGGATGTATAAACCAATAGGGTAGGCCTGACCAGAGATGCAGTTATATAATTATGCGATTTCCACTATTTTATGTGCACTAGAAGATCTTGCTACCCTCCTCAGGACCATGGGAACCCGAAAACACTAGAGAAGGATACAAAAAAGAGGTGCACCGACCTTGTGCAACACCATAAAACCATTTATTTAAAATTTAAAATCCAGCATAAAATATACTCACAAGCGGAGCAGTGTCAAAGGCACGTAAGTAATATACAGTGACATCAGTCTATCACCACCACAGCTATGGAGGATCCAGATGGCATCATTCGCAAGGCCAACGCGTTTCTAGGGCGAACCCTCTTCTTCAGAGCCTAGCAATCAACTGAGCTGTCCCTCTTAAATAACCGAGTGTGAGTGACTCAGGACCATCCCCCTTAGATGGGTGGGACCCTGGGGGGGAGGTTCAAGGCACAGCCAATCAGGCTCGGTTGGGGCTCGAAGTGACGTCGGTCCGCCGCTATAGGCTGTGGATGACCCGGATCGGACGTCCCTGAGATATCCCCTGGGTCTATCTCCGGGTCACTGAGCTGGCTTGCGTTCCACGAATGTGTGAACGCCAGCTCTCCTCCTCCCCCTCGCTCCACATCCAGTGTCAGGCTATGGGAGCCGACAGAAAGGTCATCTCGTCGCTGCACCTCTGTGACGAGTTTAAAGAGGTATGCCGCAATTAATTTGACATTAGAATTTGTCTTGCACTTTTTGATTTTCACAGCAGCAAATTATTACTGGCAGAGTTTTGTTTGATAATAAAAGGGTCGACATGCGCTAGTGTGTCCCGAATGCTTGCTGGTGCGAGTCTGAAGCGGCGCATTTGCGTACATATTTGCATTTGTATTTATATATGTATCCAATTACTGTGCATTGACTTCTCATCTGTGATATATTTATGTGTATATATACCTAGTATATACCGGTTATTGTAACATCATTAATACTACTAGGAGTCATGTACCCGAATGTGAGTGGTCAGTATAACAGGAGGGTGCAACATGGGCTTTACCATCTATTGCTGGATGAGGCTCCTCCCTTCCCCCTCCCATCTTTTCATTTTCCCTCCTTGACCCTCCCCCCCAGGGTCCCACCCATCTAAGGGGGAGGGTCCTGAGTCACTCACACTCGGGTATTTAAGAGGGACAGGTCAGTTGATTGCTAGGCTCTGAAGAAGAGGGTTCGCCCTGGAAACGCGTTGGCCTTGCGAATGATGCCATCTGGATCCTCCATAGCTGTGGTGGTGATAGACTGATGTCACTGTATATTACTTACGTGCCTTTGACACTGCTCCACTTGTGAGTATATTTTATGCTGGATTTTAAATTTTGAATAAATGGTTTTATGGTGTTGCACAAGGTCGGTGCGCCCCTCTCTTTCTTGTTCTGGCCTCACCATTCATTGAGCGGCATTCGGGCCTACCATATAATGTTGAAGGTTCTGTCGGCTACTCACACCTCAGGAAGGTGTTTCACTTGTGTGTGTAGCTGGCACAGATCAACCACGTCCTCTCCTTGCAACAGGAGCTTCACCAACACCACCAACACCAGCAGCACCAGCAGCACCACGACCACGACCTTCTCCCTTATTTGACACTCTCCTCATTATGGACGCAAATGTACTATTTAGCACAAATTTATATTATTTTTTAAACCGGCAATGTAGACGCACTTTTTAATTTTGTGCAAGAAATGTACAGCAAGGTGCAAATGTTCTATGTAGCACTATTTTTTATTGTTTTTTTTAAACCAGCAATGTTGACGCACTTTTTAATTTTGTGCAAGAAATGCACAGCAAGGTGCAAATGTACTATGTAGCACTATTTATTATTCTTTTTTTTTAAGCCAGCAATGTAGACGCACTTTTTATTTTTGTGCAAGAAATGCACCGCTGGCCACAAATGAAGTATTTAGAATATATATATATTTCTTTAACCGCTTGCCGACCGCTGATCGGCAATTGACGGCGACAGTGTGGCGCTCCTGCGCAAATCGCCATCATATGGCGGCGGCTGCAAGATCGCGCCCAGTGAGCGCGCGCGCGCCGCCGGAGGCGCGCCCGCGCACTCACTGTGTCCGGGGAGGGCCAGGGAGCGGGTGCGGTGGATTCGATCTCTGCCGGCCACCCGCGATGCCCCCCCTGGAGTGAAAGAACGGAGGTCCGTGTAAGTAAACACGGACCTCCGTTCTGTGAGAGGGGGAAGGGCTGTGATCACAGCCTTCCTCTACATGGAAGCTGTGATCGCTTCCCTTCCCCAGCTAGGGCAGTCCCCCCACAGTTAGAACACGCCCAGGGAACACAGTTAACCCTTAGAGCGCCCCCTGCAGGTTAACCCCTTCACTGCCAATAGCATTTACACAGTAATCAGTGCATTTTTATAGCACTGATCACTGTATAAATGCCAATGGTCCCAAAAAAGTGTCAAAATGTTCCTACATGTCCGCTGAAATATCGCAGTACCGCTAAAAATCGCAGATCGCCGCCATTACTAGTAAAAAATTAAAAAAAATAAAAACCCCAGAAATTAATTCTCATCATCCATAAAAAAAACC
>BLSH010448650.1:84820-97119 GCA_018402905.1 Glandirana rugosa | reverse complement strand
TTGTCCTTGGTATGGAAACTTACGGAGTATCGATATTTATACGATTTTACGTTTTTTAAACTGTTGCTGACCCGTTATACCTGACTATTCATATTTCACTAAATTACTGTACAAGACACTCGTTATACTACATAAGTACACGTTCACACATAGAAAAGTTGACAAACAAAATAAACACAATTTTGAGTTATTTTTGGTAACTTTATTTTTATTAAACATTTGATAACTTTATTTACTATTCCCTGGTATAAGTTCTTTAATGACTACTTTTATAATAGTAATCGTCTAAACTAGTGGTGCTTTACCGCTGATGCTTGGGTGGCCCTGGTGTGAAAGGGGTCTTAGGGAAATACACTACATCCACAAGCCTCTATGCAAGTTACAGCTCACCCCTGCGTAGAATGTTATAAGGCTGTTCTGACAAGAACTGTTCTTCATGTTGGTTGCTGCTAATGATAATATTTTCATCAGTAATTTCTTGAATATGGTCCCTTATCATTTATTTCAATAGTTTACAAATTATTTTTATTTCAATGGTTTTTATTGAGTTTTAACACAAATAAAACAAACAGTTGAAAAGATACACACTTGCACATGAATACATCATATTGCTCACAGAACATGTCATTAAATCACTTTATACTTATCAGTCCATATTGCCCAGTCGTTGTCAAATTTTTTGCATTTTAGCATATTTATAGCTATGAGGCATTCAAAGGTATGGTTCCTGTTTACTGATTTTATCACATCTGAATGATTAATGGATGTGGTGCTTTTCCAATTGTGGAGTATCAGGGAACGAGTTGCTAGGAGGAGATGAGTAGTGATCGGTCTGACGCTAGGGAGAAATTTCTCTATTCCCAGATGGAGGATTGCTGGTACCATTGCAGTCAGTAAGTTGTATTTCAAAATTAGGAACAATGGTCTGACTATAACTTGGCTAAGTTCTTTGAGAACTGTCAGGTGTAAGCCATCTGGGCCTGGTTATTTGTTCACATTAGGTTTTTCTAGTCTTTTTTGAAGACTCTCTGTCTCTGAGGTCTCTGTCAGCCACCAGGGCACATTCAATATACTCTTATTAACATTACTGTCTTGCGTATTATACACCTCCTTTTTATGTATATAAACTTCTGACCAACTTCCCCTGGTCATCTTTTATGGGGCCAATATGTTCTGACCTCACTTTTTGTGGTAACATATTTGAAAATATTTTGGGGAATTTTTTGTACTGTGCTTAGCATTGTGTCTCTCGTAATCTATTTTAGCTGCCCAGATCGCACTCTTGCATTTCTTTTTGCACTCTTTGTAGTTTGGAATATCAGTGATGACCCTTTGGCCTTATATTTATTAAATAACAGTTTTTTTCTCATTTTTAGATGTTTTACATTACAAACGGAGGTCATTTCTTCAATGCGCATGTGCCCGATGATGTGGACACATCACAGTACACCGTATATCTCCTAAACCGCGCAGGGAACCTGCATCTAAGCCTTATTATAAGCTCACCTGTAGGTTAAAGTGGTTGTCAAGGGTTGACAACCACTTTAAAGCACTTCCACTTCTCTTCAGTGTTATTTGTTGCAAGAATGTGATCCCATTTAGTATCACGCAGTATGAAGCACAGCTGATTAAAGTTGGCTCTTTTAAAATTTAGTGTTCTTGTTCTACCCCCATGTGTCCTTTTACTATGATTTATGACAAATGTAATTACTCTGTGATCACTGTTACCTAAATTATACCTTACTTCCACATCTGCAAACAGCTCTGTGCTATTTGTAATCAGTAGGTCCAGCAGAGCATTCTCTCGTTGGGATTTCCACCATTTGACTCATGAAATTGTCCTGCGTTACATTAATTAGTTGATTGAGCAGTTCCATCAATATCAGAACAGTTTAAGTACCCCATGATTATAACATTGCCCTGCCTCCCCTCCATCTCTAACTGTGAAAGTATATGGGTCTCCTCCTCCCTCATGTTAGAGGGGCTATAGCATACACCCACAATAAATAACTTTTTTTGTCGAAGTTCCAGCCAAAAATACTCCACTCCCCTACCTCTCCACCGCCCCCCAAACCCCATTAACAATATCATCCCTCATATCCACTATAAAGATGCTCTTTAAATGAAAGCACGCTCCTCCCCCTGTCCTACCCACCCTTTCCCACTGATACAGGGAGTACCCCTGGGCAGTCACAAGCCAGTCATGTTTGCTGTCAAGCCAGGTTTCTGATATTCCCATGAAGTCAAATTCCACCTTCTGTATCAGAAGATCTAGTTCTTCAATTTTATTAAACAGACTTCTAGCATTTGTGTATGTAGCCAGGTGCTGGCTAAATTGCCTGTGTCATTGGGGGGATATTCTGCAACATCAGCCACAGAGAGTCTGATGCCTCTAGTGCTCAGCTTGGACACTATATTGTCACCTCCTGAATGCAGAGCAAAGAATCTTAGCACATGTAGTCCGAGGAGCCAAGTTTACACTGGAGTCAGACCATTGCAGACTATAAGTTTCATCCAGCTGGAGAGAAAGCAGAATGCTGGGAGAGGATATATAGAGTTTGGTCTGGGGAGGAGTCACTCTCTTGGGACTATGGCCTTCAGCTGGGAGCATAGACCCGGATGTTTGGAGAGTCATGGCGAGTGCCACTGCCTAGTCAGTGTGGAGAGCCTTCAGTGGATGATTCCTGTGGGTCAAATGACCAGCAGGGGTCCCTCTCATTGTTGTCTTAAGCCAAGCATAGATGGCTAGAGACCCTGTCTGGATTCCAGTTCAGTCTGAAGTATGGGCCCTGGTGAGGAAACAAAGATGCTGATGCCTTGTCCCAGAGGCCTGCCTCACAGGTCAGGAAGACGTGTGAGCTCTGTGTCAAGGAATCGCCCAGAGACTCAATGGGGCTGTCGGAGCTGAATCCATAGGAGCCACCCCCTTCAAAATGCCAAAGTATTACTGTAATTTGACCCAAGTGAGAAGTGAAGAACTTCCTCAGCTGTCCAAGAAGGATCTGAAAAAGGATCAGAATGAGGACTTGCTATGTCATTTGATTATGGAAGCATTGACTAAAGAAGACCCTAGACTACTATTGAAGAGTAATGTCCTGGGTTCCAAAACAGTGCACTGGGAATGAAACTGGTTACAGATAAAAGAGGGACTGATGTACAGGAGGACTGTAAAGAAAAGTGCCAGTTATTCCTCTCTGAGAAACATCAACAGGCTGTGATGGCTGCACTGCATGATTAACATGGACATTTGAGACATATAAGACCTTTAAGTTAGTCAGTGATAGGTTCTATTGGCCTAGCATGAGAGACAATGTACATAGCTACTGTCACTCCTGTTTACCATGTATCCAGAGGAAGACCTTGCTGGTCCAAGCTGCACCCCATGGGACACCTACAAAGTCAAGGGCCAATTGGTTTGCATTGACTTTCTGTGCCTGGAACCTGATGCTGGTGGGAGAAGCAATGGTTTGGTGGTGACTGGTCATTTTACCCAATATGCTCAAACCTATCCCACAGGAACCAGCAAGCCACCAAGGTGGTGAAAGTCTTAGTGGAGAAGTTCTATGGCCAACCTATGCGAATACACTCTGATCACGTTAGGAACTTTAAAGTGATTGTAAAGTCTTGTTTTTTTTCTCTTAAAATAACAAACACATTGTACCTATCTCCTCTGTGTAGTGGTTTTGCATAGAGCAGCAGTGTCCCTGGCTGGCTCTCCTGGCCCCTCCCTCCTGTTGAGTGCCCCTACAGCAAGCAGCTTTCAAATGGGGGCACCCGAGCCAAGCTGCAGCTCCGTATATCCATTCAGACACAGAGCTGCGGTTTGGCCCGCCCCTCTCTCTCCTGATTGGCTAACTGAGTTTGATGGACAGCAGCGGGAGCCAATGGAGCCGCTGCTCTGTCTCAGCCAATCAGGAGTGAGAGTCCCGGATTGTTGAGGCACTCGTGGACATCGCTGGAGAGAGATGTGACTCAGGTAAGTATTAGTGGGGCTGAGGGGGGCTGCTGCACACAAAATGCTTTTTATCTTAATGCATTGAATGCATTAAGATAAAAAAACATTCTGGCTTTACAATCACTTTAACTTCTGAGAAGAAACAGCACTGGGGGAACCACATTGCCGCTATCATTAATGCATACTACAGCACAATGAATGATGCCACTGGGTCCTCCCCCTACAGACTAATGTTTGGAAGGGAGGCCTGACTCCCAGTTGATCTGACTTTTGGAACATCTATAGATCACCGCTCCCTAGCCTCTTATAAAGCATATGTTGATAGACTGAGTAAGAACCTGAAACAGGCTTAAGAGAAGGCTGTAGAGAATGGTACTGTGTGAGAGCAAAGTATCAAAAAAAATTTGACTTGTGAGTAAAAATGCAAGATCTTCAGATGGGGGATCGTGTGCTGCTGAGGAACCTAGAAGATCCTGGGAAGCACAAGTTAGCAGATTGCTGATGTCCCCAGCCATAAATAATCTGCAAGCAGCTTCCTGGGCTGCCAGTATATCAAATACGCCCTGAAGGGAAGACCTGTCCTTCAAGAATGTGGCATTGTAACCATTTGCTTCCACTTTCCAATGACATTCAAGTGCCCCAGACACCGTTTGAAGCCCCCTTCCTCCTGACTTTGTCCCATCTGTACACTCAATCTCTTGGTCACTGCACTGTATACCTTCCTCTGATTCCCCCTCCCCAGTTTAAAAGTTCCTCCCACCTACTGGCCATCTTATCCCCCAACATAGCTGCGTCCTCCCCATTTAGGAGCAGTCTGTGTCTCCTGTAGTGTCAGTAACCAACTGTAAAGTCAGCTTGGTTCTCCATGAACCCAAAACTCTCCTTACACCAGTTACTCAGCCACTTTTTTAGCTCTCTAAGCTCATGCTGCCTCTCTGGTGTGGTTCAAGGTACAGGCAGTAATTCTTAGAATGCTACTTTGGAGATCCTTTTCTTTAATGTAGCTACTAAGTCACTGAAGTAATTTTTAAAGGCGCTCCATCTTGCTCTGACTTTGTCATTTGTACCAATGTGCCCTCCCCAGCCCCAACCCCAACCAGCAATCTGTACCTTTTTACGCTGTGCCAAACCCAAATGATGCTGGCCATTTACATTTTTAACTGTACCATTAACTTTAGGTTTGCTGGCTCTTTTTTATCCTACAACAAACATTTTAATTTACATCAACTATTAGAAAAAATGTTTGCATCTGCCAAAAAAGGCAGTAAGATTGTTCTAGCCAAGACATTTTCTAGTGCAAACTAGTAATTACAAGAATGCCGTGATTCAGGTAGGCACATCAACTTTGGCCTGTTTGGAAGGCTTTGCCAACTTTTTTACTATCCATAAAAATATAATGAGCGTAGCTACAAGGTTACAAACATCTGAATAAGTGATACAAAGATATTTACATTTTTCTCAGTTATAAGATCATTCTTTCAGTCATTAAAATGTTGATTTGATCTAAGGGCTCTGGTCTTGATTTCTTTGAAGTAAAAACGCCTTAATGTACGTTTTTTACATCATGGATACAACTCAAAATAAGCATGGCAGTTCCTAGATGAGACAACCATATATTTCTTTTATTTTTTAATTATATTTGTTGTTTAAGTTAATTCAGAACTTTTCCTTGTAGAATTAAAGTAGTCTGATGTTTTCAGTATTTTAAACGCTTAAATGCTGCTGATAGTTGACACTATGGATAATATACTGTAGAACAGGGGTGACCAAACTACGGCCCTCCAGCTGTTGCAGAACTACAAGTCCCATGAGGCATTGTAAAACTATAACATTCACAGACATAACCAGGCATGATGGGAATTGTAGTTCCAGAACAACTGGAGGGCCATAGTTTGGACACCCCTGCTGTAGAATATTATATATATAAATATATACGAAGGCCAGTATGGTGGACTGAACTTATGGGAGGAGCCTGGATGGTATTTAAGCAGCTCACTCCCCCATGTTCTTTGTCGGTTCCACTGCGTGATAGCACATGTCACTAGGCCGACTCTCCCTAGCTCACTTCGGGATTGTGAATCTGTGCGTACGATTACCAGTGTGTTGGGGTGTCTCAGTTTGTGGTCTTTGTCGGTGGTCTTCGTCGGCGGTTCTCTCTCGCTGTTGCAGGTAGGATTCAAATCTTTTTGTTTCATACACAATGTTACAATTCATTATGTTTTCTATCCTGCATCCCTTTCGTACTTAGCGGCCTCCGAGTCGTTGTTGGTCGTTCGGCACAGGCACAGTAGATTTGCAGGTTCCCTCCTGCCTTCTTTGTCATCCCATCCACAAACATACGATTTGTTCATAGGTCTAAGCCTCCAAGACACTGTTGGTCGTTGTCCGATATCGCTCAACACAGGCTTTGATTGCTCACAGCATTCAATGTCTATGGGGTTGCCTCTTCATCATTTGGAGATTAGCATGTATTGATTGCACAGGTTCTGTGGCTGGTTGAGTTGGTAATTAGACCCACCTGGGCCTTGACTGCACTCGATTAGCATCAGGGGTTGGGTGGTTGGTATGTGTTCTCGGCACCACGCAAGTCTATTCCAGTGTCACACACATCACAAACTTCCAGCAGCTCAGTCTCCTTCGTGGGCCTCCTACCACAAGCACACAGTCGTTACTTAGACCATGGTCACACTTACTCAAAACAAACACGATACTTCAGCTTCATAACTCTAACCCGAGTCGGTGCAATTTGTCCATATCTTCACCTCCCTGATGAGGCCGCTTTCGTGCGATCATTGCAAGCACTTCTCCAGTAACACACGATCCGACCGTTCGTTGGTTCCAGTGGTATACAATTTGGTCACTCACGTCTCTTGTCTGTCATTTCTCCCCTAGGTCAGTTGAGTTCAGGTTGTTCCATCCTGCACTATACTTGGATGTGCTTTTTACATAAAAAAAAAAAAAACTGACAGACAAAAAAAAAAAGAACAACAAAAAAAAAACGAACGACAGATGAAAAATAAATCAATGAAAGAAAACAAAAAAAAATCAACATACTCTCTACAGCCAACTCGTATCAGATTCATTTCATGCATGCTATAACCTATTCATATCGGTCAAGTCATTCACCCCACAATCAATTCCTATCAAATCCATTGCATGTTTACCACAGTCCGATTCGAACCTAGTCGCGTAGACGGCACAAAGGTTCGTGTAGAATGCATTGCACACACTGATTTGCATCGGGCCATGTCACTTACTCTGTTCCTACTATTACTCTATCTACCGATTCCTATTGGTTCATGCCTTTCTCTTCAACCGATTTCGATTGGTTCATGTCATTTACTCTGTTGGTGTAATTTCCCTGCCTACCATGTCCTACCCCACAACCAATTTGTATCAGATTCTTACTACAGTCCGGTTAAAACCTACTTACCGATTCGTATCAGTCACATTGTTTACCTGGTCCATGCTTTCTTCCCTATTGGTTACCCTTCCTACCGACTCATATCGATTTTTCCCGGTTTCCCACTACCGATTCGTATCGATTCATGTTATTGCCCTACCACCGATCCGCATCCTTTCAGGTCAGTCACTACTACCGTTTCAAATCGGTTTGTGTCATTTCTCTTTTCATCGTTACCCTACCTACCGATTTGCATCGATTTCATATAATTTCCTACTACCAATTCGTATCGGTTCGTCTTTTTCATACCACCGATTTGCACCGGTTCATGCTATTTCCCTACTACCAGTTTGCATTGGTTCATGCTATTTCCTACTACCGATTCGTGTCAGTTCACGTAATTTCCCTACCACCAATTCACATTTGTTCAGATCAGTCGCTACTACTGATTCAAATCGGTTTGTGTCATTCTTTGTTCATCGTTACCCTACCTATCGATTCGCATCGATTCATGTCATTTCCCTACAACCGATTCTTATCGGTTCATGTCATTTTCATACCACCGATTCGGATCCACTCATGTTATTTCCTACTACCAATTCGCATCAGTTCATGTCATTTCTCTGTTCATCGTTACCCTACCTATCGATTCGGATCGGTTCAGGTCAGTTGCTACTACCAGTTCGTATCGGTTCATTTCATCACTCTGTGCACATCATCCCCCTGCCTACCAATTCATATCAGTCCAGGTTCTACTCCAAATACAATTACGAAAAGTCACGGCGACAATTCATTCCTGCACATTCTATTTATGCTATCCTCATGTTCGCCTATCAGTAGGTGTCTTTTTTGCAATTGCTGCAAACTCTCCTTCAGCTGCACAGACCCTTGCAATCATTGCAAGCACGTCTTCGACAGCACTACACCATGCAATTGCGGCAAGCACAAACAGATATACTATCTCTCACATGCACCATAAACACACCACCAGTGACAGCCACCTCTTCACAAATATTGGAAACACAACTAAGCACAACTTCTTGCAATCACTACGTGCACTCATAAACGTCAGTTGCAAATAGCAACAAGCACGCATACGAGCACAACGTCTTGCAATTGCTGCAAGCACGGTTACAAGCATTACGTCACGTGTTTACGGTAACCATGCACGTGCATAACTCTTTGCAAATCTCTGTCAGCACGCATCAAAGTAAACCCCTTACAATCGCTGCAAAGCACATATTTACGTAAACTCTTTGTAATTGCTGCGAGCGTGCATAAATGAAACTTCTTGCAAATGCTGCAAGCATGTATTTACATTAATTCCTTGCAATCACTGCGAGCATGCATCGACCTTAATCCCTTGCAATCACTGCAAGCATGCATAAACTAAACTTCTTGCAATCCCTGTAAGCACGTATTTACATAAACTCCTCGCAATTGCTGCAAGCATGCATACAAACTTCTTGCAAACGCTGCAAGAACATATTTACATTAATGGTTCGCAATTGCTGCGGACATGCATCAACACAAATCCCTCGCAATCGCTGCAAGCATGCATACCAAACTTCTTGCAATGACTGCAAGCAATTACTTACATTAACTCCTTGCATTCACTGCAAGCACGGATCTACATAATCGCTGCAAGCACACATACTTGCAGTCACTGCAAGCATGTATTTACATTAACCCCTCGCAAGCACGCATCAAAACAAATCCCTCCGATCACTACAAGCACATATACTAAACTTCTTGCAATCGCTGCAAATATGTATTTACATATACTCTTCGCAATCGCTGCAAGCATGCATCAACACAAATCCCTCGCAATCGCTGCGACCACACATACCAAACTTCTAGCAATCGCTGCAAGCACATTAACTCCTAACAATCGCTGCAAGCATGCATCTACACAAGCCCTTGCAGTCGCTGCGAGCACCCACATTTGTAATCGCTGCAAGCACATATACTTGTAATCGCTACAAGCACACACACACTTGCAATTGCTGCAAGCACACATACTTGCAATCGCTGCAAGCACATATTACATCAACCCCTCGCAATCACTGCAAGCAGGTACGAACATAACTGCTTACAAGCAAATTCTCAGTGGCACACAGCCACACACCATTTTAATGGCACTTAATCGGCCACTCATCTCTAGTGGCAATTACACATGAGTCACTCATTGTTTTCTCTGTCATTTCTCATTCAGGTCGGTTGAGTTCAGGTCCTATCCTGTATCAGGTTGGACATTTGCATAAAAAAAAACAATATAGGGATCGCTTCTTCATCAGGGCCACCCGCATAACAGGGGTGGGACAGTCCGTTCAGGAAAATAAAAGAGATATACTTTTTTCACTCATGTCACCCCTACTACAGGTTTCCAGACAACCAAGTTTCGATCCTTACCAGGATCTCACTACTAGAGCATCAGTCAGGTGTAGTTCACGGGTCTCTCTGTCACATTATTCTGCACTATCCTACTGCTACGACTCCTCTTGACACATGCTCCCCCTTGTTTTGTCTTATAGTCACAGCCATGTCGCGGGCCACCCCTCTGTCATCCTCTGTGGGCTTAGAGAGCAGCAGCATGCAGTCCCTCAGGGAATGGACCATCTCCGAGCTCACAGCAGAGCTGTGGCGCAGGTGCACTCACTACCCCACTACAGCCAGGAATCCTGAGCTCTCCAGGCTGCTCTTCAAACTGGAGTGTCATTGACACAGAGCTTTTCTGCTACCAATTTGCCGATCTACGTTCCCATTCTGTGCTATTTGCCAGTCCTCCACCCGTACAGTAAACTGGTGCTCTCATATAGTTACTAGACGCCCCTCAACTTTCCCTCCACCATCGGTACCAGTCAGAGCTTGCTGGCCCCCGCATAACCACACCAGGTGGGCAAGTTGGGACAGCCTATCCCGTTGCTGGGGGGATGTATCAATCTGCATCCTGCAGTAACCTTAAATATGTACTAGGAGTGGTATTTGGCAATCTACGTGCCTATAGCAGAGCCCTACCTCCCGACCAATTGGCCCAAATGAAGTCGGTCATTCACACCTTTAACCTTCTCCAGGGCGAACTAAGAGACAGCCACAATCCCTATTAGGGATGCTTAACTTTGCCATGAGGATTATCCCTCAGGAGCGGTCCTTCATTTCACGCCTCTTAGTCTTCCTCTCTTAGGTACAAACCCCGATCAAGTTCTCAGGCTGGACCCAGCAGCAATAACGTATTTGACAATGTGGGACAGAATCCTCGCAAACTGGAACAGCATATCTATGTTAATTCATTAGCATTAGCTTTATCACCTTGGGTAGTCACGGATACCGCAACCTCCACAGGTGTCGCTGCAATTTTTGGCCATCACTGGTTCGCAGGGCCTTGGCCACCAGAAATCCTTCAGGTTCCCGGTTTTAGTCAGTCATCCCCCTTTTGTTAATGCTATCCCATTAAGGCAGCAGCTCATGCCCGGAGCAATGACAGGTGACACAAGGAACATCCTATCCTTCGTATCGTATTGCCACATGCAGCTGGCTCTTTCTCATAACACTATTAAGCTATACCCAGCTGGACTCCAGCATTTCCTGTCCTTACAGGATCCTGGAAAGCCACCTGTGTTCACAGCACACACAATGAAATCCCTCCTATGTGGCATCCAGAAAATCAGCCCGTAACCAATGGCAAACGCTTACCCATCACAAATGCTATCTTCAGGGACATGTCTAAAATCCTGGCACGTTCCTGTTCGGGGTTCTGCCCAGTCTAGTTGTCCAAGCGGCCATCTACCTGGTCTTCTTCGGTTTTCTGTGGCCTAGCAAATTCACTTTTAGTGACACTAGCAGCCAGATATTAAGCAGACGCCAACTGACTAGCATTCAAGACTATTATGTCCTTTATCTTGCGGTCTCCAGAACTCAACAATCCGGACCCGGTCGACATCAACCTCTTTCAAACTAACAACGCCTGGTGCCCAGTGGTGGTACTCGACTGGCTACTGTCTCACCTGCCCAGTCAATCTGACTCTAGCCCATCATTACCTTTTCCAACCAGCCCTCTGAGTGGCAGCCAATTTATCAGGCACGTTAAGATCCTATGGGTCAACTTAGGCCTTGACCCTGGTCGGTACTCCGGACATTCCTTCCAGATCGGAGCAGCCTCGGCTGAATCTCAGCAAGGAGTATCACACCTAGTGATCAAGGAGTTAGGTAGATGGAAATCTGGATGCTTTGCTAGATACATTCCAAATCCTCAGCTTGAGATGGCATAAACTTTCACTAAACTTGCTCAATGATCACAGTACCAATAAAGGACTACTTCCCTAAACCTGGATATTTTTGTCCCCTTCGCTTGGCATACTGACCAGATGACCAGGGCACACCTCAGGTCTTTTTATGTTGTAAGTCTTGTCGCGTGTTTATCCATATCTATCTTCGGTCAGAGGGCCATGACTATATATATGTATATATATATATATACACTGTGTGCAGAATTATTAGGCAAATGAGTATTTTGACCACATCATCCTCTTTATGCATGTTGTCTTACTGCAAGCTGTATAGGCTCGAAAGCCTACTACCAATTAAGCATATTAGGTGATGTGCATCTCAGTAATGAGAAGGGGTGTGGTTTAATGACATCAACACCCTATATCAGGTGTGCATAATTATTAGGCAACTTCCTTTCCTTTGGCAAAATGGGTCAAAAGAAGGACTTGACAGGCTCCGAAAAGTCAAAAATAGTGAGATATCTTGCAGAGGGATGCAGCACTCTTAAAATTGCCAAGCTTCTGAAGCGTGATCATTGAACAATCAAGCGTTTCATTCAAAATAGCCAACAGGGTCGCAAGAAGCGTGTGGAAAAACCAAGGCGCAAAATAACTGCCCGTGAACTGAGAAAAGTCAAGCGTACAGCTGCCAAGATGCCACTTGCCACCAGTTTTG
>BLSH010448650.1:50853-63798 GCA_018402905.1 Glandirana rugosa | reverse complement strand
ACCATCTCTGTAAGGGTTTTTTCTGAACGTCAACATTAACGTCGCTTTCCACTAGGATGTTTCATAACTGAGTCCCCCCGACTTATGTTTACGTACAGTGTGAAAAGTGTATAAATAAACATTTTTTTTTTTTAACTTTTGGTAAATAGTAAAAGGAAGGTGATGTGTTAATACACGGTGAAACACAACCAGATAGTGTATTTTAGGGTTATTTTATGTTAATGCAAAAACTAACATTGTACTGTTTTACACCTTTTAAAGTTCCCCATACTTATGAAAAAGTTCCGTGAAAATAAACTTACATTTTATTTCTAAACCACAGCACATATTTTAATGAAGACAAGTGCTATGTACAATGGGTCCACTAGGTTATACAGTGCCTTGAAAAAGTATTCATACCCCTTGAAATTTTCCACATTTTGTCATGTTACAATCAAAAACGTAATTGTATTTTATTGGGATTTTATGTGATAGACCAACACAAAGTGGCACATAATTGTGTAGTGGAAGGAAAATGATAAATGGTTTTCAATTTTTTTTTTTTACAAATAAATATGTGAAAAGTGTGACATGCATTTGTATTCAGCCCCCCTGAGTCAATACTTTGTAGGATCACCTTTCGCTGCAATTACAACTGCAAGTCTTTTTTGGGAATGTCTCTACCAGCTTTGCACATCTAGAGAGGGACGTTTTTGCCCATTCTTCTTTGCAGAATAGCTCAAGCTATGTCAGATTAGATGGAGAGCCTCTGTGAACAGCAATTTTCAAGTCTTGCCACAGATTCTCAATTCGATTTAGGTCTCGACTTTGACTGGGCCATTCTAACACAAGAATATGCTTTGATCTAAACCATGGCATTGTAGCTCTTGCTGTATGTTTAGGGTCATTGTCCTGCTGGAAGGTGAACCTCCACCCCAGTCTCAAGTCTTTTGCAGACTCTAACAAATTTTCTTCTAAGATTGCCCTGTATTTGGCTCCATCCATCTTCCCATCAACTCTGACCAGCTTCCCTGTTCCTGCTGAAGAAAAGCATCCCCACAACCCGATGCTGCCACCACCTTGCTGGTGGGGATGGTGTGTTCAGGGTGATGTGCAATGCTAGTTTTCCTCGCATAGCATTTTGCTTTTAGGCCAAAAAGTTCAATTTTGGTCTCATCTGACCAAGAGCACATTCTTCCACATATTTGCTGTGTCCCCCATATGGCTTTTCGCAAACTGCAAACAGGATTTCTTATGGTTTTCTTTCAACAATGGCTTTGTGACTAACAGTTGTCCTGTAGACAGATTCTCCCATCTGAGCTGTGGATCTCTACAGCTACTCCAGAGTTACCATGGGCCTCTTGGCTGCTTCTCTGATGAATGCTCTCCTTGCCCGGCCTGTCAGTTTATGTAGACGGCCATGTCTTGGTAGGTGTGCAGTTGTGCCATACTCTTTCCATTTTGGGATGATGAATTGAACAGTGCTCTGTAAGATGTTCAAAGCTTAGGATATTTTTTATAACCTAACCCTGCTTTAAACCTCTCCACAACTTTATCCCTGACCTGTCTAGTGTGTTCCTTGGCCTTCATGATGCTGTTTGTTCACTAAGATTCTCTAACAAACCTCTGAGGGCTTCACAGAACAGCTCTATTTATACTGAGATTAAATTACACACAGGTGGACTCTATTTACTAATTAGGTGACTTCTGATTAGTTCAATTGGCTCCACTGTATTTTAGTTAGGGGTATCAGAGTAAAGGGGGCTGAATACAAATGCACGCCACACTTTTCACATATTTATTTATAAAAAATATGGAAAACCATTTATCATTTTCCTTCCATTCACAATTATATGCCACTTTTTATTGGTCTATCACATAAAATCCCAATAAAATACATTTACATTTTTGGTTGTAACATAAAAAAATGTGGAACATTTCAAGGGGTATGAATACTTTTTCAAGGCACTGTATAATAAGCCTTTTTAACTGCTAGGGAGAGATCTTTTTTAGGTATAAGGTACATTATTTTGAGGACAATGAAACACATTGAAGCACCTTTAGCTATGCAAATGGAAGAATTATCACCTATGCAGACTTCCTGACCCCAGTGATAGGATTATATAACTATAACAGAGTGGTTTATTAGCAATCAGATTCAGCAACAGCTCACACTGCAAAGCTTCCTAACTTTGGCCACACCTCAAATGCATTTCACCATTGACAGAGCTTTATCATGGTCCCCATGATTAAGCCCTATCAAGGTTGAAAGGTGTTGGAGATGTGGCTGGAGGTAGGAAGCCTTGCAGTGTGAGCTGTAGCTGCATCTGTTTGCTATCGAACAACTTGGATGCTATTGGATGAAAAGGTGGTGTATGTGTCAGAATCGTGGAGAGCAAGGTGCTTCTACAACCTTGACACCTGTTTTGCTCTTGGGCAATCACAAACTCACAAAATCACAAACAGCCTGAAGAAGAAAAAACACAAAATCACATAAAAACACACAAAATCACAAACAGCCTGAAGAAGAAAACGAATGTAACCACAACATTTAAAATTTGATACGCTGCAATTGATTACATTTTTGTTTCTAGGTTGTTAATGCAGTAAATTAATACAGAACAGTAACTGAACATTTAACAAAAATTCCAAAAAATTGCTTTCTTTAACCCTTAGCAGGAAATCAAGGGGTGGGATGGGCCACTGGTGGTGAGGGGTTCAGCAAGAGTTATAGACTACCTCTGTAGGACATAAAGGCTTTTTCAATCACTTTGGAAAAAGCAGCTTAAATTTGCAGACTGAAAAAAAACCTTTAAAGTCATACTCTTTGTCTTTTTATCTGAAACTGTTAGACTAACTTTTGAAAAGCATAATTATTTGGATGACATATTAAAGCTGACATTAATTTTATAAGGTTAAAGTAGGTGTAATCTTAGTACTTTAAAACGCATTTGTCATTAATAAACTTTTCAAAGAAAATCTGAAATATTACATTTACAATGTAGTATTTGCTTATGAAAGCTGGTTTAAGTGAACAGATGTATCAGTGTGAAGAGACACATCTGTGAATCTGCAATATTAACATAGGAAATAGCTAAATCAACACTTCATACTTATTTCCTCTTACAATGGGAAAGGTTAAAGCCCTTTAAACTAAGGCTTGTAGTACAAATAATATCTAAACAATATGTTGGGCTCCTAACTTATATTAAGCCAGGCCAGCTTTTATCTGACAGCAATCTTACCAAGAATTACTTAACTCTGTCCCACATCTGGACTTGCATGCATTGCCTGCTGTGCACAATATCTACATTCTACCGTTTTATAGTCTCTGGCTTTGCCATGCACAACAGTTGTCATTTGCAGCTGTTATCTTTGTGACAATGCTAAAAGCCAGTAAATCTTTCATCAATTGTCAGTGGACTTTAACTAGAAATACTAACCAAAAACTATTTTTAATGTTGATAAATGCAAAGTTATGCATGTGGGGCCTAAAATAGACATGCATCATACATTTTAGGAGGAACACAACTGGGGGAGTCAATGGTCAAGAAGGATCTGGGTATTCTGGTAGACATTGACTTAACAATAGCATGCAATGCCAAGCTACAGTTTCTAAAGCTAGCTAAATACTTTCTTGAATTAAATGAAATATAAACTTTGGAGAGAGACACAAATGTTGCCCCCCACTCCCCATACCAAGCATTAGTAATACCTCATCTAGAACTTAATCATCACAAGAACACATAGGTGACGTCAGCGCTCCCTCCCGACGTACGTTTCATCAAAGGTGACGTTCCCCGGACGACGTCACCTTTGACGAAACGTACGCCGGGAGGGCGCGCTGACATCACCTATGTGTTCTTGTGAGAGCCAGCTCGAGTTACACGCTGATACATGCTGCTAAACATTTTACCTTTGTGAGTATCTTGTATCTTTTAGTAAATAAACTTATTGTACTGTGCTTCACTATTGGGGCTCTTTCTGTTCTTTCCTGGTTTTGTGGCCCGTTATGAATATGGCATAATACTATGAGGAATACATGGAAGAGCTGCTCATGAGTGGATGTACCATTCTTATCATACGAACGTTCTGTCTGCTTGTTGCTGTGGAAACGGTTATGCGGTGTTCCTATTGCTGTGGAGACCCGTGGAACAAGTGATCCAGATATTATAATTACATACCTGGCTTCCAGCTGGGTCTGGTAAGCCTTTTATTGTCTGGTGGCGGATTCACAAACATATGATGTGCACTGGGTGTTTCTAATCAAGTGGTCACCCTGCTTTTTATGAAGACTCTTTTATCAACATTGATATTTTTTATTCAAAAAATCTTGTAACATACAGACTGTTATATACAGTGCAGCTTTATATATACTTACTGTGTCTTTTGATTTCTCGCTGCTGCTCATTTGTGGGACTTTAACGCAGTTATATTTTTGCACCATATAGTGAACTTGGTGTAAAGTTATTAACTTTGAGGTTATCACAAAAGAACAAGGGGGCGCTCTTAACGTCTAGAGGAAAAGAGATTTAACCTTCACATATGTTGAAAAGGCTTCTTCACAGTAAGAACTGTGAAAATGCGTTATGGTTTCCCTCAAGAACTGGTTCTGGCCAGCTCAGGAGATTGAACTGGATGCATTCCTGGTCTATTTGTTGAACTAGATGGGCTTGTGTCTTTTTTTGAACTTGATTAACTATGTAACTTCATGTACCTTTGTAACTTTTGATAATAGTAATAATATTAATAATCATACTACTACTAATAATAATAATAATAATATACCATGGATCGAGTCCAGTTGACTCGGGATCCACTAACAGGCCAGGTTTGCAGGATAACTGAAATGCATCACAGGTGATATCATTTGCTGCTCAGTGATTGCAGTATTCTAGTCTGCATCTCCCCAAGGTAATACATAAAATCTGGCCTGTTAGTGGGTCCCGAGGACCGGAGTTGAGAACCACTGCTGTAGATGCAACCCTGAAATACAAATCTTGTCCTACATTTAGGCTCCATCCCACAGTGAATTCTCAATAGGTGTTAATTAAGAAAGCACTAGGGGAACAGTGACACTCCCATTTCAATTTTTCAATTGGATTTTACAAAGCTTTGGAGAATGAAACAGGAAGTTCTACCAAAAGCAATGTCCAGACTGTCAGTGCCACTGGAAGTTATAAACAAATTTGGCATGAAGTGATACTGAATCTTGGAAACATTTGCAATCTTGATTTTGTACTAGTGCTATACAAGCATCAGGAATAATTTGAGGCAGTATAAACCAGAGAAATTGAATAGTTATATAAAGCTCCTCTTAAAGCAAAAGAAGTAAAAAAAATATATATATACAGTATATATACGGTATATATTTTGTATTGTTTTACTATTATGGGTGGGGGAGAAAGGCAGGGGCATTTGGGAGAAAAGCCTGCAGAGAATAATAAGCAGCTAAATGTTTATTTAAAAAAAAATACAATGATTATGTGACGCACACCCTTTTGCAAAAGCAAGAATGGCGTATTTATGATGCAGAATATATCACATGGAAAAAAATTGTGAATCAATTCAGTTTTTACACCTCCCAGATGTGTGGCAAGCATTTTATGAAAAGAGATATGGAAAATCACATGTATAACAAAACTATCCTGCAAAAAGTCAAATCTCTATCAAATGCAAAATAGCAACCAGTGTGCTGAGATGTGTCACTCCAAAGAAGTTCAGAATATTGATGCAGCATCTAATACTTATCTAATTAGTATGCTTTCCTTCTCAAATAAAAAAAAAGAAAACTGTTTAAACTTGACACATGCTAAAATGAAAATGATTATTTCTGACCAAAAATCACAGTCACCTGTATCTAACAAATACAAACTTAATGAATACGTTGGAGAATAAATTTAAGTTGAGGATATGAGCACTTTGACCTTGGACATTGATTGAAAGCTTTCCATTGTAAATACCATGGCCAATCCAATGCTGGAATTTAAATCTTATCGGAACCTAAAATGAATACATCTGCTATTGTCTAAGCCAGATTTTCAAAATGCATAAATATGTAATGCTAATAGCTGTTCTATTCTTAATATGTACAACTATTTCATAGACTAGGAGAATATCTTGAAAATGAAAAACAGTACATTACAAAAGGATGTGAACTTCTCCACGCTTATCAGTACATGCTGTATATTTGTGGAAAATAATTGAGAATTAAATCACAAGCTCTTGTAAATTCTCGCGAAGAAGAAGGATAATGCTGAATACAAAAATATTATATTGCAGTTATTGAATTGATTATTCCAGTTGTGTATATCCTAAGAAGCCCGCCTCTCACACACAAGAACTATACTAATAATAGTATAGGTATCAGGCGATACTTTTGTAGGATGTCATTGCTGACCTCTCCTTTTGAGAATGCTAGTTATACTGACCTTAAACAAGAATAGACTTGAGGAATTATGTATGATTATTATTAAGTAGTGTTGAGCGAACCCAGACTGTAACGTTCAGGTCCGTACCGAACTTTCGGGTGTCCGGGACCCGGACCCGAACACGGACATTTCAAAAAACGTTCGGGTTCTGGGTTCTGGTAGTTGATCACGCATGTTGAATAGCTGCAGGGCAGCCAATCAACAAACGTTTCACTGGTTTGCCCTTAGAAGCCATCACAGCCATGCCTACTAATGGCATGGCTGTGATTGGCCAGTACATCATGTGACCCAGCCTCTTTATAAGCTGGAGTCACAGTGCTGCATGTCACATGCTCTTGGGTTGGTATAGGGAGAGGAAGCTGCCGGCGTTTTTGTGAGGGAGAGATTGCAGACATTTTAACATCTGATCCTGCATCCTGAGATTACTACTGCTGTTGCTCTGAGGGACAGATAGCAGAAATTTGAGATTTCACATACTGCTGCTTTGAGTTGCAGATTGCAGATCAAACTCTGCATAACACAACGATCGCTACGATCGTGCGCAACGATCAGATTGTTGGAGTAATTTGAGATTTCACATACTGCTGCTTTGAGTGACACATTGCAGATCAAACCCTGCCTAACACAACGATCGTTACGATCGTACACAACGATCAGATTGTTGGATCGTACACAACGATCAGATTGTGGGAGTAATTTGAGATTTCACTGCTTTGAGTGATCTGACTGCACTAGGTAGAGGCTTCTGCTTAGAGGGACAGATTATTGTTCAAAAATCATCTCCTAGTTCTAAAGGGAGAGGTTTTAGCTGCAGCTGTAAGTGACACATTATTGTTCAAAAATCATCTCCTAGTTTATTTGATTTTAATTTATTTTCCCTATCCCCATTTTTTTGTAGGGCACTTGCCCTACTCTTTCCCCCATTTTACTTCCTTTTGCAGCCCTCTAGCACTTGCCAGGACTTTGTTACAGCCATTTTTGTGCCTAAAAGTTCGGGTCCCCATTGACTTCAATGGGGTTCGGGGTCCGGGATAACGTTCAGGCAACGTTCGGTGCCGAACCCGGACTTTTTTCCAAAGTTTGTTCGGACCCTCCGAACCCGAACGCCCAGGTGTTCGCTCAACTCTATTATTAAGTATAGACCAGGAAACAAGCATTTTCAAAAGGACGCAGCACCCATATTTTCTCATGGCAGATATACTATAAGCATTTGGGTCCATTTTTTTATTTTTGAATTATATTACCCAGGTATTTATGAATGCTTTGCCATGTCAGATGGGAAAATGAGGCAATTGTTAGGTAGCCTAGGTAACACTTTCAAGCTGTATATAATGCAATGGGAACTCTGAATTGAAAAGCATGACTTAAAATAACTCTGTGCTGTAGATCTTCTCTCCGTGGAGTACAGAACAAAAAAATCTTTATACACAAATATCCAGTGATGACACAGGTCCTCTTCAACCAACAGGGAAATATCTTAAATATTGGAGTGGCACCACTCTTTGCAGTATTCTGCTGTCCAAGGTGGTTGGCGGGTCTTTGACCCCTCGGCTCTCAGGAAGTCTGTTAGGAACAGTGATGGAAAGAAGATGAGTATTGCAGCTGGAGCTGATTTTTTATTTATTTTTTTTTGCTGATGAATAGAGTTGAGCGAACACCTGGATGTTCGGTGGGTTCGGCCGAACTTCGTGAAAAAGTTTGGGTTCGGTACCGAACTTGACCCGAACTTGACCCCGAACCCCATTGAAGTCAATGGGGACCCGAACTTTTCTGCACAAATTACTGTAAAAAGTCCTGGAAAGTGCTAGAGGGCTGCAAAAGGAAGTAAAATGATTTTAGAACAATAATCTGTCCCTTACAGCAACAGTAGGAACCTGATCCTATAGAACTAGAAGATGATTTTAGAACAATAATCTGTCCCTCTAAGCAGTAGACTCTACCTAGTCCAGTCAGATCGTTCTGTAATGCAGGATGAGATGTTATTAGATCTGCAATCTGTCCCTAAAAGCAGTAGTAGTAGTAATCTCTACCTAGTCCACAATCAGATTGTTCTGTAATGCAGGATGAGATGTTATTATATCTGCAATCTGTCCCTCACAGCTCCGGCAGCATGCTCTCCCTACACTAGCCAGAGAGCATGTGACATGCAGCACTAAGTGACTCCAGCTTATAAAGAGGCTGGGTCACATGATGCACTGGTCAATCACAGCCATGCCATTAGTAGGCATGGCTGTGATGGCTTCTAAGGGCAAACCAGTGAAAGGCATGTTGATTGGCTGCCCTGCAGCTATTCAACAGGCGGGATCAAATACCCGAATCCCGAACCCAAACTTTTTTCAAATGTCCGGGTTCGGGTCAGGGTCACGGACACCCCAAAGTTTGGTACGGACCTGAACTTTACAGTTCAGGTTCGCTCAACTCTACTGATGAATTCATTGTATTTTGCATTAGGTTATAGTGTACAGAATGGAGTACTGTACTGTCTGTGATACTTTTTTAAAAATTTATGGTAGCAGTTAGATTTTAAAAACAAGTTTTGGGGTGCCCCCTTCTTACTGGTCCAAGCAGTACTGATACACAAAGGTTTCTGTCATTTTTTCTTTGTCCTTTGTGTATCGGTACTGTTTCGACTGAAAAGAAGGGGATATCCTGAAAATACCCTAAAAATTAAACTGTTAGAGCAAATAAAAAGAGTATTATGGACTGTACTTAACTGTGTTATTGCAAGTACACTACAGCTACACCTTGGGATATACAGAATGAAAATATAGTTCTATCTCTTTTATCAATCAATAAATAATAGGCTTTTTTATTTTGATAATGGTTCAACATCACACTGAAAACAATTTAGGCTTAGGGATGATGTTCAGGTTTCCTATATCCTTGTTTTGTCCAGCCATAGTGCACTACATGGCTTTCGAAGCATAACCAGTAAGCATACAAGGACCAATGAGGGTTTTTTTAGATAAGTCAGCCCTCTCACTATAAAAAGGAGTGGGGGTGGGGGGTAAAAGCAATAGTGTTAGTCAATTGGAAGCTTCTGAAGGAGAGGATAAGGATACATGAAGAGTTAACTTTAGTTAGGTGTTGATTTGCGAGCAGTGGTCATTTTAAGCTGCTGCCTCATTCATAGCATTTTTAAATAAACTACCCTTTAAAAAAAGTGGACTTTTGTTTTGAGGGGTAGTATTTTGGGGTTTTCATTTCTTTTGGAGGTATATTTGTTATGTTGTGTACAGGACGCCATGGTTCCTGGACAGCAAGTATATTTCCCCACTATTTGGGTTGTGGTCCCTTTAAAGGCAATAGTACGAAGACATTGTTCAGTAATCAGGGGTTTTCACTAGAGTTGAGCAAACCCGAACTGTAAAGTTCGGGTCCGTACCGAACTTTGGGGTGTCCGGGGCCCGAACCCAAACCCGGACTTTTCAAAAAAAAGTTTGGGTTCGAGTTCGGGGTTCTGGTATTTGATTCCACGTGTTGAATAGCTGCCAAGGGCAGCCAATCAACAAGTGTTTCACTGGTTTGCCCTTAGAAGCCATCACAGCCATGCCTACTAATGGCATGGCTGTGATTGGCCAGTGCATCATGTGACACAGCCTCTATATGGGGCTGGAGTCACCGTGCTGCATATCATATGCTCTCAGGATAGTTTAGGGAGAGGATGCTGCTGGCTCTGTGAGGGACAGATTGCAGATATTATAGAACATCTCATCCTGCATTACTGAACGATCTTATTGTGGACTAGGTAGAGATACTAGTACTGCTGCTTTGAGGGACAGATTGCAGACCTCATCCTGCTGCACAGAACAATCTGACTGGACTAGGTAGAGTCTGTTGCTTTAAGGGAAAGATTATTGTTCTAAAATCATCTCCAAGTTCTATAGGGAAAGGTTCCAGCTGTTGCTTTAAGGGAAAGATTATTGCTCTAAAATCATCTCCAAGTTTTATAGGGAAAGGTTTCAGCTGTTGCTTAGAAGGACAGATTATTGTTCTAAAATCATCTCCAAGTTCTATAGGGAAAGTTTCTTCCAGCCGTTGCTTAGAGAGCTATATTATTGTTCTAAAATCATCTCCAAGTTCTATAGGGAATGTTTCTTACAGCCACATAGAGAGCCATATTATTGTTGTAAAATCATCTCCAAGTTCTATAGGGAATGTTTCTTCCAGCCGCATGGAGAGCCATATTATTGTTCTAAAATCATCTCCAAGTTCTATAGGGAATGTTTCTTCCAGCCGCATAGAGAGCAATATTATTGTTCCAAATTCATCTCCAAGTTCTATAGGGAATGTTTCTTCCAGCCGCATAGAGAGCCATATTATTGTTCTAAAATCTCCAAGTTCTATAGGGAATGTTTCTTCCAGCCACATAGAGAGCCATATTATTGTTCTAAAATCATCTCCAAGTTCTATAGGGAATGTTGCTTCCAGCTGTTGCTTAGAGGGACAGATTATTGTTCTAAAATCATCTACAAGTTCTATAGGGAGAGGTTCCTGCTGTTGCTTAAAGGGACAGATTATTGTTTCTTGCACAAAATTAAAAAGTGCATCTACATTGCTGGTTTAAAAAAAAAAATTCTAAAAACTACATTTGCGGCCAGCGGTGCATTTATTGCACAAAAATACAAAAAAATGTCCACATTGCTGGTTTAAAAAAAAAAAAAAATCCAAAAACTACATTTGCGGCCAGCAGTGCATTTCTTGCACAAAAATAAAAAAAAATGTTGGCTACCTCCTCCTCCTCCACCGCCACTTTCACCGCCTCCTCAACCTCCAACTCCACATCCACCTACATTTTTGATTTTTTTATGTGATTTTAGCTTAAAAATTATTTTAAGTTATTTCCCTATCCCCATTTCTTTGTAGGGCACTTGTCCGACTCTTACCCCCATTTTCCTTCCTTTTGCAGACCTCTAGGACTTTCTAGGACTTTGTTACAGCCATTTTTGTGCCTAAAAGTTTGGGTCCCCATTGATTTCAATGGGGTTCGGGGTCCGGGACAAAGTTCGGGTCAAGTCCGGTCCCTAACACTGACTTTTTCCCGAAGTTCGGCCGAACCTGCAGAACCCAAACTTCCAGAGGTTCGATTAACTCTAGTTTTCACACATGCAGGGTGAGGTGCTAGGGGGTAATTTGGTTGGAGAGGAGAGGATTGATTTTCAGTAGTCTCTGGATTGGAAAGCCCTCATTAGGGAAACTGTTCCCTGATTATGGACACTTTGGTCTGGAAGGAGGTAATCCTTCTGCATCAGAGTCCAGAAAAAGAAGAGGAATTAGGCAGCACCTGTCCGTGAAGGTGTGAGCAAAACACAACTGAGTGAGTGAAGTGGGTTAGCCTGTGGCTCAAGTTAAAGTTGCTGAACCATGGTAACCTCCTCTTCAGGACCCCTGAGGCAGATGGGAGCTTGTAAATAGTGTTGGGTGAATGGTTCAGGCCAAGCAAAAGTTTGGCCTGAACATTGGCTGTTCGCCTGTTCAGGGAACACCCAAATTGATAGGGCATTCAACCATTTGTTTGGCCTGGCAAACACTCCACAATGCACTGCGCACTGCACAGTGCATTCTAAATTCTGATTGACTGAAGCAATGAAGGTTTTGCCCAATCAGGGCACAGAGCCATATTAAAGCCATGATTGACTTAGCCCAATCATGGCTCATTGCTTATAGACCCACCCCACACTATAAAAGGTTCCTTCATAGAGGAGCCATTTGCATTATGATTTTGGCGTGGAGATGGATAGAACAGGACTCTGCTCCTTGCTACTAGCGAGTTTGCATGCTATAGTGTGCTATTGTGATTTTATTGTGTAGAGAGTAGAATGTCAGTGTAGTGTGAATACATTGATAGTTTAGTGTGTCAGGGCAGTTTTCCTGCAATATATGGTAGTGCATCAGTGTAGTTTTCCTGTAGTATACTGAAATGTGTCAGTGCAGTTTTACTGCAGTATATTGTAGTGTGTCAGTGCAGCTTTACTGCAATATATTGTAGTGCGTAAGTGCAGTTTACTGCAGTATATTAAAGTGCGTCAATGCAGTTTTACCATAGTATATTGTAGTGTGGCAGTGCCATTTTACTGCAGTATATTGTAACTAGAGTTGAGCGAACCTCTGGAAGTTCGGTTTCTGCTGGTCCGTCCGAACTTCGGGACAAAGTCCGGGTCCGGGTCCGGACGGAACCCGAACGATCACACGGACAACGAACCCCATTGAAATCAATGGGGACCCGAACTTTTATGCACAAAAATGGCTGTAACAAAGTCCTGGAAAGCCCTAGAGGGCTGCAAAAGGAAGTAAAATGGGGGTAAGGGTAGGGCAAGTGCCCTACAAAAAAATGGGGACAGGGAAATAACTGTAAATATTTTTAAAAAAATAAAAACATAAAAAAAGCAAAAATGGAGGTGAATGTGGATCATCTTCAAACTGTGTCTGAAAAGTATTAATTAATGGTAGAAGCCATATAACTGTTCTAAAATCATCTTCAAACTAGGGCAAGTGCCCTACAAATAAATGGGGATAGGGAAAATAAATTAAAATC
>BLSH010448650.1:29900-46207 GCA_018402905.1 Glandirana rugosa | reverse complement strand
CTCGCTTGGGCCTGACATTGCAAGCCCAGGCATGGCTTGAAAGCCCACAGGCACCGTGCCTGGGCCTGGGCCTGTAAAGTTTTTAGCAAGCCCAAGCCAGGCCCCAAGACGATAAAATGAGGTGCACAACTCTTCGACGTCCCGTCGGTTAGTTGTTCACAAAGTGACCAAACGGGAATCTTCGGTAGTGTCGGTACGGATGATTACCGTACCGACACTAACCGGCCACGTAGTACACTGGGTCGGAGAAATATTCGACCTCAGTGTCACGACGTCAGTGTACGAGGAACCCAATCACATCCCTTTCCATGAACCCGAACGATTTTTGAAATGTCCGGGTCCGGGTCCGTGCCACGGACACCCGAAAGTTCGGTACGGACCCGAACGTTACAGTCCGGGTTCGCTCAACACTAATTGTAACGTGTAACTGCAGTTTTACAGCGGTATTTTGTAGTGTGTTAGTGGCGTGTGTCCCCTTTTTTTTATTGCTGCACATTATTTTTTTTCATTTTTATGTCCCATTCCTGCCCCCTTTTTTTAAATTGTGAGCCGCAATTTTTCTGGCTGTGGCGCTGTTTCCCCCTTTTTTATTTTGTTAATAGTTTTGACATTTCTGTGAACGTCAGTCCTCAAGTTAAAGTGCACCAAACACCACTTTCCATTGATTAAAGTGCATCCAATTACATATTTTCCCATCTCAATTAGATTTCAATAATAAGCCCCCCCATCATGTCTGAGAGGCCAACAAGGAGAGGCAGACTGTGAGGGGCCAGCAGCGTATGTATCCACAGCCACAAGGTGGACATGGTCCATCCTCAGGCAGGGCTCCATTTTCTCTGTTTAATGATGTTGCCAGTGCTATCCAGCCCCAGCATGCAGAGGAGGTGGTGAGCTGGCTTACTAAACAATCCTCATCCTCTATCGCCCAAGCAAAGACTAGTGCGCACTCCACCGCAGCTGCCAGAGCAGCTTATTCTGCCTCCTTATCCACCGCTACCGCTACCCCTGCCATAGCCCCAGCATAATGCATGGAGGAGTCAGCTGAGTTATTTTAACACAGCGTCAGCCACTTGGACCTTGACGATGTACAGGTATTACTTGGTTCTAATGTTGGTTCTGAGGTTGAGGAAGGTAGGAACGTGAGCCTACAGAGAGGAGAGAACACTGATAAACAATAAATTGGCAGTCATGTTCCCCCAGCCACAGCGTATTGCCAAGTTGTCTCCAGTGATGATGAGTATGGAGGGGATGATGATGATGAGGTCACTGACACCACTTGGGTGCCAGATAGAGCAGAAGAGGAACAACTCCAACAAAGCAGGATGTCCTCCAGAGGTAGCCATCACGGAGGAGTAGAGAGCAGTCACCCTATTCCAAATGGTGGAAAAACACCAGCCATTTGGGTACCACATTCTTGACAAGGCATTTAACCTCCCACCAATCAGGCCATTAGCAAGAGCAGCTGAAAGCCACACAAAAGGGACGCAATTCTTCCTCTCCTCACTCCTCAGCTTTCATGTCTACCCTGCTATATTTCATGACCTCTCAGCATCCTCCACTGACAGGGATGATGGTATAGTGAAGGGTGTCACAGGTCCTTGCAGTAAATCTGCCAGCAGCACACCACTGAAGAAAAAATGCAGTCACTGCAACCCACATGCCCAGCATTTAAATTCCAGCTTGTCCAAGCGGCTGGCTTTACAAATCCTGCCTTTCCGCTTGGTGGATTCTGCCCCCTTCCATGAATTTGCAATATGTGCTGTACCACAATGGTAGGTTTGCAGTAGCTATTTCTTTTCCCATAAGGCCATTCCAGCTCTATACCATCACATGGAAGGCAATGTTGTGGCATCGCTGGGTAAGGCAGTCAGTAGCAAGGTCCACATTGCTGCTGACATGTGGTCCAGCAAGCATGGTCAGGGACACTATATTTCGTTCACAGCACACTGGGTATCTCTGCTTGCAATTAGGAAGGATACAGGACAGGGCTCAGTGCTGAAGCTTATTTTGCCACCATGTCTCCACACAGCTGGTGATGATGATGATGCAAGATTTGTCAGCTCCATTCTCTTCCTCCTCTGTTGCCTCCATTGCTGAATTGTCCTATGAACCACCAGTACCCCCAAAGCATTGAAGGGGCTATTCAACGAGTCAGGCTAAAAGATGCAGTGCTTCAGCGGGTCTGTCAAGGGGACAGGAGCCACACTTTAGCAAAGATCCTTTCAGCTCTGCAGAGGTGGGCCCAGAGGTGGTTCATGCCATGCCAGCTTGAGCCAGGAATGATGGTGTGCGATAATGGCACTAACAACCTGTCCGTCTTTCGACAGGGAAAGATGACATATGTGCCATGCCTGGCACATGTCCACAATTTGATGGTGCAGCACTTATTAAACAGGTACCCAGGGTTGCAAAATCTTCTGAAGCAGGCCAGAAGAGTCCGTAGCCATTTCAGGTGGTCATACACAGTCAGTGTTCAATTGGCTGAAATTCAGTGGGAATTCCACCTGCCCATAAACCGCCTGATTTGTGACATGCCCACCAGGTGGAACTTGACTTTGGCAATGCTGCAGCGGCTGTGCATGCAGCAGAGGGCCATCAGCGAATACCTGTGTAAGCATGGTACAACGACAGGCTCAGGGCAGCTCAGCTATTTTCCCCATGCCAATGGCTGCTGATAAAGAATACATGCCCTGTACTGTCACCATTTAAGGAGGTGACAAGGATGGTGAGCCATGACAATCCCTGTTGTGTTCCTGCTGGAGCAGACTCTGCATGGCATTATGAACAGGGAACTCGAGGCAGAGCAATGGAAGAAAGAGGAGAGCTTCCTTTTCTCTCAAAGCCCGCTTTATGCAGACACCATTCTTGTAGCACCACAGAACACACAAGAGAAGAGGGAGAAGGAGGATTCTGGCAGTTTTGGAGGTTTTGAAGCAGAGGAAGACATACGTCAAACCTTAAAGTGATTGTAGAGTCTTGTTTTTTTTTTTAATAACAAATATGTTTTACATAACTGCTTTATGCAGTTGGTTTTGCACAGAATAGCCTGGATCCTCCTCTTCTCAGTTCCTTCTTCTGTGCTCCTGGCCCCTCCCTCCTGTTGAGTACCCCATAGCAAGCAGCTTGCTTATGGGGGCACCCGAGCTGAGTCACAGCTCCCTGTGTCTATTCAGACACGTAGCCGCGGCCTGGCCCAACCCCCTCTCTCCCATGATTGGCTGAATGATTTTGATTGAAAGCAGTGGGAGCCAATCGGGCCGCACTGCTATCTCAGCCAATGAGGAGGGGAGTCCCAGGCAGCTTAGATACTCCTGCAACATCACTGGATAAAGATGGACTCAGGTGAGTAGTAGGGGGGGCTGAAGGGGGCTGCTGCATTAAGATAAAAAAACCTTCTGCCTTTACAATCCCTTTATGAGATGGTCTTCCATCACCAGAACCCTTGGGAGTAGTACATGGCTTGGAGGAGTCCGTTCCAGATAGTGTAATCCTCAGGGACCACGAGGACTTTGTTTTCATGCCTCCGCAATTTTGCTGTGCATGGACTCCCTTATTCTTCAAAGGACCCATGGCCTCAAGGAGAAGGATCATTATTAGTTGGCAACCCTCCTTGACCATTGTTACAGGGGTAAAGTCTCGGAACTCATCCAGTCCCCACAGAGGCAGCAGAGTAGGGATGGGCCGAACACCCCCCAGTTTGGTTCGCACCATAACACCACGAACAGGCAAAAGTTTGGGCGAACATGCAAACCCTATTAAAGTCTATGGGACATGAACAAGAACAAGCAAAATGCTCATTTTAAAGGCTTATATGCACGTTATTGTCATAAAAAAGTGTTTGGGGACTTGGGTCCTGCCCTAGGGGACATGTATCAAGGCAAAAAAAAGTTTTAAAAACAATAGTTTTTTCAGGAGCAGGGATTTTAATAATGCTTAAAGTGAAACAATAAAAATGAAATATTCCTTTAAATTTCATGCCTGGAGGGTCCCCTTAGTCTGCCTGTAAAGTGGCACATCTTTGTGATGTGTAGAACAGTGCTGCAGCAAAATGACATTTCTAAAGGAAAAATGACTAGAGTTGAGCGGACACCTGGATGTTCGAGTTCATCGGGTTCGGCCGAACTTCGCGAAAAAGTTTGGGGTTCGGTACTGAACTTGACCCGAAGTTGACCCCGGACCCCAAACCCCATTGAAGTCAATGGTGACCCAAACTTTTGAGCACAAAAATGGCTGTAAAAAAGTCCTGGAAAGGGCTAGAGGGCTGAAAAAGGAAGCAAAATGGGGGGTAAGAGTAGGACAAGTGCCCTGCAAACAAATGTGGATAGGGAAGTAACTTAAAATCACATAAAAAAATGAAAAAATGGAGGAGGTAGTGGATGTGGAGTAGGAGCCTAGAGGTTGAGTAGGCCATGACCGTGGTGGTGTAGGTGGAAGTGGTGGTGGAGGAGGAGGTAGCCAACACTGTTTTTTGTTTGTTTGTTTTTTTTTTCTAATTGGGGTATCCCCCAAAATATTGAGACATATTAAAAAAAAACAAGTATTCCAATGGCTGTGTGAGGCCGGTCTAAATGTCTATTCTGCACAAGCATGCGCTTGTAGTCCTGCATCTTACGATCACACTCCAGTGAGGGAATTAAGAACAGCACGTTGTCCTTGTAATGGGGATCCAGCAGGGTGGCCACCCAGTAATCAGCACAAGTTACAATGTGGGCAACTCGGCTGTCGTTGAGCAGGCACTGCAGCGTGTAGTCGCTCATGTGTGCCAGGCTGCCCAGAGGCCAAGACAAGCCATCCTCTGTGGGAGGTGTATCATCTGTGTCCTCCGTATCCCCCCAGCCACGCTCCAGTGATGTCCAGGAGCCGCGTTGGGTGCCACGCTGCTGTGAACACGGTTCCTCCTCATCATCCTTGTCCTCCTCATCCTCCAGAACTGTGCCCTGGCTTGAAAATGTTTTACCTGGCCTATGCTGGTGCAGAAACCCACCCTCCAAGCCACTTGTGAATGACTGGCCTGATAACCGTGGAAATGACCCCTCTTCCTCCTCCTCTTCCTCCTGTTCCACATCCTCTTCCATCGTCACCCAAAGTGCTTTTTCAAGGAGACATAGAAGTGGCATAGTAACACTGAGAACAGCGTCATCGGCACTGGCCATGTTGGTGGAGTACTCGAAACACCGCAATATGGTACACAGGTCTCGCATGGAGGCCCACTCGTTGGTGGTGAAATGGTGCTGTTCCGCAGAGTGACTGACCCGTGCGTGCTGCAGCTGAAACTCCACTATTGCCTGCTGCTGCTCGCACAGTCTCTCCAGCATGTGCAAGGTGGAGTTCCACCTTGTGGGCACGTCGCATAGGAGGCAGTGAGTGGGAAGGCCAAAGTTCCTCTGCAGCGCAGACAGGCGAGCAGCAGCAGGGTGAGAATGGCCCACACTTTCTGCAGCAGCTCTGACATATCTGGGTAGTTTTTAGAAATTTTTGCACCACCAAATTCAGCACATGCACCAGGCAAGGGATGTGCGTCAAACCGGCTAGGCCAAGAGCTGCTACGAAATTTCGCCCACCACCAGGCCGGGCTTGAGGCTCAGTGGCAACAACCACTCATCGGTCTGTTGTTCACTGCCCGTCCACAGCTCCTGCACAGTGTGAGGTTTATCCCCAAACATATCCGTTTTAAAACAGCCTGCTCCTGATGTGCTGAAGTTGGTGGTGAAAGTGTTACGCTGACCGGATGAGGAGGTGGTAGAGGAGGAGGAAGCGGAGTAGGAGGCAACAGAAGGCAAAGAGAAATGCCCCTGCAATCCTGGGTGGCGGAAGGACATGCGCCAAACTGCTAGCCACCTCGGGCCCACCCGCCACTACATTTGCCCAGTGTGCAGTTAGCGAGATATAGCGTCCCTGCCCATGCTTACTGGTCCACGTATCAGTGGTTATGTGGATCTTGCCACAGATGGCATTGCGCAGTGCACACTTGATCTTGTCCCCGACTTGTTTGTTCAGGGAAGGGATGGCTCACCTGGAAAAGTAGTGGCGGCTGGGAACTACGTACTGTGGGACAGCCACCGCCATCAGGTTTTTAAAACTGTCCGTGTCCACCAGACGGAATGACAGCATTTCAAAGGTCAGGAATTTTGAAATGCTGGCATTCAGGGCCAGGGATCGCGAGTGGGTAGGGGGGTACTTCCTTTTTCTCTCTAGTGTTTGGGAGATGGTGTGGAAATACTTGGGGATGGTGGCGGACATGGTAGTGTTGCTCTCACATCATCTGTTTGCTGGGTGGCAGGTAACACTGGCACTGTAGAGGTGGAGGAAGAGGCAAAGGCAAAAGCAGAAGAGGAAGCAGGAGGAGGCCGAGACCTTTCTGGATTTTGAGGTACTTATTCCACTGCAGCTCATGCTTTGAATTTAGATGCCTGGTCATGCAGGTTGTGCTCAGGTTTAGAACCTCTATGCCTCGCTTCAGGCTCTCATTGCACAGTGTGCAAACCACTCGTGTCTTGTCGTCAGCACGTTGTCTGAAGAATTGCCACGCCGGGGAATGCCTTTGAGCTGCCTTTGGTGTGCTAGGTTCCTGGGTGCGGTGGGTAGTAGCAGGCGTACTGTCTAGGGGACGCTTGCTCCGCTTTTGCAACCTGCTTCCTCTTTTGCTGTGCTGGTGCCCCTGTGCGACCACCAACTCTTCCTCCAAACTACACATGTCACTCGCATGACCTTCATTCCATGTGGGGTCTAGGACCTCATCATCCTCCTCCACATCATCTTCCACTCACCCTTCACCACTGCCCTCCTTGTCAGTCTGCACACTGTGGAAAGCCGCAGCAGTCGGCACCTGCGTTTCGTCATCATCAGAGACGTGCTGCGGTGGTGTTTCCATGTCCTCGTCCTGCAACAAATGTGGTTGGGCATCAGTGCACTCAATGTCTTCCTCTTCTGGGACAGGGCTATATGGATGGCCCACGGAAAGCACACCAGGAGAGTCATCAAAAAGCATAAGAGACTGTTGCATGACTTGGGGCTCAGACTGCTTGACTGATTTACAAGGGGCTGAGGTGAAAGATAGATGGCCATGAGGTTCAGGTGCCAATTCTGAGCTTTGAGCAAGGGACCAGGTGGGAGACAATGTGAAGGAACTGGAGGCATTGTCAGCCATACTATTGTCTGTGCTTGTTCTGGCCTCACCATTCATTGAGCAGCATTCGGGCCTACCATATAACGTTTAAGGTTCTGTCGGATACTCGCACCTCAGGAAGGTGTTTCACTTGTGCGTGTAGCTGGCACGGATCGACCACGTCCTCTCCTTGCAACACCAACACTACCAACACCAGCAGCACCACGACCCCGTCCCTTATTTGACACTCTCCTCATTCTGGATGAAAATGTACTATTTAGCACAAATTTATATTATTTAAACTGGCAATGTAGACGCACTTTTTAATTTTGCGCAAGAAATGCACAGCAAGGTGCAAATGTACTATGTAGCACTATTTTTTTTTTTTTAAACCAGCAATGTCGACGCACTTTTTAATTTTGTGCAAGAAATGCATATCAAGGTGCAAATGTACTATGTAGCACTATTTATTATTCTTTTTTTTTAAACCAGTAATGTAGACGCACTTTTTAATTTTATGCAAGAAATGCACAGCAAGGTGCAAATGTACTATGTAGCACTATTTTTTTTTTTTTTTAAACTAGAATGTTGACACACTTTTTAATTTTGTGCAAGAAATCCACAGCAAGGTGCAAATGTACTATGTAGCACTATTTATTATTTTTTTTCCTTAAACCAGCAATGCAGATGCACTTTTTATTTTTGTGCAAGAAATGTACCGCTGCCCGCAAATGTAGTATTTAGATTTTTTTTTTAAACCAGCAATGTAGACGCACTTTTTATTTTTGCGCAAGAAATGCACCGCTGGCCGCAAATGTAGTATTTAGAATATTTTTCTTTTTTTTAAACCAGCAACGTAGACGCACTTTTTATTTTTGTGCAAGAAATGCTCTGCTGGCCCCAAATGTAGTATTTAGAATATTTTTTTTTTAAACCAGCAATGTAGACGCACTTTTTATTTTTGTGCAAGAAATGCAATGCTGGCCGCAAATGTAGCATTTAGAATTTTTTTTTTAAGCCAGCAATGTAGACGCACTTTTTAATTTTGTGCAAGAAATGCCCCGCTGTGTAATGTAATATTTTGCACAATTTTTTTTTTTTTTTAATTTGTCTAACTGCAATGTAAAAGCAGTATTTAAATATGCCAAAATGTTGCCAACTGAACTAACAGAACACGATTAAAGTAGTGTCCCTGACACACAAGCAGTTGCAAGTGCACTGCAATTGCAAAAATGGCTGCAAACGCCCACCTAACAAACAGAAAAGTTGCTTAGGTTTTATATGAGGCACTTTGCTTAGCAAACAAAATGTACTCAAGCAAAAATCTCCTGTAGCACCCACCCACCAATAAATCACTGTTTTTAACAGATTTTCTAAAGCTAATCTGTCCCTCACAGCAGCAGCAGCATCCTCTCCCTACACTAGTATGAGATGATGTGACATGCAGCACTACGTGACTCCAACTTATATAGAGGCTGGGTCACATGATGCGCTGGCCAATCACAGCCATGCCATTAGTAGGCATGGCTGTGATGGCTTCTAAGGGCAAACAAGTGAAACACTTGTTAATTGGCTGCCCTGCACACATGAGGCATCTCTAACAAGGATCCCTGTGTCATCCCCATGGCAGGACTCACTACAGGCTGAAGTATGTGGAGGGGCTCACAATGTGACATCATATGGGGACCCAACATCACCAGCTTCCCTCGTAAACCAGACTCTGGATGACATGCTCATGTCCCCCTCAACTGCAGCCCCACTCAGGCATGGCTGTGATGGCTTCTATGAGCAAACAAGTGAAATGCTTGTTAATTGGCTGCCCTGCAGCTATTCAACAGGCACGAAAAAGGTGCAAAAAAATACCCGAACCCCGAACTCGAACTTTTTCTCAAATGTCCGGGTTCGTGTTCGGGTCACGGACACCCTAAAGTCCAGTACGAACCCGAACTTTACAGTTCGGGTTTGCTCAACTCTAGTTTCCATGTCTGCTCTTGCCCCAAGATATTCCTGTACCATATAATGCAGACGCTGGCGATGGTTGCTTGAACTTATCAGCCCTTGGTACTGAGGACTGAAAACTTGTTTAAGGTTGAATATGTTTTTATTATTCTTAGGTATGTATAAACATCAAAGCAAGGTACATACATTTGTCTGGTTATCCACCAGTATTCAAGATTCAAGTAACAACATTCTGTGAAAGTGTTGTTTCACTGCATTAGAAAGGTTTACGAAAAGGGGAATGTGTGGCGCTCTGTGACATGGACGTCTGATTACAGAGCTCCACACTGCTCCGGCCGTCCGACGCTCCCAGCAGAGGAATCAACAGCCGCAAAGTAGCCAGCACGAACCCGGAACTTCCCTGACACCCCCAGGAAACATTTTATGCATGTGCGGACTGCTAGACGTGGGCTACGGGCACTTTTGGAGACACTTCCAGGGGCTGAGGAGAAATCCAAGATGGCAGCAGAACAGCTGCCACATGAGGCATCTCTAACAGGGATCCCTGTGTCATCCCCATGGCAGGACTCACTACAGGCTGAAGTATGTGGAGGGGCTCACAATGTGACATCATATAGGGACCCAACATCACCAGCTTCCACAGTGTCCCTCGTAAACCAGACTCTGGATGACATGCTCATGTCCCCCTCAAATGCAGCCCCACTCAGGCCTACTGTACCGCAGGAGATGGGCCTGAACACTCTCCAGCAGCAGGAAATTTGAAATTTACCTCATGTTCAATAGATTTGCTGAGATGCTGGACCGGGGACTTGCTCAGACTGCTGCAAGAATCACATCTGAGATCAAAATGGATCTTCAATTACTTGGCTCTCGCATAGAGCACATAGAGGACAAAGTTGACGCCACCATTGACCGGGTTAATCAGAACACAGATCGGGTCCAGGAATTACATAACCAACTGGAAGGGGCCATGGCAAATATCGATGATCTTGAAAAGAGGTCCAGAAGGCTCAACATTAGGATAAGGGGTTTGCCTGAATCTATTAGGGATGTTAACAAAGCTGTACACTCTCTCATCAAGAGCCTCATCCCAGATATTCGGGCCCACAAATTGGAGCTAGACCAGTCTCATAGAGCCCTAGAACCTCCCAGACCTGATGGTCTGCCATGAGACATTGTGGTAAAACCACACTATTATAATATCAAAGAGGAAGTTATGAGAAGAGCATGCTCCACTCTACAAATCCAAATTATGGGCCATCCCGTCCAAATCTATGCTGACATCTCCCCATTCACAATACAGAAAAGGTGGTCTCTCAAACCTCTCCTGACAGTATTGATGCGAGGAATATTAAATACTGGTGGCTCTTCCCTTTCAGTCTGAAATTTGAATACAGCAGCAAGTCCTACAGATTTACCACATTTCCGGAGGGAGAGAACCTCTTACAGAAGCTGGGATTAATTACAAGGGATCCACCTTCTCCGATGCAATCCTCCTCCTCAAGTCTGTCCAAGCGACCTCCCTCATCTAGCCCACTTACCAATTTATGGAAGAAGCCCAAAACCAAAAAAGCTAAGGAAGGCCTTCCCCCTTGATCCGGAATCAGGACTCACCATTTTCTTTAATTTCACCTTTTAGGGGCCTGGTCCACATGGACCCTTTTGGCATTAATGCCCACCTGGACTTTGGAACCCTTTGTTCTCATGAAGACCCTGCCTATCTCATTCAATAGGCCGGCATCCTTCATCTCCCCACATAACTAACTCATCAAAAGACTATTGCCAATGCCTCATTTTTAACACTTATTGGTTGAATACAAACTGCTTCTGCAGATCCTCTGGATTCATTACACCACTCCATGGCCCAGTCAAATAGGATACATTTTTCCCTTCATGCAATCTGGTCCCTACACCTGTTATTTGACTAATTGACACATATTATGCCTGAGGTTCTTTGGGGCCACTCACTCATTTGACTCTAGATTTGATAGGGGCAACCTCATCCCAAACCCTGCTAATAGGAAAACAGGCAGAAGACAAGTTCCTTAGAAATTACAATCTACCCCCTCTGGCCCCCCTCCCACTCCACTACATATACCTCCGGGTACTCTGACCTCACCTCATCACCCTTAAAGAGATTAATCTTCCCTTTTCAGAGGGGCCCCTATCCTCCATTTGGAAGTCCCTAATTATTTCTCTATCTGTTTTATCTTATCTCCTTATAAACTGTTATTTATTTATAGTGGTTAACAGTGATGCCTCACAGCCCATCCATGTGTTACTTTCCTAAATTAGGGGGTGTGGTGGACGAAGCGGTTAAGTGCTGCATATCCCACCTCAGCTCCTGGCACAGACGGTTGGTCAGTCCATACCTCCCCGGCACGCACACATCCACATATTGCCAGCATGTAAGTAATTAGTGAACAGATAATGATATTTTATTCTCTCAACACTGCTACCCCCGACATTTAGGTGACAATCAAACATTTATGTGACATGCTTATGTCCCTCTACAGATCCATTTTAACTGCATCCTCCCCTGAAAATTGGCTACTGCTGTCATGAAACGTGTAGGGCATACATTGATGCACTTGCTCATCCACTACGACCCCACTCCATGTTTCAGTAATAAAGGATCATGTTTTAACAATGTATACATACTTGCATTATGTTATCATGCGTTTATTATACTCTATGTATCCATTTTTGCTTATTATGGCGTGTTTTAGACAATAAACACTTTATGGGTTTATCATACTGTATGTACCTTTTACCGCATACTACTGTGTGTTTTAGACAAATAAACACATTTAATGCATTTTGTTTTACTTGTTTTATGCTGAGTCTTACCATACACACCTCGTTCAAAGTCCCAAACCCCTCTCTATGTATTCCAAAATCTAAACTCACTCACTGAAGGCATAGTCATTTTCGATGGAGACTCCAATATAGCTTTCGATACCGGACTGGATAAGACCCATCCACCAGGGAGAGACCTGATCCGCCCCTCAGGGCAGAGCCTTAAGGTGGCTAGGCAAATTTACCTGCAGGGAATGGTTGACATATGAAGGGAAATGAATCCAACCGCATGGGACTACACACACTTCTCTAGTCCCCACAATACATTCGCAAGAATAGATCACTTTTTCATCCTATCTAGCCATATTCCTTTGGTATCCAAATCCTGCATAAAAGATTCTGCCCTGTCAGACCATTCTTGTCTCCTCCTGGTGATAAATAGGCCCAAAGGACAACAAAAAGGCTACAATTGGAAACTTAATGCCTCAATACTTAGCAACCTGACTCATGTTCGGGAAATAGAAAACGATTTACAGGAAAACTTCCTCCTGAATAATACTAATAACATCTCTCCAGTCACCTTATGGGCTGCACACAAAGCCTCCATTAGAGGCAAACTGATACAAATGGCCTCCAGGATCCGTCAAACCCACATACTGGAGATTGAGCGACTAGAACAGGAATTTATATTTCGAGGCAAACAGCATAAACACAACCCCTCCCCAAGTTCCTTGGGAAAATTAGAAGCAGCCCGCTTTGCCTTAAACCTCGCACTGACTGCTATAGCCGAAAAAAAGTTTACAATGGGAGGGAGGCGGCTTCTATCATCAAAAAGACAAAGCGGCTCTTTGCTGGCCTCCAAGTTAACCCCCAAGATAAGGACACATGCCTTACCGAAAATTAAATTTTGCAATGGCACCCTCTCACAAAACTCACAGAAAATCATGGAAGCTTTTCATGACTTTTACCGAAATCTCTATAGTAGGGATAGGAAAGACCCCTCAACCATCTCGATCAACTCCTTTGTTGATTCTCTAAATTTCCCCAAACTTAGAAACCATCACAGGGATACATTAGAAGCACCAATTTCTGCAGAAAAGATTCTGCAGGTCATTAAGAACCTCAAAAATAACTCAGCCCCAAGTCCAGATGGCTTCTCGGTCCCTTATTACAAACACTTCTCCTCTACTCTAGCCCCCCACTTAGCCCAATTCTTCAATCAACTCTGGTCAGGAACACAACTTGATAAGGCCTTAAACTCGGCTTTTATCACGGTAATCCCCAAACCTGATAAAGACCCAAGTAATACGGCTAATTATTGTCCCATTTCCTTAATCAACAATGACCTTAAAATTTTGACTAAAATTATGTCTGACCGCATCTCCAATTTTATTAGCCTTTATATTCATAAGGACCAGGTGGGCTTCATACCTGGTAGGCAAGGGCGAAATCAGATCAGGAGGGCGATAAATGTCATATCCCTTCTGGGGTCAAACTGGGACAATGGCTCGCCCCAGGAGGGATTCATACTTTCTTTGGATCTAATGAAGGCATTTGATTCTGTCTCCTGGTCTTTTCTGGTCCCCATCCTACAACATTGGGGGTTCGGACAATCACTTATGAACATAGTGGGAGCCCTTTACTCAAACCCAGAAGCAAAAATTAAGCTCCAAGGATATTACTCAGAGCCCTTCCCAATTCAAAAGGGCACTAGGCAAGGATGCCCCTTATCCTCATTGATCTTTGCCATTACCATTGAGACCTTAGCCATAGCTATCAGAGACAACCCCAACATACATGGGGTGAGATGTGGCACACAAACCCACAAATGCACATTCTTCGCAGATGACATTCTGTTCTTTATCACTTCACAGCTTATCTCTCTACCGAATATCTGCAAGACACTTGATGATTTTGGCAAACTTGGGCCTCCAGGTAAATTATATGAAATTTTTGGCTCTAAATATCAACTTGCCAGACCATTTGGTCACACAACTCAAAGATAACTTTTGGGTTTTGTTGGAATGACAAAACGATTCCATACTTAGGAATCAATCTAACATCCCCCATAAATCAACTATATACAGTGAATTTTCCCTCACTGTTCCGTAAACTAGATAAAGACCATGCAAACTGGGATAAATTGGGCCTCTCATGGCTAGGTAGGGTCAATTCTGTAAAAATGACCTTCTTACCACGCATCCTCTATCTTTTTAGGTCCCTACCTATCACAATTCCTAGAGATCACCTCAAGAATAGAGTTGGGGGCGTGGCTTGGTGTAGGAACGGCATGGACGCCTGATCCTTGAGCTCCTGCAATCCGGGGGGACTTTAAGCATTTTCTAAAAGCTATCCGCCGCACAAACCAGCACTAAAATGGGGAAAACATCTAGGGAACCATCCCCAGCCCGATCGCGATCGCCCCGGCGAACGAACGCCCGCTCCGGCCGCAGTATACTGGAGCTCTTCCGCTCGCAATCACGCGAGTCCCTGGCTTCAGAACGGGCCTACCAGGCCGCTACACGGTCCTCCAGCCTGAGCCCACCAGGAAGACAGAGCAGCGGCACCCAGCAGCAGGATTCAGCCAGAATACAGCCATTAGCCATGGCAGACCTCAGGTTAGTGGCAGAAGATATAAAAGAATCACTGACTGCAGCCATGACCTCAGCCATCTCTGACCTGAAGAGAGAGATACAATCAATGCATACTAGACTTAAGGACATGGAGGAAACAACAATGGTGCATAGCTCTGCAATACAGCAACTGCAAGTGTCTGTACACTCCCAAAACACCCAGCTGAGAGACATGCAAAGACACCTGGAAGATTTGGAGAACCGCGGACGTCGTCATAATATACGGATAAGAGGTATGCATGAGACAATTGAGCACAACCAGATCACACATGCTACCATTGCTATATTTAACGATCTGCTTGGCAGACCACCTGAAACGCCAATTGAACTTGAGCACATACACAGGGCCCTCAAACCTAGGAGACGAGATGCAGACCCCCCAAGAGACGCGATCTTCTGTCTCGTCAACTTCAAAATCAAAGAGGAAATCTCAGCAGAGCCAGAGACCGCCAATCTCTATTATACCACGGTACAGAAATAAAGCTTTTTCAAGACCTATCTCCCATTACACTCCAAAACAGGAGAATATTACACCCGCTTCTAGACCTCTTACGTGAAAAGGGTATTCAATATCGCTGGAAGTTTCCTTTCTGTCTATCTGCCTCCTTCCAGAACCATTCGGCTACCCTACGCTTCAGGGAAGACCTAACCTCCTTTTGCGAAACGTTCAACCTTCCACACCTGGACCTCCCAGACTGGTATAGCGGCAATCACCCTGGGAATCTGAGAAGAACAACCTCCACAGACGCTATCCCAGTTCGAGATGAATTCCACATCAGACGCCGGAGATCCACATCCCCAAGGAACTCCAGATCGTCGGCAGCCAGGCGCATCAGGACCAACAGCCCCACTTCCTCTCCAGCCCACAAGAGACCCAGACAAGATTAATCAAAGAAAATGTGCCTCATGCCTACCATCTCCTCTGCACTGCCTTATCTCCCTGAAACCATCAACTTAACACCAACGCCAAAAAGTATTCCTAAAGACACCTACCAGACTCACGGAAGATAACAGGTCTGTGGGACAAGAACAAGCTACGAAACCCCAGCTATACTTTCTTCCTCCTCCCCCGTTTACCCCGCTCTCTCATTTTCCACCAGCCCCCCTCCCTATTTTTCTCCTTTTATATCTCTTTTTTTCCAGATCTTCGTGAGCATGGATGAAACCACGATCCCAAGCTACAACAGCAACAGGAACTCTATATTGAACCCTCACGGAACATGATGCCCACTCTGCATACCCCTACACCGAGGTATTCCTTCTCTTCTACCACGCGAAATGCAGGTAATACACCCATACATCTAACCCACCTCCCACGCCACAGACTCCTAGTTTGCGTCTCCAAATTACTACCTTCACTCTGGACTGGCAAATGAGAGACAGAACTTTCTTAACATTCAAATGTGGTTCAACACAACCTGCTTTTCTACAGACACCTCTCCCACCACATAGCCTCTTCCTTTTATCCCCAATTTACAACTCTCAGTCTGATCCTTGGCCCCCTTTTGCTTCATATCTCCCCCCCCCCAAGTATGGTATGCTCAACCTGTTCTTTTACACCCCTTGTTTGTACTTGCATATGTTCATATGTTCTCCCCCCAGGGACATCATTTCTCCTCGTTTTTGTTAACAATGGTTTTAAGTTTAAACTGCTTAAGAGAGCCTAAGTCTCAATTAGTATATTGATCCTATTGTTCTCAGGTTAATACAGGCCCTCCTCGTGGATCGATGATGCGCGACCCCCCCCCCCCACCCTCTTGTATACTTGTATACGTTCATGTTTGTTCCCCACATTTTCTTGTCCAACTCGT
>BLSH010448649.1:159065-170902 GCA_018402905.1 Glandirana rugosa | reverse complement strand
CCACCAGAGATCCATGTAGTCCTTGGCGGGGCTTCACCAAATATCCTCCAGAGGTAGCCACACCCTGTTCAACCACGTGTCGGTGAAACGTGAGAGTGGGGGGATCACCCGCGGTGACGTCCTCAACCATGGAAGTCTACGTCTCTGACACGCGTCACAGGGACCTAGCTCCTTCCGTGATGGATAGGTGACGGATCCCCCCCATGGAATCTAGTTTTCGGATACACCTAACAGTCGGCCTCCCTCATCAAATGTACCGACACTGCTTGCGCCCATAGTCTAGCGACGGGAGGAGTGGCTAGCGACTGGCTCCTGGGGGGACTAGGTTATGGCGTGAACAGTGCTGAAAGCAGCTGAGAGTGGCATTGTTATGTTCGTGACAAGTGCGGTATTGGATCAGGGGGGTCCTCGGTCAGCGATCGGTGAGGAGGGCAGCGATCTGATACCCGCGTTCGTCACAGCCATGTAAACTACTCCCTCCGGCTGACAATCCACATAGGCTTTTGATCTAAGGTACCCCCCCTAGGCAGTGGATAGGTAGTGCCTTCCTCGATCCAGGGACACTGCGCACAGTCTCTGCATCTGAAGGTACCAACTCCTGCAGTGGCGCCCACTAGGGGGGTGAGAGTGCAAAGTGGCTGTGCACCAACTTGTCCCACACCGATGGAGACCTCCTATAAACCACTTCGGGGCGGTTCCTGATGTACCTAGAGACCACCATATCATCAGCCAGAAAATGCCAGTTCTTTTGCAACAAGCCCCTAAAGACTTGTTGTTGGCTACTATACGTGGTGACCAATTTTGTGGTGCCTACCTTAGTACGTTTTTTTGTTTGAAAAATACGATTTTCTCTTGTCTGTAGCTTTGCTCTCTGATATGCTTTCTTGAGCACTTTTTTGCTATATCCCCTCTCACGCAACCGCAGAAAGAGTAACTTAGCTTCCATTTCAAAATCCTGGCCCCTGGTACAATTCCTTCTAAGTCTAGGGTATTGACTATAGGGAATACTACGTACCAGGGAACGGGGATGTGCACTCCTATAGTGCAGAATGGTATTCCCTGCTGTGCTTTTACGATATAGGGACGAGTAGATCGTTCCCTCTGGGCCAATATATAATTGTAAATCCAGGAATGAGATTGTTATGTGCATGCGATTGTACTGTATACTTCAGATTAAAGTCATTATTAGAACTAAAGACCGTAAACTCCGCCAATTCCTCGGTCGTGCCTGTCCAGACGACCAAAACATCTATGTACCTCCGCCACAAAAGAATGTGGCGGAGGTACACAGACGAGGCGTCATCGGAGAACAATTGTCTTTTCCATCCCCCAGGTACAGGTTAGCATACGATGGGACACAAGATGTCCCCATCGCAACCCCCTGCACCTGGAGGTAATAGGATCCAATAAAGACAATGGAGTTGCACGTGAGCACATGTTGCAATAATTGCAGTATGAATTCATTAAGAGGCCAAGCATTCCAGTCCACCTCTCCCAGGAAGGTGGATACAACCTCCACCCCCCTGGAGTGAGGGATGTTGGAATACAAGGCCTCAATGTCAATAGCTACTAAATGGGCTCCAGGAGGTACTGTCATACCCTCAATCACCTTGAGGAGTTCCAAATTATCTTTCAAATATGACGGTAGTCTTTTTACATGGGGTCTTAAATGACTATCATTGTATTGACTTGCCCTTTCAGTATGGCAGCCTATTCCCGAGACGATTGGACGTCCTGGAGGTTTGTCAAGACATTTATGCACCTTCGGGAGGGCGTAAAAGGTAGGGGTTATTGGCCATTTTACATTCAGGAATTCAAATAGATCCCTATCAATCAGACCTTGATTGAACGCCTTCGCAATCATACCCTGGTACTCAGATCGATGAGTGTTTATCACATCTTCATCAATCTGTTGGTACCATTCCCTATTGCCAAGGATGGTATAGCACATCTCTACATTTTGTTCCCGATCCATAACGACCACATTGCGCCCCTTGTCAGAGGCAGTGTTGCCAACCTCCAGCAGCGTTTTTTACTGGCAAAACATAGAAAATTTACTGGCGGAGCACATTTTTTACTGGCAACTTGAAAAATAATAGAACTCCTATTAAAAACTAAGACAACTGATATTTAAACACAACTTGGAAACACTGACAATACCCATATCAAGTAATTTGCCTGATTTACACTTAAAAAGTCAGCACAGTATGACAAATTATTAGACCCTGATATTTATAGACATTTGTAAAAATCACAGATTTTTTTGAATTGTCAGTAAATTTACTGGCGGTTGGCAACCCTGGTCAGAGGGTTTGATCACAATGTGGTCGCTACGGATCAGGTTAAGGAGGGCCTCCTGTTGTTGTTTAGTGAGATTGGAAGAACTTGGCATGCTCTGAGTAGGGAGTCTACCAATTTCCTTCACCATCTGTTTCAAAAACGCCCAAATAGCCAGGCAAGTCTGCAACTTAGGGAATTTCCGTGATTTAGCCTTAAACTTAACCTTTTCTGGAGGTGCCTCAGTTTCCTCCTCATCAGATGAAAAGGAAGAAGAGATGGTTTCCATTTGTTCACTTTCCTCCAGTAATTGCATTAGTGTTTTAAGTGTCCTAAAATCTTGAACCTTCCATCCTTTATATAAGTCCTCATCTCTAGACATGGTTTTATCTCCCTCCTTATCAAATATGTATTTGAACGTAAGATCCCTAGAAAAAAGATGAAGATCTTTCACTAGTTCAAATTTGTCCAGGCGGTGATGTGCGGCGTCTCATGTTTGCGGCGGATATCGCCTGTCCGGCCACATTGGGGACTCCGCGCATGGGCCGCCTTGCAGACGCTTGGGCGGAAGTGACGCCGGGAGAGCCTCGCGGCTCTGTCACTTCCGCCTGGACTGTTCTCAAATAGACCGGGGACACGGTGAGGCATGGAGGCGTGAGCACTCCGCCGCTGTGTATCCCCGGTCTGGATGAGCATCGGTGAGTAATGGGACAGGGAAAAGCAATGATGCAAAGTGGCTTCATGCATTTAGTATACTACTCATCACGGAGGTAAGGTTAGCCAGGGGCTATGAATGCAGTGGAGCACAGCAGCCTGGGGATGGACTGGAAAGCCTCCCCTCTATGGTGATATGGGCACATATCCTTTCAGGAACAGCAATGTTGCACACTCCTGTGGATAGAAGCCTTAATGAGAAGTTGGGATGAATAATGAATCACCTTGGAAACTTTTTACCAGATGGTACCTAACCCCTGCAAAAATCAACACATTTTACCCTTCATCATCTCCTAATTGTTTTAGGGGCTGCGCAATGGCTGGTGATTTTTTGCACATTTTTTGGAGTTGTGGCCTGTTATCCCCCATTTGGTCTCAAATATCCTATCTGATTAATAAACTTACAGAGAATCAGGTCACTCTCACACCACAAATTTGCTTACTCTTCTCTGTAATCCCTGAGTTATCCACCCCCGCCATTAGATTAGTCCACACTTTGCTCAGCGCGGTGCTCTGGATGATAGCACTGAACTGGCGCTCCCCAGTCCTCTCTTCGACTCAATGCACATCTAGAATGTCCTCAAACAAAACCATGGAATTTATCCATCATACTATACACGATTCCATCCCTACATTTCATTCTAAATGGGACCTTTGGGACGAAATTATCAAATAAAACTATATTTACTTTCCCCCCTTTCAATTTTTTATCTCCCTTTATGAACCTTTATAAAATCCTTGCATTTTCTTGATTCTATATACCACCTACTTGTCATTTATTTATATGTCTTGCAAATATAACTCTGCTGTTGTACATTATACATGTGTCATTATATGTTCACCCCTAAACATAATCCCTATCTCGCCACTTTACCTGCATCAATATTACTTTTTCAATTACTATGTCAATATTTGAATTGTTCTTACATTCACTTGTATGCTCTCTTTACCTTCCAATAAAAGCTATTTGTAAACAAAAAAAAAATGTCATAGGACATAGGATATATTTTTGAGGGACAGCCCAATACCCCCCAGATTGAGTGGGTGGATCTGGCACCGCCTGCCCCAGAGTGGGGATTTATGCCCTCCTGATCTGCCTGTGCAGCGCCCCTTTGAGCACAAGCATGACATAATGCTATAGAATCTGTAGCAAGCTTATGATGTATAACATGTGACTGATATCCTATGTTTGATCAGTAGACAACCATAAGAAGTGGAATAATCCTGAAGAAGCAATAAGTATTGCGAAACGTCGATAACTATTCCACCTCCTGATGTGTCAAATGCATCGTAGTGTACATGGATACGCATACAAAATGTTGGATATAAATTTATATACAATTTTATGAAGTATGTTTTTAAAATGCATATGAATAAAGACTTATTTTTTTAAGAATGACATATTGTGCTCACTTTGACCAAATACCAATCCATTAAAGTCCCAGGTACACCTATGATGAGACTCTAATCATAAAATTGTTTCTATACTATTGAATCAGGATGGGATTGGATTATGGTCTCTCACACTGATCGTCAAAAAATCTCTTTGTTAAATAGAGGGGATAATCTATTTGCAAGGATCTTAGTGTAGATTTTCAAATCAATATCCAATAACGAGATGGGCCTATAATTGCTACAAATGGCGGGTTCTTTCCCTGGCTTTGGGATAATTGCTATTTGGGCTTGGAGGAATTGTGGGGAGGGGGGATGATCCGCGTCAATAGAATTGAAGGTAGATGACAGAAGTGGTGCCAATTGAGGAGCAAACATATTGTAGAAATGGGGTGTGAACCCGTCTGGGCCTGGGCTTTTTCCTGATTTAAAGTCCTTTATAACCTGAAGAACCTCTGTGTCCAAGATGGAGGACTCTAGTTCTGCCGCTTCAGATGCTGGGATGGATGGTAATGCTATATCTGATTTGTAAGAGTCTAGGGTGTCAGTTTTCTGGAGGGGGGGACTTTGTTGTGGGGGGGAGATTATATAAGGATGAGTAGTAAGAGAGAAAGTCCTCCGCAATTTCAGGTCTAGAGTGTTTTTTTGGTGTTGGATGGCGTAAGAATAAAAGGTATTGTAGGACGGTTCTAGGGTGGAGAACTCGGGCAAGATGTTTGCCACATTTATTGGCATGTGAGTAATGGACAAAATGTCCCTTATCCCTGGCCACCAGCGACCTTTCTGTGAGTAGTCGTAGCAGGTCCCATCGAGCATTGGAGAGTTCCAATAGTACCAACGGGTCCAACGAGCATTTATGTGATTGTTTTAAATTAGATATAGTGGAATAGAGGCGTGCTATATCCGTATTACGTTCACATTTTAGTCGTGCACCATGTTGAATAAACACCCCTCTAAGGACACATTTTAATGCCTCCCATTTAGTAAGAGCATTGGTTTGGTCTTCAATGTGTATGGAAACAAAGTCCCTAATGGATTGCATGATTGCCTGGGTACAAACCGTATCTGATAACAAATTATCACTCAATCACCAGGTAGCACTTTTCGTGAGGGAGGAATGTGACCGATGCTAAAATGTATTGGAGCATGGTCCGACCATAGCTTCATACCCACAGAGGCTGAAGGGGTTAGGTCTAATATGGATTGGGATATCATAATATAGTCAATACGGCTATATGACTTGTGTGCAGGACAAAAATATGTATACTCTTTCTCATCCGGGTTTAAAACATGCCACACGTCTGTCAGCGACAATCCGGCAAAGAGAGAGCGTATTTTGGCCAGAGAAGCAGGGGATACTGAGGACTTATCCGAAGATGAGTCAAGCCGAGGGATCAATGCAGTGTTGAGGTCTCCACCTAGGATAACATTCATAGTACTGAAGGATTCAAGGCGTGACAATGTCGAGGAGATGAAACGCAGCTGATCCTGATTGGGAGAATATATGTTAGCCACAGTGATAACAGTTTGCATGTAAGATTATTTTAGAAAAATATACCTGCCCAAGGGGTCAATCAATGAGTCTAAAACCTCAGGGGTAAATGAGCGATGGAAGGCTATAGAGACCCGTTTTGAGCTAGCTTTGAGATTGGTGCTATAAAACCACTTTGGATAATACTTTAAGGGTATCTGAGGTATCCTGTCAGATTTAAAATGTGTTTCTTGTAAAAATAGGATGTGTGAGCGAAGTTTGTGAAAGTGATATAAAATTTCTCTTTGTTTCTCCGGAGCGTTAAATCCCCTATAATTTAAAGAGGATGCAGAAAGTGAGATAGTGGTAGTCATGTTGACAAGTGCAGAGCGGGGGGCAAGATAGTCTGGGGAAGTGAGCTCGCTACCGATAGAGGGTGCCAAGAAGGCCGAAGAGGGAAAGAAGAGGAGAAAGGTAGGAAATATGAGACGTTAGGGAAGAGGAAGGACAACACCAGTCTTAAATATTGGAGTTCAGCTAAAGTATTGTGGATTACAATAAAGCCCTCAACAGATATCCACTCTTTGGCTGCATTTAGGAAATGGGTAAGTAGGTCAGAGTATTTCATTAGGATGAGCCTGCGTTGCCCTCTAGTGGTGTATATGGGAATTGAGCAACATGTGCAAAAGAAATAGTACCACAAAAACAAAAGGTAGAAAAAGGTGGTGAGGCACATATTGGGGGAACTAAAAGTAGTGGCCGATACTGCCAGGTTAGAGGTAACAAAAATGAAATGTACAGCAGGACCACGTTGGGCACCAAAAACCCTAATGTGGGGGTCATGATTAGCGCACAAGACGGCCCGCACTAACTAGGCTATACAGATATCAAAACAATTGCAAACAACAAACTAAACAACTTAGAGCATCATAAGGAGTAATATCAACACACCCTCCAGCCAGATGGGTGTCATTTACACAGTAATTGGCTCTAACACGGCTTCCACACTAGCCATCCTGTGAAATTAGGGATAAAAGATAATAACAATTTTAAGGCATAAAGTGTGAGACCGGGAGCATAGAATAGACTTAACTAACAAGTGCCGTAACTATGTGCGTGCCCATTTGGGGCATAAACCTGTAGAGGAAAAAGGTCATCTCACTCGAATCATCGTGTGAGTGTATGAAAGAGAGGAGCATGGTTAAGCATGCAGTCCATTGTCAGCCTGTTGGGGATTTGGAATGTGAGGATCTGGGACATTTCTGTTTCTTGGAGTTCCCTTTCCATCCTGTGATGAGTGGCAAGCCCGGAGTTGTTGCTTTCAGGGGCCAATCTGGAATAGCAATCTGGGGTAGCTCAAAAGTTCAGAGAAAGTTTGGGAGGACCCCTAAAGTGCAGAATACTGCTGTTTTCCCTTCGTGTGTTGCCGACAGTTGGAGGGGGAATCCCCAGCGATATCTGATCTGTTTGGCATGCAGAGCATTGGTAACAGGCTTCATGGCCTTCCGCATATCCAGTGTGAGTTTGGAAAGGTCAGGTAGGAGAATCACTTGAGAGTCATTGAACATGATGGCGTCCTGAGAAGGTGCAGCTTGCATTATGGCAGCTTTAATGGTATAGTGGTGTATCCGACAGATCACATCTCTGGGGTACGCCAGATTGGGATTTTTGGGCCCTAAGGCTCTGTGTATGCGTCCCAGTTAAAGTGGATCATTTTCAGGTTTCAGAAGAAGTTGATTGAAGATCCTTGTGCCTGCAGGGGCTAGGTCTGCTGTCTCCACGCTTTCAGGGAGACTGCAAATGCGCATATTAATATGCCTATTGTGATTTTCTTGGTCATCCTAATGGTAAAAAAGCTGCTGGATTTGCACAGTGTGTTCCTGCAAAACAATCTCATGGGTGTTTAGTGTTGCTACTGTGCTGTCTACACTTTGCTCAATGTCCTCCATCCTACGTGTAGCATCTCTGCAGAGGTCTGAGATCTCCTGTTCGTAGGAGTGCTCTAACCTTTTGACGTAGGCCTCAAAGTCATGGTGGATCGGCAGGGCCTTTATGTAAGATTCCATGTCCCATCCCACACTAGAGTGTTGGGACTCAGGAAAATGACAGCCCGATTGGGTTGAGCCACGATCTGAGCCCTGTGGGGAGCAGGTACGATGGCGTCCTCACTTGTGAGGCCTGGTGAGCAGCCGAGGAATGGGCCGTTGCCATCTTGGAAGAGGTTACCATTGCATGAAGCCCCAAAACGGGTAAAAAAGCGCCCAATCTCCCGGATGTTCTCTGTCCTTCCCCGTCACCTTTCTGGACCATTGCGAAGGGAATCCACGGCTGTGTCTGCACCGGGAGTTGTCTGTGTCCTGGGTTGTGCGGGAGCCAGGGAGAGACCCATCTCACAGCTCCATGCGCTCTGCCACGCCCCCCAGCAATAAAGAAAAATTGTTTAAAGGCATCAGCCGGCCACCTTCTCCACTGCTCCCCCTCTGAGCAAACAAAGCCTCAGAAACACATTGTCCAGCACCTGGAGATGGTAACCTCCCAGGGTCTGGAAAGGTTTTTAAGGCCTCTTGAAGATGTTTCATCCTCTGCTCCCTCTGCAAAGGCTGGATGAGTTCTGCAACTTTACCCTTGTAACGTGGATCAAGAAGGGTTGTCAGCCAGTAATGATCACTCTCCTTGATACCATGAATCCTAGGGTCCTTTTGCAGGCTTTGCAGAATCAGAGAGCCCTAAGTTTGCAGAGGCATGATATTATGAGTCCTCTGGGTCACTTAGGGCGACATTGCTAGGAACTACCTCCTCCCAGCTATTCCTTGAAGACTGCTGTGTATTATCCTCTACATCCATGCTGACACAATCCTCCTCCTCCTTTTCTTCCTGTGTGTTTGGCGGCCCCACAGGAATGCTATCTGCATAAAGGGGGCCTTGAGAGGAAAGGAAGTCCTCCTCTTCCTCCCGCTGTTCTGCCTCAAGTGCCCTGTCCATGATTCCACAAAGCATGTGCTCCAGCAGGAAGACTAGAGGAACAGGTCACTGATGCATGCATTGTCGCTGCTCACTATCCTTGTGGCCTTCTCAAATGGTGAAAGGACAGTGCATGCATCCTTGATCAGTAGCCACTAGTGTGGCGAAAAGAAGCCAAGCTCCCCTGAGCCTATCCTGGTGCCATACTCACACAGGTACTCATTGAAGGCCCTCTGCTGTGTGTGCAACCGCTGCAGCATTGCCAATGTTGCGTACACCTGGTGGGCATGTCACAAATGAGGCGGTTGGTGGGCAGGTTCAATTCCCATTGAATGTCAGCCAGCTGACCACTGGCATTGTATAACCACCGGAAATTACCACAGACTTTTCTGGCCTGCCTCAGAATATCTGGTAAGCCTGGGCACCTGGTCAATAAATGCTGCACAACAAAATTCAGGACATGTGACAAGAATGGAACATGTGTCAAGTGTCCCTGTCAGAGGGCAGAGAGAAGGTTGGTGCCATTGTCGCATACAGCCATTCCTGGCTCAAGCTGCCTTGGTGTCAACCACCTCTGGGCCTGCCCCTGCAGAGCATACAGAATCTCTGCCCCAGTGTGGCTCCTGTCCCCTAGACAGACCAAACTGAAGCACTGCATGGCATGTTTTAGCCTGACTGCTTGCTTTGCCCTCTTAATGCAAAGGGAGCACTGCAGCTTCAGTGGTCAATTCTGCAGAAGAGGCCACAGAGGAAGAAGAAGAGGAGGGTGTGGAGCAGACAGAAGTGCCAGAATCACCACCAGCTTTTTGGAGGCGTGGTGGTGGAATTAGCTTCAACACTGAACCCTGTCCTGCATCCTTCCCAGCTGCCAGCAGAGTTACCCAGTGCGCTGTGAAGAAAAAGTAACGCCCTTGATCATGCCTGCTGGATTATGACTCAGCGGTAATATGAACCTTTCTACTGACCGTCCTGTCCAACGAAGCCAAAACATTGCCTTCCACATGACGGTAGAGAGCTGCAATGGCCTTACGTGAAAAGAAAATTATTTTTGGAACCTACCACTGTGGTACAGCACATTCTACAAATTCATGAAAGGGGGCAGAGTCTACCAGCTGAAAAGGCAGCAGTTGTAGTGCTAGCAATTTAGCCAAGTTAGCATTTAGACGCTGAGCAGGTGGATTGCTGGGACAGTATTGTTTTTTACGGTTCAGCAACTGGGTTAGGGAAATTTGGCTGCTGGAATCAACTGGTTGTGTACTGCTAGCAGACTGGCTGCAAGTATTCGTTGCACCTATTGTTATACCTTCATTCCACTCAGTGCAGGTTTTTGAGAGGAATGGAGGTATGGTAGGGGTTGAGATCCCAGATGAGGAGCAAGGAGCAGTCTGCCTTGTTTTATGATGTGGGTCTTTCAGGTGCTATTGCCAATGGACTGCATGGCAGGTCGTCATATGCTTTGTCAGGCACGTGGTGCCCAAGCGGCTGCTGTTCTGACTGCGCTTGATCAGCTTCAGACATAGATTGCAAACAGCAATGGTGCAATCTACTGCACAAGTGTTGAAAAAAGCGCACACCAATGAACTTTTGAAAGTCAGTGGGGAATCAGCAGTGCCCTGCACCTGTGAAGCTCTGTGGTGTGATGCAATAGGGTGGGTGCCCTTAAGCTGGCCCCTGGAGAACATCCTACCTCATTGGAGTTGTGCCTCCTCCTCCTCTTCCTCACTTTCCTCCTCTATTCTCTCAGGTACCCAAGTACAGTCAGTGACCTCATCATCCCCTTCCTCCTCATCACTGGAGCAAACTTGGCAGTATGCTGCAGCTGGGGGATCATGACTGCTAGTTTCTAGTCCTTCTGTGGCACCCCCTCTCTCTAGGCTCACGTTACTCCCTTCCTCAAACTGGGAACCAACATCGGAGCCTTCAAATTGCTGCGCATCATCCAATCAGCATGTAACTGACACCATGGTCGAATAATTCTGATGACTCCTCCGTGCATGATGGTGAGGCTATGGAAGAAGTAACTGTGGACAAGGATCCAGTGGAATAGGCTGCTTTGGCAGCTGCGTTGTAAGGCAAACCAGTATGAGACTGGGTGACAGAGGATGAGAAGTATGAGGACGGTTTAGTTATCCACTCCACCAACTCTTCTACATATCGTGGCTCAATAACATGGCCAGCAGCAGAAAAAAAGGACAAGCGTGACCCACCTGCTGAGGATGCACCATGTCTGCCACCACCACTTTTCACTGTAGACACAAAGGCTGCTTGCCCTCTTTTAGTGGTCTGTGAGTGTCTGCCTCTCCTTGGTGGCCTTCCGGACATTATGGGGATTTTTTTAACACCAACTGCACAGTATTATATACTGTACACCACCGAATGCACTGTATATATAGTCTACACTAAATGCAGTGTATATATACATATACTGTATACATATATATATTTAATTCAATTACAGGTCATACAACCATCAGCTACTGTACAGTTTTGAACGATCCTCATTCTTTCTCAAGCTGTGTGTGTGTATTCATCGCACACAACTCTCAACTAAATACTATTCACAGGGTGTAACCACACAGCTGCAACTCCAATTGCCGTAGTGATCACAATTTTAACCCCTTAAACCACAAATGATCATTTAGGAGAAGAAAAATAAAAAGAAAAAAGAAAAAGAAAGGAACAAAAGAAGGAAAAAGAGACAGCAGTCCTCTCCTTAATATTACTGTGGCAAACTAGTGGATCGGCCCTTTTAACTATATATACGATACATACTATGAATAAAAACTACCATTAAAGTTCACCCAGTCAAACTATCAGGGAAAAAGGAAAAAACAAGGAAAGAAAAAGAAAAAAGAAAAATAAAAAGAAGAGGATTTACTAGTAAACACCAAATTCCCCAATTTTAACACTAGTGATGCCGTTAACCTCAACGTCGACACACCAATGTGGGACACTTATCATAAATCAACTCTCAACACACGCTACTTATGTGTGTGTGTCGAACTCTTTCTTACTCCTAGCA
>BLSH010448649.1:135302-149614 GCA_018402905.1 Glandirana rugosa | reverse complement strand
TCTACTAAATCTTCTTTGTCTACTTTGCAGACTTAGTCACACTAGTCGTTCTAACAATCCAAAGAATTGAAATCTAAAGGAAGGATATAACCAGGTAAATATACGGGGTAATCTCAGCATACGGTTAAACAGGGAGTCCTTAAAAACAAGGAAACAAAAATCTTACAATCGATGTTTTCTAAGGTTTAATCAAAAATTTTAGAGGAGTAAGAGCCTCTTTAAAAAGAGGCTCTACTAAACTAACAAAAGTAATATTTAGAAGAGCTAAAGATATAGATGGTTAAAATTTAGTAACCTCATAACCCATGTCTCCTACAGGTAGTAAAATTTGCTCGTAGAGACATCTAACTTTTCCAAACCTTCGTAAAGTTGAGGGAGACCTGAAAAAAGAATGGGAAGACAATCTACAGAGATGCTCGTTTAAAATGATGGACATCCTCTGTACCCAATACTCCAATGATTTAAAATTGGTAGATATAGAAATCGAGAAGATTTATAATGAAAACAATCAAATCATCTCGGAGAAAAATTTCTCCGAGAATGAGGAGATTTTAAAAACTAATTTGGAATCTTTTGTAGCTAACATTCTAAAAACAAAGGAACAAAAATTCCTGAGGGACAAATTGGCATACGACTCTAATGGGGCATATAAATGGACCAATATAGGAAGGAAATCTAAAGTTAAGAAACCTAACAATCTTGCTGATCACACTGATTCAGACGTTTCATCTGTTTCTTCTAAATCATCTTCACAGGTTCCTACTATCCGGAAAAATCAACCGTCTCAGATATCGCACAAACGCAAAAATGATGCAGTGGGGGCTCGCTCCTCTGCATCCAAACGTACCAATGCCACTCGTTCACGACTTCAGTCACGTACTTCGCACTCTTCTACGTCTGAATCACCCACTATTCGCTCTCACTCTTAATCACACTCTATCGCTACCGTATCTGCACCTCTGTCTACACCTTCTGAAACTAAGGTAAGCGCACTTGTCACAAATTCCCAGCCGGGGGACTTACGTCCAGCACCTATCTTTACTCCCAATTTGGCCACGGACCCCAAAAGGAGTGGCCCAAACGAGGGAGCTATTCCCAAAGACAAAGCCAGGAAATAGGAACCTCCCCAAACTCTGGACCTTTTGGCTTTGAAATAGTCAATTTATCCAGACACAAGTTAACCCCAGCCCAAACGGAAGTTTTGGGTTTGGGTCTTTCTTTCTGCCCCACAAAGGGAACTGATTCCTTTGATTTAATCAAAGATATCCATTTATTTGCTCGAAAATTAATGTTTAAAATTATACATGACAAAAAGTCAAAACCAACGAATACTCTATCTAATCCTCTATGGCAAGGTTTCTCCATAAATGACATTAAGGCTTTGGAAGATTTGATGGAGCTTTGGGAGGAGGGAGGAGGCGAGGACTCCCCTCCGCTCTCCTCGGACATGCCCATCTTATCGATGGCCTCCGAGGGGATCGGAGATGACTCCAACGCCTTCCCTCCCCTAAAATCATTCAAACCTAAATCCAAATCATTCCCACTACTTCAGGGTAACCCGAATGTTTGGGCTTTTACCCAGCAAGTAGTTCGAGAGATTGAAAATGTGAATTGGCATCTTTCAATACCAACCAATATGTCTGAAATGCAATTAGAAGCTCTAACATCTTTGACTCAGAATACTCAATTAATCATAAAGCCTGCTGACAAGGGTGGCAATATAGTGCTTATGGATTCAGATCAATATGAAGCAATGGTTTTTCAAATTTTGAAAAATAAGGATTGGTATAAACGAATTACAAGTTCCTTTGTTGAAGCAACCTACAATCAGTACCACAATCTCATTGCTCGAGCCTACAATAAGGGTGTTATAACAAAATCTACCTGGGAGTTCTTGCGAGTACCCAACCCAAGAACCCCCACTTTGTACGCTCTACCTAAAATACACAAGAACGCACAAAAACCTCCAGGAAGGCCAATTGTCTCCGGCAATGGTTGTCTCACTGAACATGCCAGTGAAATGATTGATAGCTACATACGCCCACATGTGTTAACATTGCCCTCATATCTCCAAGATACCTCGGATCTTCTCCAAGCCTTGGATGGTATTTCAATTCCCGAGGATGCGTGGCTTGTCACGATTGATGTTGAGGCCCTCTACAGCTCTATTCCCCACTCCCTTGGGGTTCGAGCTGTGGAGGGCTTCATATCACAGCGTGACACCACAGCTAAAACCTACAACAATTTTGTTTTGGAATTGTTGGAATTCCTTTTAACTCACAACATATTTTTATTTCAAGATTCCCACTACCTCCAGATACAGGGGGTAGCGATGGGGACCAAATGTGCCCCCTCCTATGCCAACCTGTATCTGGGGGAGTGGGAAAAGAAGGTTGTTTTTGGTGATTCCAATGTGGGCGCCAATGATCCAATTCTCCTCTGGCGAAGGTTCATTGACGACATTTTCGTTATATGGACCGGAACCAGGGGAGAGTTGGACGTCTTCATGGAGTCGCTAGGGAAAAACAAGTTTAACCTAAGTTTCACATATCAATGTCATCAACAGTGCATTAATTTTTTGGATATTGAGATTTTTGTGAACAATGATCAGAGTTTGGGATCAACGTTGTTTCGCAAACCATCAGCTGGGAATACGCTATTGCATGCCTCCAGCTCCCATCCCTCCTCATTAGTGACTAGTATACCATACAGTCAATACCTAAGAGTAAGACGAAACTGCACTGACCCAACTAATTTTGAATCTGAGGCGAGATTGCTACGGTCCCGTCTTTTACAACGGGGCTATAGTAAATCTTGCCTCAAAAAAGCTTACCATCGTGCAAAAACCCACGATAGAGATACTTTGATTCATTCTACAAAAAACAAAAACACAAATTCTAATGACACTACGGCCACCACCAGATTAATTATAAAATACTCAGCACATCATCACAAAATTAGACATATAGTTGGAAAGTACTGGCATCTGCTGACAGCCGATGAGACAATCTCTAAATATATTGGCTCATATCCGGAAATCACTTTCAAACGTTCTAAATCTCTAAAGGATAATCTGGTACATAGTCATTATACAAGAAGTAAAGATAATGAGATCAAAAAATCTGGCATTGGACCCTGTGGCAACTGCAACTTCTGTAGATATGTGACCCCCACTCGGGTCATCTATCTACCGAATGGCAGAGAATGGAAACCATTCTTTTTTGCGAATTGTCGAACAATGGGTATCATCTATTTAATGCAATGTGATTGTGGTGCATACTATGTCGGTAAAACAAAAAGACCATTTTTTCACCGTATCCGGGATCATATCTCTCTTATAAAGAAAAAACGAATGGAAACCCCTATTAGTAGACACAGTGGTCTACACCATGGCTTCGATCTATCCTTTATGCACTTTGTAGCCCTTGACCATGTCCCTCCCCACACTAGAGGAGGTGACTGGGATAAACACCTACTGCAGAGGGAGGCAAGATGGATCTTTCAGCTGTCCGCGACTAAATACCCAGGCCTCAATGAGGCCATGAGCTTTAAACCTTTTTTATAATAGAAATTCTATATATGTAATTAAATTCTCATGGCGGACTAGCTTTAGATCGTTCCCCCTTCCTTTCCTCTTCAAGCCCCCAGCACCTCCCCTCTATCTATCTATGACATCTTAATAGATAAGGCCCCTTTGAATGTGCCTGTCAATTGAAATACCAATGATTGATATATTTTCTTTTCCCTTTTTTCATGTGATTTTTCTTTTTTTCTTTTGACTATAGATATATTTTCAAAAATATGCATATATATTGAAAGCCATGTACTGAATTTGAATCTATCTACATTGGACCTTTAGATCCAAGCTACTATATTTATAAATTACAAAAATATTGCCCCTGACTGGGACCATCGGTGCCTCGTTTGGTTTCTGGATTATTCGGCTTCCAACAAGCTTTGGACTGTACGGACTGGGGGGACGCCGTGGATTGGGTTCAGGGCCCCTGGCCATCTCCAGTCCGGGGGCCCGGTCCTCTGATCCGCCGCGTCCCTTCTGCTCATTTTACCCTTAGCTTTTTCCATCTTCCCAATCCCCTATTGCTCTTGGACCTTATTCCCAGGTACCAATTGCAATCCACCATGTGGTGCACTAGATGGCGGTGTTTCTGAGCGGGAGCTTTTGGAATCTTCCTATCTCCCCCCGGATACCATCGTCTAGCTCCGTGGTGTGTTTCCCCTTCCCTCGGGGAATTTCCAACATGGTGATTGGTACATTTCCGCCCTGCTGTGGGCGTAGTGTTTATGCTCCGACGACTAGATGCGCCGGATACGTTCGCACGCCGCCCGCGCATGCGCGATCGTGTACAGCTGTCCGCAATCACATGGTGGCGACGTCAGACGCCGCCAGATTGGAGGATGAACGCCGGTCTTTAAAAGGCCGGACATGGCAGCGCCATACACCGACTTATCCTCATTGTGTGCTGTATCCTTTGAAGATCACCCTACAGCACAGGACTTGCTATTCAGCGTTTGCGGTATGTAATCTTTCTTGGTTCCAAAAACTTTTTCAGGGCTGTTGGGATATTCCCCCTACAATGGCATACCTATTATGAATAATTAGTGTGCTGGGCGATCCAGGGCTTGGGATCTTGACTCCCCTGCCTTGATGCAGCCTATCAAACTAAAGCTATAGTCCTTATATTTACTTTTTTCTACCCTTTCAGTGGAATTATCTGCCTCACCATTGGGTGACCCAGATTTTTTTGAACTAAAGTACGGGTTCCATCTGTGATAGTCTGACCTTTTCTGATCAATCTACACAAGGCCTTTCTTCTGGAGCAAACAAAGGGTTTTTCTGTCCTTGAAAACCAAAGTATCCAAAAAACAGGTATTTTACAAATACATATGTTAAAATACTTATGTTATTATAATTTATAGCTTTCTGCATATACGCTTTCCAAGTCCTGGCCAAAATTGGTGGTCTTTTCCTATGACTAATACACACTTTAAACTAATTTCTTTTCTTCCAAATTTTATTTTATTGTTTGAAATACCCCTATTTGGGAAGTCTGTGGCGTTAAGCCAAAAATGACTTAAAATATCCCAATTTACTTTCCTTTTGGATAGAATATTCATCTTTAGAACAATAAATCATTTATTGGGATTTATATTTTTCATAATACTGTTCTACTCTACAGTCCTTGCTGTTTTGGGGGACGCCGACCGTCCGGAAATAGACTTGGCACCTGATCCCCTTTCAATTGGGAGCTCTCTTTTGAGCGTTGAACCAGGTAATAAAAGTAAAATAGTATTTTTGTATAAGGTTCTAGCAATACATGGTTTTCGGTGATGCATTTCGTATTTCTATACAATATTTTCAAATTATGTTTGATATGCAAGATGTATAACTGTAAAAAATCAAAATTAGTATGTATAATTATTATATGTGTTGTCTACCTAGAATTTATCTTCTACGCCGCATAAAGTTCCTGATGAAGCAAAGATTTGCGAAACATGTTGAACGTACAGGCAAAAAGATAATATCTAAAATACATCACTCAACTGCATTCCAAGGGTGGTAAAACCACATGTGATGGATTGTTTTGTTTTAAAAAAACTTTTCTATATATTTTACTTTTTATATGTTACAATAAAAGTTTATGTATAAAAATTACGTTGTTTTTGAATATGTTGGCACCATAAAAATCCCACTTTTTTCTCAAATTATTTAATACCTTTTCGGGATGAAGGTGCCTTTGGCCTACTGAAATAGCACCTTTATTTACATCTGAAAAAAAGAATTGTTGCTCTGCATAAAGATGGCCTATAAGAAGATTGCCAAGACCCTGCAACTGAGCTGCAGCACGGTGACCAAGACCATTCAGGGGTTTAACAGGACAGGTTACACTCAAATTTGAGTTCACATGCTTAGCGTCATATCTAGAGGTTGTCTTTGGGAAATAGATGTATGATTGCTGCCAGCATTGCTACAGAGGTTGGGGGGGGCGGCCTGTCAGTGCTCAGACCATATGCCGCACACTGCATCAAATTGGTCTGCATGGCTGTCGTCTCAGAAGGAAGCCTCTTCTAAAGATGATGTACAAGAAAGCCCACAAAGTTTGCTGAAGACAAGCAGACTAAGGACATGGATTACTGAAACCATGTCCTGTGGTCTGAAGAGACCAAGATAAATGTATTTGGTTCAGATGGTGTTCAAGTGTGTGTGGTGGCAACCAAGTGAGGAATACAAAGACAAGTGTGTCTTGCCTACAGTCAAGCATGGTGGTGGGAGTGTCATGGTCTGGGGCTACATGAGTGCTGCCGGCACTGGGGAGCTACAGTTCATTGAGGGAAGCATGAATGCCAACATGTACGGTGACATTCTGAAGCAGAGCATGATCCCCTCCCTTTGGATGCTGGGCCGCAGGGCAGTATTCCAACTTGATAACAACACCAAACACACCTCCAAGATGACCACTGCCTTGCTAAAGAAACTGAGGGTAAAGGTGATGGACTGGCCAAGCATGTCTCTAGATCTAAATTATATTGAGCATCTGTAGGGCATCCTCAAATGGAAGGTGGAGGAGCACAAGGTCTCTAACATCCACCAGCTCCGTGATGTCATCATGGAGGAGTGAAAGAGGACACCAGTGGCAACCTGTGAAGCTCTGGTGAACTCCATGCCCAAGAGGGTTAAGGCAGTGCTGGAAAATAATGATGGCCACACAAAATGTTTACACTTTGGGCCAAATTTGCACAATTTCACTTAGGGATGTACTCACTTTTGTTGCTAGCGGTTTAGACATTAATGGCTGTAAACGGCAAGTTTACTCTGTTATATAAGCTGTACACTCACTACTTTACATTGTAGCAAAGTGTCATTTCTTCAGTGTTGTAACATGAAAAGATATAATAAAATTTTAAAAAAATGTGAGGGGTGTGCTCACTTTTGTGAGATACTATATATACAGAATATACTAGACTGTATATATAACGGAAAATTGTTATCAAATACTTACCATAATTTTCCTTTCCTGGCTCTGCCCCATGGCAGCACGACCTCGGGTCAACCCCGCCCCTTGACCCCGTATAGGACATCCCTAAACTAGCTCTATAAAAAGGCAGGCAGTACCTGGTGATGGTGTTCTGTTACTAGCTTGCGACGGTCCAGGGAGGGTGTGTGCTGCCATGGGGCAGAGCCAGGAAAGGAAAATTACGGTAAGTATTTGGTGACAGTTTTCTGTTTTCCTGGCTCAGCCCCATGTCAGCACGACCTCGGGACTTAACTAGCACACACCAAGGGAGGGCAGATAACCCAAAAAAATTCCACAAACACCAGGTGCTGCTCAAGGTAAATTTACTAACATCTGGACAAGGCAGAAGACATTATAGAAGTTCCAATGACACCACTAGAACGGGAGGCGACATCCAGCTTGTAATGCTTGATAAAAGTGTTGGGAGAACTCCAGCTCGCCGTTCTACAAACCACATCCACCGGAACCTTGCACCAAGCAGCCCAGGAGGATGAGACCACTCTGGTTGAGTGAGCGCGGACTTCTTGTGGAGGGGGGAGATCCTGGAGGGAATATGTCGCCTAAATTGTCTTAACTACCCAGGACAAAATAACTCTTGGGGATGCAGGCATCCCTTTCCTGGGACCATTCGGATATATGAACAGGGCATCCGATTTTCTAAATGCCTCTGTCCTCAAAAGGTATGTCTGTAGAATGGACTTCAGGTCTAACTTTTGTAACTCCAAATCCTCCAGACCCGATGGGGAGAACACCGGGAGCACTGTGTGCCAGTTGAAGTGAAATTCTGAGAAGACCTTTGGCAGGAAACTCGGAGAAGGGCGCAACATGACACCATCTGGGAGGAAAGTGCAGTACGGTTCTCTGCAGGAAAAGGCCGCAATTTCAGAAACTCGCCTGGTCGAGACTATTGCTGTCAGGAACACAATCTTCAAGGTGAGATTATAAAGTGAACTTGTCGCATCTGGGAAAAAAGAGGCGTCTAAAAGACCTCTAAGGACCAAGGGGAGATCCCATTTTGGGAATATTGGATGAACCGGTAGACGTAACTTCATCGCTGCCTTCAGAAACCTTATCACTAGCGGATTTTTTGCCCAAGCAATGTCCGTCAGGGCTTTGATTGCCGAGATTAGAACCCTTAAGGTGTTGTAGCTCAGGCTTAAGTCCAGACCTGATTGAAGAAAGCCTAAGATATCCACTACGGAAGGAGATCTAAATGCAAACCCCTGCTGGGAAGCAAACTTTTCAAACTTTTTCCACACCCGATGATATGTATTGTTAGTAGATACCTTCCTTGCTGCCATCAAGGTTGCTACAATCCCGTCTGACAAATTTAGGCCACTAAGTCTTTCCCGTTCAACCGCCAAGCAGTCAAGACCAGACGGGCCGGATTGGGGTGATACTGGCCGTTCCGCAGAAGCAGGTCCCGGGTCTGAGGCAATCTGACTGGGGGGCAGTCCGCCAGGTGCCAGAGGAGGGAAAACCATGGCCTCCTTGGCCAGAATGGAGCAATCACTATGGCTCGAACTTCTTCCTCCATGATCTTCAGCAGACACCTGAGGATCAGGGCCGTAGGCGGGAATACGTATACCTGGCCAAAATTCCACTTCTGGGATAGCGCGTCCCGACCCAGCGCTTGTGGGAAGTAGTACCGGGAAAAAATTGTGGTACCTGGCAGTTGGCTGGAGTTGCCATGAGATCCACCTTGGGTACCCCCCACTAATGAATTTTTCGGATTCAACATCCATTCTGTACTGTCGGAAAACTTGCGACTCAGGAGGTATTCTGAATACCCGGAAGATGTGATGCAGTCAAGTCCATGAGATGTCTCTGGGCAAAGTCGAAAATTTCTGCGGCCACCTGAAGGAGTGATAAACTCCGCGTTCCTCCCTGTCTTGATACATAGGACACTGCTGTCCTGTTGTCCATTAGGAATTTCACTCTCTTGCCCTGGATTACAGGTAGAAATTACCTCAGTGCCTCCCTGGCTGCTCCCAACTCCAACAGATTGGAAGAAGAGCGAACCTGTGGAGGCCATCTTCCCTGGGTCTTCAACCCTTGGCAATGAGCCCCCCAACCCTGGAGGCTGGCATCCGATGTAATCGTTATCCAATCCCCCGGGTTGATGGACCTGCCTCGGGCTAGATTGTCTTTCACCGACCACCAACGAAGATCGCTTCGGATAGATTGAGGGATATGTATCCTTTGATGCAATGAGCCGTGGCGCCACTGGCTGAGAAGACAGAATTGGAACCTTCTTGTATGCCACTGGGCCCAGGGCACAGCCGGAATACAGGCCGTCAGAGACCCCAGGAAACTCATAGCCCTGTGGACTGTGATAACAAGAGAGGCCACCATCTTCGATGCTTCTGCTGAAATGTGTTCTATTTTTTCTTCCGGCAGGAATATCTTGTACTGGAGAGTGTGGAGGGACATGCCCAAATACACCAGTGTCCGGGATGGAGTGAGATGACTTTTCTTCGAATTTATCATCCAACCAAACTGGTCCACTGATATCATCCAGTCGCCTCGGCGGATCACAGCTGCAATGGTTTTTAGGGACTCCATGCGGAATGACTGAGGCGTTAGAAAGGAGATCTGGCCAGTCAAGAGGCAAACTCCCCCGGTTTTTGGAGGAAGTGGGGTGGATGGACATTTGGAGATCTCGATGCCACGAGACCCGACAATTCTCTTGTCAATCATCCACGTATGCCTCTCTTTCAAGGTTAGATTTAGTTTTGGGAAATGAGAGAGCTTCATATATAATTAATGACATTGTCTATATGCCTAGTGGTCTATCAGATCATTCTCCTGTAGTGGTTATTATGGACTCGGGGCGCCAGAAGGTTAATAAGAATTGGAAATTAGCTCCATATTGGTTGGAACTGACAGACGAACAATAATAGAGAAAGCAATAGAGGAGTTTATAGCGATTAACAGGGGCACTGCATCGGTGGAGACGATATGGGACACGTTGAAAGCGTATCTCCGTGGTTTATTTATACAGCAGATAGCTAGAATTAAATCTGAGTCCAAAAGATGGGAGAAGTTGGCGAGGGAGGAGGTGAAAAAAGCTGAGGACAAGTATATTATATACCCAACTAAAGAGAATTATAAAATGTTAATAGATCAACAACAGGTATACAGGTCGGCATTACTTAAGAGGAGAATAAGAAGTTGTCTGAAAGACAACAGTTATACGTGGAGGGGGAGTGTGTGGGTAGAGCCTTGGCCTCCCTGATTAGGTCCAACTCACCCGCCAATTCTGTTCCATTAATACGGGTGTCCGGGGGCGGGATCTTCTCGCATCCATCTGAGATAACGGAGGAATTCAGAAAGTATTATGAAGTCCTCTATAAAGCCCAGGATATGGACCAGGCTGGCGGGATGGAGGATTTTTTGGAGGGGTTGAGGCTCCCCACTCTCTCAAATGGGGAGAGGGAGGAGATGGAGGCACCCATAACCCTAGCAGAGGTACAAAAAGCAGTGGGAGAGATGGCTAATCAAAAATCCCCTGGTCCAGATGGACTACCAATCGAGATTTATAAGCGATATGGCAGTATCCTGCTTCCGGAACTTTTGAAGGTGGCACAATGGGCTGTTAATAATGGCAGAATCCCGCCCTCAATGAGGGAGGCTACAATCATAGTCCTGCACAAAGAAGGAAAGGACCCAATGGAGACATCTTCGTATAGGCCAATATCATTGTTGTGCTCTGATATTAAAATTCTGGTGAAAGTCCTGGCTAGTAGGCTGAACAAAGTTATCCAGAGACTCATACATCCAGATCAGTCTGGATTTATCCCCAATAGATCCACTAGTACCAACATTAGACAAGTATATCTGAATTTACAGGTCAAAGCAAAAAATATGGGCTCTAGGGCGATTATTTTTTTAGATGCTGTCAAGGCCTTTGATAGCCTGGACTGGGGATATCTTAGGAGAGTCCTTGAGGAATTTAAATGTGGGCCTGTTTTCATAGGATGGATCAGAGCATTATATAATGACCCTAGTGCTAGTGTTCAGGATAATGGGGTGCATTCCAGGAGATTCCAGCTGGCGAGGGGGATGAGACAGGGGTGCCCGTTGTCGCCCCTGCTCTTCGCCCTAGCGGTTGAGCCATTGGCGGCAGCAATAAGAGCATCTGGAGATTTAAGAGGATTCCAGAGATCTTTCGGAGAAGAGAGAGTTGCACTGTATGCGGACGATGTCCTATTGTTTCTGGGGGACTCTCAGGCTTCACTCACATCAGCAATTAGACTGATTGAGGACTTTGGGTCCTTTTCTGGGCTGTGGATAAATTGGGAGAAGTCTGTAATGATGCCTGTTGACCCCTTAAGCACTCCACTTCCAAGTAGTGCAGCAAAAATAGTGATAGCAAACAAATTAAAATATTTAGGGATCGTATTCACAAAAGATCAAAAAGATTTCACGGAAGATAACATAATTCCCCTGTTAAATAAGTTTAAGAATAAAGGAGAGATCTGGAAGCATCTACCTCTCTCTTTAGGGGGTAGGTGCAACCTGGTCAGAATGATATGGCTGCCACAGCTGTTATATGTTCTCCATAATTCCTCAATCTGGATCTATAAGTACTGGTTCCAGAGAATAGACACTCTGTTTAGAACTTTGATCTGGAAAGGGCGAATACCCAGGTTGCGCTTAAGTACCCTACAATTACAGCTAAAGGAAGGTGGTTTGGCCCTCCCACACCCCGGGAATTATTTTTTGGCGGCTCAGTTACAACATTTGGCGGGATGTGGGAGGAATGGAGTGCTAGAGGGGAACAGTCGGCTGATGTTGGAATGCATGCCACATGGGAGGATTGTAGAAGCATTAGAGGCACAGTCCTTCATTCCTGGAGTACCAACTTTTTTTTTTTTATTTCAAATTTTTATTAAAGATATTGACAAATCATATATCAAAATACAGGTAAATAGCATTTTCTGATGGAGGGGGGGTGGGTAGTTGGAGGAGAGGGGTAGGGAAGAATATCTGAGGGTTTGAGCAGAATACAGATAATATATGGACATCGGCTAGAGGGTATTGTATAAGGGGTTATAGAGGATGCTTGGCTTGGAAGTGGGTAAGAGAGGGGGGGTGGGGAAGTGGGGGGGTGGGGGGGGCAGGGGGGTATAAGGTTGAAATAAACGGAAACGTTTCAGAGGGAATTCTGTAGGCCAGGCTCGGCAGGAGTAAATAGCATTCTCCATGAAGATCCCAGGGGGGTTCCATGGTGATACCTGGATGGCTAGGGGAGACCTAGTGCCTACCCGTCTACCCTCCCCCCCCCCCACGAAGAAGGAGGAGGTAGGTAGCGGGCCGGCCAAGTCTGCTTCCAGGGTCTGAAGGGGCGTTGATGGCGATTTCAGGAGAGAAATTGCAATTTTTTGCGAGATAATGCTTGACCTGGTGGGTTGCAGAAGCACCTCTGATCTAACAACTATATCATAGAAGGTAATGATGAAAGGCATAAAATCACAGTTCAATTAAATAGTTCCTGCACGAACGGTTATTTATGTTGGCCTTGGGCCAGAGCAAATGTTTTATAGTGGCAGTCAATAGTGGTCTTCCTGAAATAATGTTGGTTTGACTGGTTTTGTGGTTTGGTAGTTTGGTCTGCCGAGGATCAAAAGTCACTGGAGGTGAGGAGGGGGTAATGAAAGTTGAGAAAGAGCAAATGTGCTTACTAATCTCCATCTGTTAGGTTTGTGTGCGGAGTATAATGGGAGTACAGATATGGGGGTGTAAGTCCCTCTTGAGCTTGTTTGGAGAAGGTGTTGGTAATATAAGCGTTCCATTTTCTGTAGAGTAGTAGTTGCGAACCTTGTTTATTGGCCCAGTAGTCTAGTTCATCTCTATATAACAGAGTGTTTAGTTGTTTCTGTGCCTCTGAGATTGTAGGGGGATGTACTTGTGTCCAATGCGACATAATTGCTTTGCGGGCTGATAGTAGGCACAAATGGGTCCAGGTGTCTTTTGGGAGGTCCAGAGAGACGAGACTTTGAGAAGAGGTGTGGTAGTTGCTGAAGAGCATTATGGTAGGGGGGCACGGAACATGCTGGTTGGTTACTTTGTTGATGAATGCCTGGACTTGTGTCCAGAAGGTTGTGACTTTAGGGCAGTTCCAGAATCTATGGGCAAGAGACGGGTTATGAAGATTACACCAGGGACAGATTCTGGATCCAGAGAGGGACGGGTGGAGGTAGTAAGGGATGTAGGCCCTGTGTAAAATCCTGAGCTGTGTCTCTCTCCAGTTCTCATTGGTTATTGATTTCAAGATTTTGTTATGGCCTCTTAAAATTGCTTCATGGGATAGTTCCAATCCCAGTTCCTTCGACCATGCCTTTATAGAAGTTGCCTCTATGGATTTGGAGAAGAAGGTAAGTAGGGTCCCATATATGAGGGAGACCGAGAGGTTTCTGTTGTGGATAATGGTGTCCAAGGCAGAATAGCGGAACCTTAAAAGAGGGTCCGGGCATATCTTACGTATGAAGGTAGTTAATTGGTGTATGTGGAAGTTGTGATGGACCGGTAAATTTTAGCGCTCTAGCGTGCATTTGGTTGGTAATGGCATCCCGGTTTTTGGGTCGAACAGGTTGATCAGTTTCTTAAGGTTGTGTTTGTCCCAAATGCGGAAGGCTTCGTGATGCGTGGAGGGGGTGAACATTGGGTTCCCTCTAATGGGCAGGAACTCAGAGATGTTAGGGGGAAGATGCTGAGCCCTCCTTGTGTTCCTCCATGCTACAAGAGTGTCTCTTACCAGTAGATTGTTTTTGAGGTGTGGTGGAAGACTATTTGGATTGCAGTGGAGGATTGATCCTAGCTCGTACGGTTGTACCATTGCTGATTCTATTTCAAAGTTAGTATATTTGGACTCCGTAGTTAGCCAGTCTAGGCCATTACGTAATACACAAGATAGGTTATATAGCCTAATATGTGGAAGTCCCAGGCCCCCCTCGCTCCTCGGGAGACGCAGTTTCGCCAAGGCAATTCTTGGCTTTTTGCGTTGCCAGAGGAAGGCTGTGATGCCTCGGTCAAGTTTTTGGAGGTCTGAATGTTTAATTAAGATAGGAATAGTTTGCATGGGGTATAATAATTTGGCAAAACTGACCATTTTGAAAAGGCAACATCTCCCTGTGAGCGAGAGGGGCAGGTCCATCCAGGATTCCAGTTGACTCAATACCTTGGAGATCAGTGGAGTGTAGTTCAGAGAATATATAGAGGAGGGGTCTCTGCCGATGTTAACACCTAGGTAGGTTATGTGGTGCTGAGCTATAG
>BLSH010448649.1:116458-135262 GCA_018402905.1 Glandirana rugosa | reverse complement strand
GTTCTTAATCGAGTCCAAAAATTAATGTAGACCTGTCCTCCGGGGATGAATGGGTGTCCGGTAGTCCGTATATAGTTTGATTATCCTTTTTTCCCCTTTCTGGGGGTCCTAGGTCCAAGTATAGCAGGGTATAGAAATGATTTACACCTGAGTTTTGAGGAGAGTTTCTATTATCGCTGCGCGGATCGTTGTTAAAATGGGAGTGACTATGTGGGCCGTGTCCGTCCCAAGTGGGTTCCATCCTGCCGGTGTAGGTTGTATGCCTTCTCCAGTGTTTGGAAAAGCCAGGGAAAGCTTACATTATCAAAAGCCTTTTCCGCATCCAGGGTGATTATGGCTAGCTGTTGGGATGGGTGTGCTTTCGCATAGTCTAGTGCTGCAAGAACTTTACGTATGTTGGATGTGGCCGTCCTACCTTGGGTGAACCCTGCCTGTGCCGGGTGTATCAGTGAGGGTAAAATTGTTGCTAGGCGCGTCGCTATTATCTTTGAGAGGAGTTTTGAGTCCACATTTAGTAAAGATATGGGACGATATGAACCTGGATCCTGGGGGTCTTTCCCCTTTTTTCCTATTAGTTTGATATATGCCTGATGGCCTGTGGGTAAGTAGGGGCCTCCTGTCCAGATGTAATTAAAAACCTGAGCTAATTCTTGGGGTACAAAAGGGTAGCTTGAGTTTATAAAATTCGGCTGTTAGGCCGTCGGGGCCTGGGGATTTATGATTGGAAAGGTTTTTTATAGCCTGTTCAATCTCCTTCTTGCTAACGGGTGCATTTAGAGCCTCTAATTGATCAGGGTCTAGGTGTGGAAGCGATGGGTTGCTTAAGAAAGTGGCCGCTTTGGATGGGTCTAGAAGGTTTGGTGTATATAAAGAGGAGTAATATTGAAGGAGGATCTCATTGATTTCCTCTGGTGTAGTGGATATAACCCCTGCCTTATTTTTAAGGCGAGTGATATGGGTAGGCTGGTGTTGGCCTTTACTTAGTCTAGCTAGGAGTTTCCCCGCCTTATTCCCATGCTTGTGTAGAGTGAGGTCCCAATGTGCTGTGTGAACTCGATCTACATGGTCCGCCCATGTTTCGAATTGCTGTCTGGCAACACGCCACTTATCTCTATTTTCCTGGGTATTGTTTTGTTGGAGAGCTCTTTGAGTCTCTCTAAGTTGCTTGCTTGCTGCAAAATATTTTTTGTTGGCATTTTTCTTATAATAAGCTGCATAGGCAATGATTTTGCCCCGGAGCACAGCTTTCCCTGCTTCCCAGAATAAATTTGGGTTCGAACATTGGGATCTATTATGTGCCGCGTATTCTTCCCAGGACGTGCGCAAAGTCTCTTGGAGGTGTGTGTCGCCTGCTAGGTATGAGGGGAACCTCCAAATCTTGGGTGAGGTAGGGGCTGTGAGATCCGCTAGAGTGATGGACACTGGACTGTGGTCAGAGATGGCAATGTCATGAATATGGGATTCCCTGACATAATGTAATGCTGAGTGTGAGGCAAGTAAGTAATCGATTCTAGAGAACGATCCATGAGTTGGGGAATAGAATGAATATTCCCTTTCTGTCGGATGAGAGAGACGCCATATGTCAACTAGATTAGTGTCTAAGATAAACCTTTCCAGTAAGGAGGGCGTGTGTGGGGGGCTGGGGTTTCGCTGTGTGTGTTTGTGAGAGGATCTATCCTCTGCAGAGTTATTTACTGTGTTAAAATCACCTCCAACCAGATGGGGTATATGCGGTTTGTGCATCACCCATCGAGTGGTGGCTTGAAAGAATGGTAGGGAAGGGGTGTTAGGGGCGTATATGTTTGTTATCAGGATTTCTTTTGACTGGAGTCTGAGATGCAAGGTCGCCTCAGTATCATTCCTCTCTTCTATGATGGTAGGTTGCAACTTTTTGTGTATAAGGATGATGACACCAGCTTTTCTTCCTATAGCCGGGGACCCGTGCACACTCCCCACCCAGAATTTCCGAAGGCGGTGATAGTCATCCGTGCCAAGGTGGGTCTCTTGAAGGAGAGCCACATCGGTACGGAGGCTCTTGAGGTGTCGAAGTACTTTGGTCCGTTTAGATGGGGAACGTAGGCCTTTCACATTCCAGGATACTATCCGTATGAATGTGTAGGGTTAGCAGTGTGTCTGTTGCGGAGTTTGTATAGTGAGTGAGTAGTAAATAAGAGGGACTTACATTTTGGTGGAAGTAGTAATGTGAATTCTCCAGGGTGAACATCGGCAGATTCCTTCCACTTAGGAAGTGTGCAAGAACTTAGGTTTATACTGAAAAAGGAAAAACATAGCATTAGAACATTAATCAACAAAACATCCTTTCTTAACTTCGCTTTTTTCCTCATGAGTCCCAAAACAGGTGCGCGGCTAAGCCGCTCCACAGGCAATGGTACTAGTGAAGTGACGGGAGGGGGAAGTCTCGGCAACAAAAACTAGGTGTCAAAGCAATGCGTTGTAAGATGCCAGAATGTGGGGGGTAATAAATCCGGTCCACTGAATCACATAAGGTCAAACAAGAGGAGCAGATCTCCCAGTGCTAACTTGAGAGTGGTATGGTTGTTCTAGGTGTGGACCGAAGAGGCATGTTTGTTGTTGTTTGGGCGGAGGCGTTTAGGTGGGTCCTTCCTAGGGCTCCTAATTTCCCTAGATCCCGGTGAGGTCGGGCTCTGTGTTGTGGTTGAGTTGGAACGTGGAGATGTTAAAGATCTTAAGAATGATTCAGCTTCTCTGGGGGTTTGAAAAGTGAGCTGTTTGCCGTCATGCGTTTGGATTCGCAGTGTCGCTGGGAAGGCCAAAGCGAAGCGTATTTTTTGTTTGAAGAGATCTGAGCAGATTGCTTGGAAAGCTTTTCGTTTTTTGGACACTTCTGCTGAGTAATCAGCAAAAATAAGTAAGCCAGCCCCTTCTATTTTAAGGTTGCGGTTTTTCCTGAAGGCTTGTAAAATTTCTAGTTTGTCCGCGTAGTTTAGATATTTAACTATCACTGCTCTGGGAGATTTGCGGTTAGGATCAGGCGGCCCAAGTCTGTGAGCACGTTCAACGGTACAGGGTGCAGGTAGGCCCAGCGCCTCAGGGATACGGGAGGAGCAGATATGGGCCAGGGAGTTGTTGGGGCAGTCCTCAGGTAGGCCTATAATCCTGAGATTGCTCCTTCGAGACCTATTTTCCAAATCTTCTAACTTTTCCTGTATCGCTGAGAAGGCTTTATCATGAGTTTCTATTGTGCCTGATAACTGATACAGATCATCATCTATATCTGACACCCTGGCTTCCATTGCTGAGAGCCTGCGGGCCTGTTCACCCAGGTCCTTCCTTAGCTGTGTCATCCCCGCCTGGACTGCGGTGTCCACTGCTTTAGTTATATTAGGGAGTAAGAGTGCGGCAACTGCTTGCGCTATTTTTGCATACTCATCTGCTTTTTCTTCGGCTCTGGCGTCTCTGGGCTCCGGGGCCTGTGTGTCCATAGAAGATTCTGTCTGGTCCGCGGTCGCGGCCATCTTGGTACACCCAGGAGCCTGGCTTCCAGAATCAGCGCGGGCCGTGGCGGCCGAATCCGACCGTGGGGTGGTAAGGAAGCGATCCATCCTTGTCCTGGATGTGTCCCCTTGCTGTAATAGCGGTCGTGCTGTGCCGAGTCCCGGTTTTAGTGGCCGTATTTTAGCCTGTGGGAGCGGAGCTGTGCGCGCTCACTCTCTCCTCATGAGGCGCCGGAACCGGAAGTTTAAAGTAGTACCAACTTTAAAACTAGCCATGAAGACTTGGTCTCAGGTCAAGAAACAAATGGGATATAAGGGTCTCCTGGAAAGTACTCCTCTTTGGGATAATAGCCAGCTACAGGAAATGAGAGAAATAGGTATGAGAGGGGAATGGAAAAAAAGGGGGTATTATTTATGTCACACAATTACATAAAGAGGGACACATGAAAACATTTGGGCAGCTGAGGGAGGAATATGAGATACCAAAACACTCTTTCTATAGATATCTGCAAGTTAGACATGCCATGAATAAACAGTTTGAAAATACAGAGGTAGAATTGGGCATTATGCCCATCTTACATATAGTATCAGAAACTAGCAGTAGCAAAGGCCTAATATCCAAGCTGTATGCGAGGCTAGGAAAGGGGATGGGCGAGAACAGGGAAATTCTTGCTTTGAAAACAAGGTGGGAGAGAGATATAGGTCCTATGACTGAGGAGAAATGGAGTAAGGTTTTGGGGTCTTGCCAACAGGCGTCGATGGCTCCATCTCAGAGGGCCTCACAACTATTTTTGTTGCATAGGGTGTATTACACCCCTTTAAGACTCTATAATTTTGGAAAAAGACAAGATGACAAATGACCTAGGTGTAGGAATACGGGGGACCTCCTGCACATGTTGTGGAGGTGCCCAAAACTATATAAAATACTGGGAGGGGATAGTAAATGCCATCAACTCAATCTTTGGAACCTGTATAGAATTGGAGGCTAGACAATGTATTCTGAGTGGCGCAGGGGGACCTGTACTACCCACGGTACAGAGCTGCCTCTTTCAGGCAAGGAGGTTGATAGCCCAAAAATGGCAGGCAAAAGCCCCACCCTCGCTCGAAAAATGGAATAGGTCTGTGGATAAAACCCTATGGAGGGAAAGGGGAGTATATATTAAGAGAGGCAATTTTGTTAAATTTAAAGAAAGATGGGGTCCATGGTTAGCAAATAGGGGGTTACCCCATAAGATAAAATACAGCCCGAATTGTTAGTCTCAAAAGCTGCGTAAATGGGATATGTCTTGATAAAGTGCGAAGTGAGGGCGAGGAAACAGATTTGTTCTCCGACACTAGATGTGTGAGTGTGTTGGTATGTATGCAGGGGTCCAGCGTGGTGGGAGGGGGGAGGAGATGAGGGGGGGTTGGAAATGTAACAAAGCTTATTTCATGACCTTTGTTTTTCACTTTTTGTCTCTTTTGATGGGACTTGATGTAAATTCATCACTCTGCATAATCACACACAGAATTGAATATTTATATAAAGTTATAAATTTAATTAATATAAAATGCAAGATACCCCACAATGATGTGATTAAGGAGGGATTGCTCATCAAGGGATAATCCTGAGAATGATCTCCCAGGAATGATGGGAGAATGAAAGCTAACTGAGTGGGGAGAAAAAATAAAAAAATTAAAAATAAAATAAAAAAAAATAAAAAAGAAAGGAGTTTAACTTTTTTAGATCCAACACCGGACGCCATCCGCCTGATGACTTCTGAACGAGAAAGAGCGGGGAGTACACCCCTTGGCCATGCTCCCCCATTGGGACCGGAACTACGGCTTGAAGATCGACGAATTCCTTTATGTATGACTCGAGGGATAAACGCTTCTCCGCCAAGGAGGGAATTTTTGTAGCTATCCAGATTCTTCCTGGAGGGGCATCCCGAAACTGAAGATGGAGGCCATTTCAAATCATTCCCAAGACCCAGGAGTCTAAAATCCTTTCCACCCAGAAACCGCCAAAGGCCATCAGCCTTGCCCCTACAGGTAGCCCCTGGGCAGGCCGACTTTCAGAAAGACTTGGCTGCAGCTTTTGAAGCCTGCGGGGCCTTTGCCTTGGATCGATCGGAGTAGGTGCCATGGGGGCGCCATGCAAAGCGTGAATCCCTACCAGGCCAATAGGGTCTTGCTTCCCTAAATTGATCCCGGAGTCTTCTATTGGATCAAAAGGACTGCTGGTTACGCCTCCGATCCTGGGACCGGAGACCCGATTTCCCTCCTGTCACCCGACGGATAGCCTCCTCCAGTGTTTTACCAAAAGGGTGCCTCCTGAAAAGGGGATAGAACATAAAGCCTGCTTAGACGCAGAGTCCGCGGACCAGTGCTTCAGCCAAAGAGCCCGTCTAGCCGTGACCGAGTGTCCCATGATGCGGGCAGTAAACCTCACCAAATCGACAGCTGCCTCTGCCAGGAATTCCGCTGACAACTTCAGGCCCTGCACACTTGCTGAGAGAACCTCTTCCTCCGATCGAGTATCCAGAGACAGCTCTATATTCGCAGACCAGACCTCTATTGCTCTAGCAACTGAGGTCAGAGCCACCGCTGGTCTGCAAGCGGCCCCTGCTGTGGTAAATACCTTCTTCAACTCAGAGTCCGCTTTCCATTCCATAGCGTCCTTAAAGGAAATAGTCTCTTCCAGGGGCAAAGTGGTATGCCTGGCAGGAAGCTGGAGGGACGCATCCACCCTGGGGGGTGTATCCCAAGAATCCACCTCTGACTTCTTGAACGGGTATAATTTGTGTACCCTGTTTTGTAAAGGTGGTTTCCGGTCGGGCTTTGACCACTCTTCCTCCATGAGGTCCTTAATTTCTGTAATAAAAGGGAATTTTGGGAGTTCCTTTTTTAAATTCGGATAGTACCTTTTTGGTTCTTGAGGAACTGCAGACTCTTCCTCCCATTCAATAGCCTGTTTTACAGTGACTATAAAAGATGGTACCAGGGAAAAATCAAACGAGTATGACTCAAAAGCACTGTGACCCCCTACTGATTCCACATCCGAACCCGAATCGACCACACCTGGTTCCGGGGAGTCCTCATCCCTAGACCTGTATCTTGTAGGCCTGACAGGAACTGGCAGTAAGGCTCTCATTTCTTCCTCCACAGCTCTCTTATATCCTCAGCAGGTGAATGGTTTGTCTGACTTGCTTCTCTGAAACAAGATTCACAGAGGCGTTTAGCGGGCAATGCTTTCGCCCCACAGGCCCAACACGATTCGGAAACCCCCTCCACCGGAGGCGCCTGGTTGCTGGCCTGCCTATTAGACGGCCCCGGGGAGCCCGATGAAGGGCTGATCTGGACATGGTGTTGTTTAAACTTGGCCTTTGAGTGCGGAGGCTTGGGAGATGGAGAGCGATTATCGCTAGAGGAAGAAATTGTCCACTTCCGATTCCTGAGCGAGGAACTCCTCCTCCTGTAATAAGGGAATAATACCGACCTGTCAGTAGTGCATACAATCAAAGCATATGACAGAAATCCTCAGAAGTCCCTTACCTTTCCATAGACTTCAGTGCCTCCTGACCTGGTGAACTCATCCTGGGCTAGGGAGAAATTAACAGGAAGGTAAGGCTTACTTTCCCCCTGTCACTGTCTGTAAAAAAAACCCTCATAGAGCATTACCCAGCCTGACACTCACCAGGAAGGTGCAAGAAATAGACAACTCCTAAGCAGCAATTTCTTATGGAGACCGTCAGTAACGCTGCAAGAACATCAAAGCAATCATTAGGCATGTGAGATAAAAAGCAGATGCTTACCTCCCCCATTCCTCTGCTCACCAAGTGGGGAAGACACGAACGTTCACTGCAGCTGACAGCCACACTGAAGCCGACTCCAGCCTGGGAATTTAAAATCCCGCCCCCCCGAACTGGCCAATCAGACGCGGCCATTCGGCAACCAATCAGATCCGAGCTGCCGATCGGGAGAGGCATGGTGACATCATGCACATGCGATGCTGCCCCCTTCCTGTCAGTGGAACGCAGGAAGGGGAAGCAGAGCTGAGGAGGAGAGGGGAATGGAGGAGACTCCTGCGTTCCAACAGCCACTGACAGTAACCCCAAGGAGCTAATACAAAAAAGATCAGAGAAGCCCAGAGGGTGACACATGACAGGGATTTATGAGCCCACCAAATACCTCAGCCCAGGATGGTTGGAATTTTGCGCGACTGACAGCAATTATGCCTGCACTCCTCTCTGCCACCAAGAGAGTCCCTATCCGGTGGCTTTACCACCAACAAGTGACCTTCCACCACAGGGACAGAATGGCAGGAACCCAAGGACAGAATAAGAACACCATCACCAGGTACTGCCTATACGGGGTCAAGGGGCGGGGCCCGAGGTCGTGCTGACATGGGGCTGAGCCAGGAAATATTAATACACCGCCTGAAATGTATTATATACTGTACACCACTGATTGCACTGTCTATATAGTCTACACTGAATGCATTGTGTATATATATATATATATATATATATACATATATATATATTGTTACGCCTTGACCGGGAATCAATTCTGGGACCTGGTGTTCTTAGGTTGGTTATCTTCTGCTTCATGGTAATGGACTCTGGCTCCACCCAGTGGCCAGCTGTAGGCAGTTACCTTGTCTAGTACCTATAAAATCATCACTTCCCCTTTCTGTCTCTGCCTTAGTATAAGGTTCACTTCCTGTTTGATGGTGTATCATACTGTTTTCTGGTTGTTGCCTTCTGCTTGTTCCTGACTATGCTTTTTGGACTACTCCTTTGAATTACACTGACCGTTGTTGCTGACCCTGCCTGTCCCTGAAGCCGCCTTCTGGAATACCCCTGCCTTTTATCACTGCTTTGGTTTGCTGACGTGGACTGTTATTGGATTGTCCTTCCTTACGCCTTACTCCTGACTTCGCCCTTTACTAACTGCAGGATCGTAACTGTCCCTCCAGCGGAGTGACGGTTGGGGGCCCTGACAGACCTAACCATATAGTAAGGCCAGGTGGACCTCAGGGAGTTTTTGCAGGCAGTCTCTTTTCAGGGACACCTGCTGGGAGAGCAGGCCAACCATGTGAAGTCTTTGGAGGAGAAACTTGAAGCTATCACGGCTATGTTATCCTCTTTGTCTACAGCTCATGGGTCCAATCCTGCTGCACCTAGTAACCTAGGGGCTTTGGCTAGGGAGCCTGTGGCCGTGTCTAACCCCCCAGGTTCTCCTGCTCCTAAAATACCTCTGCCTGAGAAGTATGATGGTAACCCTTCTGATTGCAGGGGGTTTTTAAACCACTGCCGGTTGCATTTTAGAAATCAACCTTCCGTGTTTGTCTCCGCTCAAGCCAAGGTGACATTTATAATTTCCTTGCTAAAGGGCAGAGCATTATCCTGGGTGTCACCTCTTCATGAGAAGGAGTGTCCTGTACTCTCTGATTATTCCACTTTCATGAAGACTTTTGAGAAAATATTTGACCTTCCAGGCAGAGTATCTGTGGCCGAGTCCAGTATTGTCGATGAACATCAGGGTAAACGCACGGTAGCATCCTATGCCATTAAATTTTGCATGCTTGCGGCAGAGACCACTTGGGATAATGGTGCCCTTAAGCCTGCTTTCCACAGAGGGCTAGTGGAATGCATAAAAGACGAATTAACTTACTGTGAGGTCCCAGTGGGCCTGGAGGATTTTATCAACTTGTGTATCCTGGTGGACACTAGGGATTGGCCAAATCACCCCCTGTTTGGTTCGCACCAGAACATTTGAACGTCTGGAAAGTTGCGAATAATGAACCCCATTTAAGTCAATAAGACCTGAACGTGAAAAATCAAAACTGCCCTTTTTGAAGGCTTATATGCAAGTAATTGGGCAAACAATGGTTATGGGGGTCTGGGTACTGCCCTAGGGGACATGTATCAATGAAAGAAAAGTTAGTAAAAAACGTCATTTTTAAAATGAGCAGTGATTTATTGATGCTTAAAGTGAAAGCTTAAACTTCCGGGCATTAACAGCTACAGAGCTGGCATACACCTCCCCGAGACAGCACCTCCACACAGGGATCGTGTGCAGTGCTCCTGTCGCCCCTCAGATGGACAAATTCATCTTCCATAGTGCGACCGGGCACACCGCTCCTCAACGGCCGAATCATCACACACCGAGCACCGGAGCTTCCATCATGGCGGATGGGGAGGAGACCGCTCACATTCAGCAAGGAGCACAAATGGGCACATCGCCGGCGGTAAGTGTCACGCCACCCCTGCTACATTCCATCTACCGGAGGACCAATATGGAGCACTAGCTCAGGCAGTGGCTGCACTCCTTACCCCCTCTATCACCGCTGCTGTGGATCGGGCGATTGCAGCGGGCATGTCCCAGATACGGAAAGACGTAGGGGAGCACACCAAATGGATAGGGGAACTAGAGACAAGAGTCTCAGACATAGAAGATGAATTCCAAGGCGTTCACACTGCTGAGCAGCAACTACAACAAACCCAGCAGTACCTACTTGAGAAAATAGACGACCTTGAGAATAGGGGGAGGAGGAACAACCTGCGTATCGTAGGCCTCCTTGAAGATATCCCGCCTGAAGCCCTCCAGGACATCTACTCCACCCGCATACTTGGAGCCTTGGGGATACCGACACCATGTGTCATCGAAAGAGCACACAGATTGGGATCACCCTCAAATGACAGGCGGACCCCTCGCCCAGTCATTGTATACTACTTAAATTATGCGGACAAATACAATAACTTGAAATCCTACCGTAATTCAAAATCTCTCCAACTTGATGGCCACAAGCAGTTACTATTTGAGGACTACTTGCAAGATGTTTCCCGCAGAAGAAAAGCCTTCCAACCTGTGTGCTCAGCCCTTTTGGAGAAGATCAAATTCACCCTCGCATACCCAGCAATTCTACGATTCACTGACACTTCTGGGAATCAAAAATCCTTCTCCCACCCCGAGGAAGCCATGCATTATCTGAACAACTGTCTGCATATTGCAATGGATACCACTGCTCCCATAACACTACAACGTTTTGGAGACCCACGTGGACAACGCAGTCCCAGTAAGGGCCCAACAAAAAAACTGAGACTCACGGATCTCTCTGGGAGGGATCACAAGAAATAATGTTGCTGGTCTCCTGCAGTTTTCAATCCGCTGCCTCCCCATGCACTGACGATCCCTTAACCTTATCTTTCTTTTGGTTCTCGTTCCAGACTGTTCACAAGGTATTGATCATCATTCCATCAACCGACTCTAACGTTTGTGAGTAACTTAACAGTACTATTTTGGTCTCTTTTCTATGTTCTATCGTATTTGTTAATAGATGGTTGCCTAAATTATTCCACCCAGTCTGGGTATGACCTCACAACCCAGCCCCCCGGCCTTCCCCAGGTCTGCTACAAGTTCTCTTCCGGAGCATTGACTCATTTCCCAGGGGAGTGTGCATAAGGCACTAGTCTGAGCCTAACCTATTGTGGAGAAATGAGCCATAAGCTACTTCACACCCTACCCCGGGAGGTCAAAACTTGTCAGACCCCGGTAACGCTGCTGTTGGTAGGAGTACCCACATGTGGAAAAAAGCGAAGTACAGCCTCCACAGGCTCTCAAGCTTTTATCTGCCCAGGAATCCCTGTTCAGATCTTCCCCTATACCCCCCACCCCACTCTCTACAGTCTCATTCAGTGGTACCATTTTCATCACTCATCACCACAATCGCACCATCATATTGCTGTACCCGACGCATCACGTCATATAGATCACCCAAGACACACCCTGCATAAATGAGCTCCGCTGCGAAGCTCGTCACATGGAATGGGAAAGGCCTACGCTCGCCTCATAAATGTCTGGCTATACTTCGGCATCTACGGCGCCTCAAGGCAGACGTCGCATTACTCCAGGAATTCCATCTTTCGGATCTTGATCTACCACGTTTGCGCAAACTCTGGGTGGGTCAAGTGTATGGTTTGTCAGCGGTTAAAGGCAAGGCAGGGGTAGTCATCTTAATTCATAAATGCTTCCAGGGGCAGGTTACCTACACTCACAAGGGAGAATATGCTCCCTCGTCATCAGACAACATTCTGGCGACTGGGCACTCACCAATATCTATGCACCCAACACACCATCAAAATAATTTTTCCAGAACCTTACTGAACACTTAGCTCCTCTTGTTCATCTGCCATCTATCCTGGCAGGCGACTTCAATGCAGTGATGGATCCTAGAGAGGACAAATCGCACCCTCGGGGTGCCACAGTCCCCACTTTGCTAGCACAAAACACACAGAAATTTTGCAGATAGCTTACAATTAACTGATATATGGAGACTAGCAAATCCTGTAGGCAAAGAATATACATTCTTTTCCTCCCCCCACAACTCATTATCTGGAATCGACTACATTCTAACCAATTCTAGCCTTCTTGTCCATACTTCTGAACCCCAGATACACGAAATGGTCATTTCAGACCACACCCCCGTCTCGGTATGCATCAATGATCCATCCTTCTCTGCCGATACTCGGATCTGGCAATTCCCTTCATATCTTGCCCATGACCTCGAGCTGAAGCTCAAGCTGGACAAAATATGGGAGGAATACTCAGCCAACAATGCTCAACACTATCGAGACAATCCCAGGCGGTTCTCAGAGGTGCAATCATCTCGCACGGGACCTATGTCAAAAAAAACGTTATGGAACAAAAAAAAAAAAAAAAAAACGTACCCAGCAGGGATTTATTAAAGCTAGCAATTCACTTAGGGAGGCCCAAATTTGTCTCTCCACCAGCAATACCCGGAATCATAGGGAAGGCGAAGCACAAATTTGATACTTGGGCAAAGGAACAAGAAATCCTGTTCAAATCATTAAGTGAATTAAAATACCACAAATTCAGTAATAAGCCAGTGAAGCTTTTAGCTACCCTTTGCAAGGGCCCGCACACTCCCACCCACATAACCTCACTCAAAACCAAAGAGGGCACACTGGTAACATCCCCCAAAGATGTAAACGGGGTCGACGAGCAGTTCTATGCAACCCTGTATAGCCACGACCCTATCGACGAGGATGTAGCCTTGTCATTCTTAGAGGGGATCCAGTTACCCACCATGCAGGAAACACATCTGAACTATTTAAATGCTCCGATTACAACCCAGGACATCTGCCAAGCTATCAATACCCTAGGAGCTGGTAAAGCCCCTGGCCCAGATGGCTTCACATCCGAGTTCTATAAGCTACACAAAGACACATTAGCTCCCACATCGCTATGGGTTTTTCAGCATATATTACTGGGTAATGATCACATACAATCTGGCCTCCAGGCACACATCAAATTGATACCAAAAAAGGGCAAAGACCCGACAGACCCTGCGTCGTATCACCCGATTTCCCTGTTAAACATTGACACTAAAATCTTGTCCAAAATCATTGCCATCAGACTCGCAAAAATAATGACAGACCTCATCCACCCCACCCAATCAGGCTTCACCCAGGGCAGGTCTGTGACCTCCAACATCAGGAAGGTCCTGGTGGTCCTGGAGCAAGCCAGGACCAGCTCCAGCGGAGAGACTGTGATAATCACGCTAGACGCTGAAAAAGCATTTGATAATGTGAGTTTTAGGTGGCTGGAGCTGGTCCTGTGCAAATTGGCTTTTGAGGGTCCCTTCATGCACTTGATCAAGCAAATGTACTCAGCACCAACTGCGAGCGTAGTGGCCGCAGGAATACTTTCTAACCTATTCAAATTACACAAAGGTACTCGCCAAGGATGCCCCCTCTCCTCTCTCCATTTCAATCTGTGATCGAGCCTCTCTCCAGGTACCTGATGTATCACTCCAAAAACCACGGCGTCCAACTAGGGTCCTCCACAGTCCGCTCCGCGCTATTTGCAGACGACATTCTTATCTTTTCGTCTAACCCAAAAAATGATTTACCACACATTAAAGTGATATTCAACAATTTCAAATTATGTTCGGGCCTGCGGATACATTTTTTAAAAAGCGAAGTCCTCCCGCTGTTCCACTCCCACCCACCTAGCTGGGTCGCCCAATCAGCCTTCCCCCTAGCTCATCATTATATTACTTACTTGGGCATAAAAATAGGTAAGACCCCCTCTTCTATTTACCAATTAAACTTCACCCTGACAATCAACAAAATGATAGCAGAGCTGGATAACTGGTCCAATCTCCCCCTTTCAGTATTTGGTAGGTGTCATCCATTCAAAATGTCTAGCTTCCCCAAACTCTTATACCCCTTACAAACAATTCCCTTACTACTGAGGCACACCGACATTACCAAACTCAAAACAGCACTCTCACACTTTATCTGGAAGGGCAAAAAGTCTAGAATTGCTTTACTGAAACTAACGCTCCCCAAACATAGCGGAGGTTTAAATCTCCCCAACACCAGATTATATAACTTATCCTGCTTATTGAGAGTGGTGCTGGACTGGGTGAGAGGAACTTCTAAGTACTGCAACTATGAGTTGGAATCACAACTAGTCTCTCCCCTCAAGCTCAAAACTATAATGCAATGTAAAATGACCACCATGTCACCCATCATCAGGAACAATCTCTTACTCAAGGACACCATTTTGGCATGGAGGGAGACACGCAAAATCTTCGGAGTCTCCCCGCATATCTCTAAACACATGCAGATTGCGGGACATCCTCTCTTCCCGCAAGCCCACCAACTCCCAATTGCAACCTGGGCTCAGCATGGGCTACTCAGCTTCTACCAGCTGTTCGATCCAGTGTCAAATTCACCACTGTCAATAGACTATCTGCAGCAGATTTGGACTTCCACCACATCATTTTCTACCAATTCACCAAGCGATAAGCTTTGCAACCAGTCTCTGCCCAGCAAAAGAACTGAGATTCAAAAACTCTCTATCTTAGACACCCTATTAAATCAAAACTGTCATAGACTATCGGAGATCTACAAATCCCTCGCTTCCCTGCCCAAGACAATCTCTAAAAATTTGTCTCCCAAATCCTGGAATGCCGATCTTCAATTCGAGGATGCTTTCACTTACATTTTGCAGGGCTACAACACTATGTGTGCCCATATCTGCAACGAGTTCTGGAGAGAACAGCAGTTTAAAATACTACACAGGGCATATATACCCTACTTGAAGCCTAAAGAGACATCTCAGGACGCTCTATGCCCCCAGTGCGGGACACCAAAACCCCAACTACTACACAAGCTGTGGACATGCAAACGGATTCAATCTTTTTGGCACGAGCTGGAACTGTTTGTTGCCTCTGTTACAGGTCTTCCCCCTCACGGGAACAAATATGCTTTGCTCTTCAGCAATCTGGACATCCTACTCCAAAACTTCTGGTTAATCTACTGCATCAGCACAAAACATGGATATCCACATGCTATATGCCTGCTAGAAGGGCCATATTACGGCGCTGGATTTTCTCTACTCCGGCATCTCTCAAAGACGTATTAAGTGACCTTACCAATCTATTAAGACTGGAGGAACTGGACATTAAGGTATCCAAAAACACTTATCAGTTAAAGCATCACAGCAAATGGGATGCCTTTAGCAACATCATCAGACACCAGTCGCACTTAATAGGAGGGGCAACATCTACCAACTCCCAAAAGGAACAATGTCTCTGGGTATCATACAAGACAATTCTAGCATCATCTACTCCTCCCCTGCACTCCAGAGACGAGCCTACTGAACTTATTCTGATTTATTGCCAGACTCTTGCTCAGACTTTAGGGTAAATGTATTATCTTTCTAGCTCTCTCTACTCTCTCTCTACTCTCCCTCTTCTTTCCCTCCCCTCCCCTCTCTCCCACCCCCCTCTCCCCTCCCCTCCCCTCCCCTCTCTCCCTCCCCCCTTTCTTATTCAGGACACCCTGTCAAAGACAGTGTTTTCAGGGTCATGGAGTTTTGCACACCATCATATAGGTGTACAATTTAAAAAATGTCAATCTGTATGGTTTGGTTTGTACTCTCTTCGCTGTACACTTCTTGACATTGTACTTCTACCGATGTGTTTCTTTTTTTTTCTCTATTGAGAATAATAAACTATCTTTAAAAAAAAAAAAGTGAAAGCCTAGAAATGAAAAATTCCTTTCAATATAGTGCCTGGGGGGTCCCCTTAGTCTACCTGTAAAGTGGCACATCTGTACCGTGTATATAATTTGCTGCAGCAATAATTGCATTTATAAAGCCAAAAAAATGTAATTTTCCCTGCAAGCTTCCTTTATTTTGTAAGCAACGGCTAGGGGAGCTAGTCTGTATGATGAGGCCACAATGTAGTGCACTGGGAACAAGTAAAAAAAACCTCCAGCAGCACTGAATGCCCGTTCAGAAAGCACGCTGGATGCAGGGCAGCCCAACAGCTCAATATCATACTGGGCAAGTTCTGGCCAGTGGTATATTCTCATGACCCAGTAAGCCAGTGGATCGTTGACTGGAAAGCTCTCCATCTCTATTTTGGCCAAGAGATAAACGTCTACCATGTGATGAAGATACTGCCGATGGGATGTGGAAGCTGATAGCACTGGGCGGCAAAGACTAAAAAAGTTGAGAAATGCATCACTTAGGCGGTCGCCTTCTCCAACGCTCCTCTCTTGACCAACAGAAGCCTCAAAACTACGTTTTCCACAATACTGTAACTGACCGGATCTTCTTTAAGGTGTCCTCAAGAGATTTCATCTTCAGTACTCTCTGTGGGGATGGCATGAGTTCTGAGACTTTTCCCTTATAACGGTGTTTAAGGAGGGTTGCCAACCAATAGTGATCCTCTCCTTTATTGCACATATTCATGGGTCCTTTCTCAGGCTTTGAAGCATGAGATTGCCCATGCAACAGACATTTGCAGAGGCAGGAGAAGCAGACTACTCAGGGTTACTAAAGATGATAGCATCTGGAACTGCCTCCTCCCAGCCACGTTCTACTTCCATGGGTCCTGGGGATGGAAATCCATTACTTACTGTTTGATAGGGATGAGCTGTTGGTTCAAGTCGAACGTAAGTTCAACTCGAACATTGGCTGTTCTGCCATTCGCCGAATTTAGAACATTATGGGGTGTTCGCGCCAAATTTACATGCTCCATAATGCATTGCTAGACAGCGCAAAATGCCACAAGCTGATTGGCCAAAGCCTGCACATGACCTGCATGCTTTGGCCAATCACAGCGCACTCTACTGTGAGAGACATGATTGGCTAAAAGGTAGGGTGCCTTTGGCCAATCATGTCTCTGGGGTCCATGTCCACGCCTCTCACTATATTAAGGCCGTTTAACAGCGGCCCTGTGTAGTGTGTGAACGTGGAGACCAGAGGCTGACGTTTATCTATGTTAGCTAGTTTAGACAGTGGCATATAGGCAGTGTAGTATATTGATCTAGTGCAGAGTATGCACAGGCAGTGCAGGCAGTGAAGTATATAGATCTACTGCAGAGCATATGCAGTCAGTGCAGGCAGTGTAGTATATAGATATAGTGCAGAGTATATACAGGCAGTGTAAGAATATATATGTACCATCTATAGTATATATATATATATATATATATAATACGCTGCCTTTAGTGTAGACTATATACAGCTCATTCGGTGTATTATCTAGAGTCAGTTTAGGCAGTGTAAGAATATATATGTACCGTAAATAGTATATATATATATATATATATATATATAATATGCTGCCTTTAGTGTAGACTATATACAGCGCATTCAGTGTATAGTATATAAAGTGCGTTCAGGCAGTGTAAGAAAATATATGTACTGTAAATAGTGTATATATATATATATATATATATATATATACTGCATTCAGTCTAGACTACATATACAGTGCATTCATCGGTGTACAGTATATAATTGAGTTTAGTGCGTAGTTGAAAAAAATCCCCATCATGTCCAAAAGGCCACCAAGGATAGGCAGGCGCTCCCAGCCCACTAAAACAGGGCAAGCAGCCTCTGTGTCTACAGTGAAAAGTGGTGGTGGCAGACATGGTGCATCCTCTGCATGCGGGTCATGCTTGTTTTTTTTTTTCTGCTGTTGGCCATGTTATTGAGCCACAACATGCAGAAGAGTTGATGGAGTGGATAACTAAGCCCTCCTCATCCTCCTCATCCTCTGTTACCCAGGCTAATACACGTTTGTCTTCCAACGCAGCTGCCAAAGCGACCTATTCCACCCGCTCCTTCTCCATAGTTACTCCTTCCATAGCCCCACCATCATGCACAGAGGAGTCACCAGAATTATTCGACCATAGTGTCGGTTACATGCTGATGGAGGATGCACATCAATTTGAAGGCTCCAATGTTGATTCCCAGGTTGAAGAAGGGAGCGATGTGAGCCTAAAGAGAGGGGGTGCCACAGAAGAACAAGAAACTAGCAGTAGACTTGTGCATGGCTAAAAAATGTGTTTTTTTTTTCGTTTTTCGGAAATTCGGAAATGAAAAAAATTCGGAAATTCGCGGTAATTTGGCAATTGCGGTAATTCGGAAATTTGCGGTAATTCGGCAATTGCGGTAATTTGGAAATTCGTGGTAATTCGGCAATTGCGGTAATTCGGAAATTCGCTGTAATTCGGCAATTGCAGTAATTCGGAAATTCGGCAATTGGAACAGACGAAAATCCGAAAATCCGAAATTTGGAAATTCGGAAATATGAAAATTGGAAAAAACTAAGAATATTTGAAATAATAACTAACTAATAACTATTAAATTATAGGTATTGGAATTTCCTTGAAAGTTTGGCTGTTAATGAACTTAGATATGAAATTTAGCATTAATAGTCATACTTTCAAGAAAATATTTCAATACCTATATTTATTTAATAGTTATTTATTATTATTTCAAATATTCTTTTTTATTTCCGAAATTCGGAAATAAGGAAGAACATTTGAAATATTAAGTTATTAATTTATAATTTTTACTTATCATAAATTATAATAAGCTATTATTATTTCAAATGTTTTTCCTTATTTATGACTTTTGCAGTGTGTGACTGTATACTGTATATGCATACTGTATGTATGTGTGTGTGCATACTGGGTGTGTATATACTGTGTGTATATTGGATGTATATTGTATGTATACTGTGTGTTTACATACAATATAAGCACAGTATGTACACACCCAGCATGCACACACACATACATACAGTATGCATATATACAGTCACACACTGCAAAGGTCAGAAATAAGGAAGAACATTTGAAAAAATAATAGCTTATTATAATTCATAATAAGTAGAGTTGAGCTAACCCAAACTGTAAAGTTTGGGTCCGTACCGAACTTTTGGGTGTCCGTACCGAACTTTTGGGTGTCCGGGACCCGGACCCGAACCCGGACTTTTCAAAAAAAGTCC
>BLSH010448649.1:93100-105611 GCA_018402905.1 Glandirana rugosa | reverse complement strand
CCATATTACCTCCCACTCTCAAAGACCACCCTCTCATCTGGTCCTCTCTACAATGTCTCCATAAATCCAAAGCCAGGCATCTGACCTCACTACCAGGCCCCATGACCCCGATCAGGAATAACCCCGAATTCCCCCCGGGACCTGAAGCGGGATTCCTTAGGGACAGCAACCGTACCGCCCACCCAAAGTCCTACCAATTCTTTACCCATAGGAAATTTCATTCCAAAACTGAACTAGCAGATAGTGAACCTAGTATTTCGCTACCTATGTGGTCGTACCTTCAGGCCAGACACTACCTTAATGACCCGAAAATGAAAGACAAATTCAATCGCGATCTCACCCCGTTCGAAAAACTATGCTCCTCACCTCCCCCTCAAAAGCACTTAATTTCAAGAATCCACTCCCTCTTGTCAACCGTCGGCCAGGACCTGTTCCCCCAATTTACCAAACTCTGGGACAAAGATGCAGAAAACCCCCTCACCGAATCGGATTGGGAGGACATCTGCTCCACAGTACATAAGGATACACTGAATGTCACAACGCAAGAACATAATTACAAAATTCTAACCCACTGGTCTAGGACCCCATCTTATCTCCACAGGATATACCCTCAGGTTTCCAATATATGTTGGAGATGCAATTCTCTACCTGGTACAATGCTACACATCTGATGGGATTACTCCCAAATCAAACCATTCTGGTCTCAAGTCCATAAAATAATCCAACAGGTCACCACATACTCCATTGATTTCTCCTTTCAACAATATTTACTGCAACACTCGAGAGTATTAAAACATTCATTCAGGAAGTCTCTCACGATGCTTATGATAAACACAGCCAGAATGTGTATGCCAACCCTGTGGAGACAAACACGCTCTCCAACGCTGAAAGAATGGTTCCCTCGCTAATCAGAGTCAGGGACATGGAGGAGCTGATCGCTTCTTCCCTGGATAACTCAGACAAATTCAGAAAGACCTGGTCATGCTGGTCTTACTTTCAGATGACCAACGAATATCAAGCAGTCTACCTATAGACTTCCCCCAAATACCCCCTGATATCCTGTAATGGTCACTAGGTCATGATGTGGCCAGACATGGCAGACCCCTTGAGTAGATCACAGGAATTATCTTTTATCTCTCCCCCAAACCCAGCACTAGGCACTCATGCCGCCTCTCCCCTACCCCTCCCCCTCCCAGTTCCCCCTGATTTTGCCTGCTACCCAAAACTTTAATACACGCTCGCCCTAATAGTAAAGTATGCATTGTTTTTTGTCTTTTTCCTTTTCTTATTTTTTCGAATTCGGAACTGCATCTGAAGTACGCATTTATTCATGCTATGTCTTATGTTTTCTTCAACACTGATTTGATTCTGTTACTGTTGGTGGCTGAACATTTCTGTACACTGTCTCAATAAATCAATAAAGTCTTTATGGAAAAAAAAATCATCCAAGTAATGAATGACCTCCTGGCAACCCTCCTGGTGGGAAGGGATCCAGCTGAGGGCCCGAGCGAAGGTGTCAAACAACCAGGGGCTACTCTTGGTACCAAAAGCGAGTTTTGTGACAAAATAATAACCTTCATTGCGATTCATTGTAATGGCAGTTCAAGGTTTGCATGTATGGCATTTTGCTTGGAGGGCCTCTGTGAGACAGCGCATTGGTTTCAATGGAAGCCATGTGTCCACATGGCTTTCATTGTTATCTGGAGACAGCTGTTGCAACCCCCATGCATGCACGCCTCTTCTATTGTTTCGTTTGAATATAAACAAGTGTGTCATTGGTTGGTGGTTTTGTATTGAGCTCATGTCATGTGACTGTGCCTTGGAGGCTGATTGGCTGATTGTGAAGCCACCAAGTTTCTTTGTTACCCCTGTTTGATTCCCATAAATAAAGCCTGAAAGCTCGGCCACCCAGGACAACCCTGCGAGCTTGCCATGTGAAGAACAGCTATTTGTGTCTGTCTTACTTGCTTTAACACGAGTGCACTCAAATGCATTATGCAAAAGAGCTGAAAAGTGCGCTTATTAGTGCAGGCAAAATATAATGCATACAAGGTATTATAATTGCCCTTACAGAAACTTACAGAAATGGCGAGTCAGAGAATTTTTGGAGCCTACAGAAATTTCCATCACAGCGGACCGAAGGGAGGAAGCGATCCGGACAGGACATCAAAACAGCCGGCTATTGGTAAAACCAATTTTATTTCAATTTTTTAAATCTTTTGCTGTCCTGAGTCCAGGATGTGCTTTCTCTGTCCGCTGTGTCAGGTAAATTCTGCTTTGTTAAAGAACCTGTTTTTCCTCTTTTTTGCATATTGGCGGGGGTTTCCATTGCTTTGTTGTCATTGTAGTTAGGTCTATTGATTAGGAAGAAAACCTATACTTGTCCTCTATAGGTCCTAATCAATACACCTAAAGTGTGTGTTATGAGTAACTGTATGCTTTGAATGCGTGATCGGTATGTATGATTATGAATATGCTTTGAATGCGTGATCGGTATGTATGATTATGGATATACTTTGAATGCGTGATCTGTATCAGTGTTGTGTGTGCTATGTTTTAATTTTGGCGGTAATTCGTTTGGAGTCTCAGAATGTATGCATTTTTAGTGTTCTAACACCGAAATCTACGTATTTGTACTGTGGTTGGTGGTTCCCGGTGCGGTCGTTTTGTTTCCATCACATGTTTGGCGTCATTTTCTCCTGGTAAAGAGGGCCATGGGGTTGTAATGTTGCTTCACTTACTGCCATTTTGTGTTGTGGGGATTGAAACCCACATGGTGTGGCCGCCATCTTGGAGTAGTGACGAAGGGGCCACATGACTGAGATGCCATATTGAATTCCGTTGCATCATCGTTTTTGTTTTTTCCATGTTTAACTGTTTTTACACTTTTGCTTGGAAAGGGCAACTTTTTATAAGAGTCATTACGTGACGTTTTTACAGGATTTTTGCATCGGTTTTAGTCAGTTTTGCTTGACTTGTCCAGATTTAGCGTCTTTATACAATTCATCTGTTTTCGTGTTTTATCTTTGTTTTTGGATATAGCTTTAGCTTAGACAAATTAGTCCAAAACAAACCTGATTTAAAACAAAACTGAATCCAATACAAGAATGGATCAGTTATACTCCACACTGTAGTCTATCATTGAAAATCAATGGTTATACAACAAAAACCCTATGAAAAAGCTGCTTAAACATAAATGCCTACATAAAGCTGAAAACAAAACAGCTGTATCCAAAAACAAAGATAAAACACGAAAACAGATGAATTTTATAAAGACGCTAAATCTGAACAAGTCAAGCAAAACTGACTAAAACCGATGCAAAAATCCTGTAAAAACATCACAAACTACCGTAGAAAACACTATCCCTGTAACACTAGTTTGTGTTCCAGGTAGAGACATTATACCTTTCAGTGTGTAATCAGTAACCGGCATCTCCATTTCTTTAGTATAACATCAGGAAATAGTCTGAAGCCAAGGTTTGTATAGTGAGAATTTTGTTGCACTTTCGGGGTTGTTTGGCTGCACGTGTTAGGTCGGAACGAATGTGTACAAATCCACCGGGTGGAGGTTTCTAGCTGACCGGCGGGGAAGCCGTGTATACTAATCGGAGTCGGAAGCAAGCTAGCACTGCGAAAGAAGGCACCCGGCAGTGTTGCTCCTAAACTTGGTGCAAAAGTCGATTCGAATCGACATGGGCAATGGGCCGTCCATGTATGAGGGGGGAAGCGAGGCCTCTCAATCTAGCCAAACAGCTTCGGGGTACATAAAATCTGTGTTTGGGGCTGGGGCCATGTGACCCCTCAAAAAGTGGATGTTCCTTTGATGTCTGGAGGTGGGAGAAGTTCATTACTTAATTTAAGACCAGGCTCCAGACAACAAAGACGCTGGATATAGTGATATTGTGGCTTCAGAAATCTAGTATGGTGTATTAACAGGATATGCAGGGTGCGCTTTCAGTCCGGGTGATGCGCATTTTGTATACCTGGCCAGAGGGGAAAGCCGTAGTTACGTGATCCACTAAGGGAAGCCGGGGAAGGATTGGATGTGTAGTACATGATTTTCTGGTCATTGTGGAATGTATCGTGTTAGCCCTTGGAAAGATCGTTGCTGGGTAAAGCCCAACCTAATCATTTGTGTGTGTTTACTCCGTCTGATTTTCATCTTTGTCTTGCTTAAGTTGTTTTAAGTAGCATGGTAACTCTGAAATCTCTCCTTTTGCATTTGTATCTAAATGTTTGTCTTATGTCTTATTCTCATTGTTTGTATGTAATAATATGTTATTTTTGTAGGAATGTGAAAGTAAGAGTTACAGAGGTTTGTTATTAGTTGTAGGAAATGTACAAATTGTGATATTCTTATTTTGGTCAAAGTGGAACTTTAACTTGCAAGCAGCCCACAAGAGTTGTGTTCAAAACTAAGCAGACCCCCCATGGGTAATTCAATTCAATACACGCCCAGCCATCCCTTTCTTTTCAAATCTAGCTCATCGCCCCAGGCTAAAGTATGTTAATGTACTTGGCAGACTATCTGTGTGTCTCCAAGTGTATTTCACACCTGCTTCCTGCCCAGTGTCACCGTGCATCTCTATTTACTCCCAGAGATTCTGTGTCCCTGAGTAAATTAATTTTTGAGGGTCACTTAATGGTGAAAAGGGTAGGGCCTGACTAGACATACTGGGATAGGGAGTTCCAGAGGTTCTGGAGCAGTCCTGATGGTGAACCTGAGGAGACAACAAGGGAGCTGGAAATTCGGAAAATTGCATTTTTTGTTTCATTAGATTAAAGTGCGAATCTCAGTGGCCATTATTTTGTTTTTGTTTTTTGTTTTTTTGCGTCATTCTAAACAGTGCATCTTTTCTTCCTCTTTGTAATGAGAAGGAAAAGGGGGGAGATAATGGTGGTGAGAATGACAATTTTCAAATTTGCAATACTGACCTCTGTAATTCTAACCAAGTTTGTGACCTAGTAGGACAACATGGACCATACCAGGTTCAGCTGACGACACCAACCTCCCTAAAGCTTGAGGGACGAGAAAACTGTATCCATGCCAGCCACTGCAAGAAGCTGCTCAACCACATCAACGACTGAGGAGTACCTTTTTTATTTATATTATTTAGCTTAATGTATTTTAGCAGGGGTAATGATAAAACATCCCAACTTGTTTTTTTTAAATGCACCTCCAACGAGCTAAAACAGTAAACAGGACCCACTGCTGGGTACACTCTAGGCCCCCACCGAGCCTTAATATCCCGGCAGTGGCAGCAGTACATGACATGGACGTGTATGTACATGTATATATATATATATATATGTGTGTATATGTATATGTATGTATATATGATGTTCATATTGGTAAAAGCAAACAGAAGAAAAAAACTAGTAAAGATCTCAAAAAGACACACACTAACTTAATGATACATTTCTAGAAGATAAAATTAGTTACAGTTTCAGCTTTAGCTCTGGTTCTTGCCCCTCTCTCACAAAACCAGTGTGGGTATCCAGACAACTAAGTGGCCCACAAGTGTGCTTTAACTTAAGGTTTGGTAAAAGGAGTAATTTTGTAGGATCCACGGTTTGTGAGAAAGGTACAACAGTCAATCTTATGAATTAGACCCCCAGCCTTCTCTAGTAGCACCAATAGACTAGATTACATCTGTTCGTAGGAAGAGTGTGACATACAGACTGAGGGAGTAATCCCCCAGACTGTCCTGTTATTGCGCAATGCAGGGGACCGTTAGAGTCCCCCTGTGCGACTTTAACAGACCCTTACTACTTCTTATGCCGTTCCACGGTTTATAAGTTAACACCCCCTATGCGAGCATGGTGAAACTCGTCCCAGCATCTTACGTCGTGGCAGATCGTTAGGATCTGATGACGCGAGAGAAGGTAAGAATGGCAGGGACAGCTCAAAGGGAATTGTTAACGAACTCCAACTAGGTCTGGCCATGGTTTCATGCTTGGACAGGGTGGGGGTTGAACTTAGGAAATGATTGAACAATTTCTCATCCACTGTGGATCGGGTGTTCAATGAAAACGTTGAAACTGTGAGGGAGATCTCACGGGGACAGCGACAGAGTCTATTACAGGAAAAGATGACACTTGATTATCTTTCAGCGCAAAAGGGGGGTTTCTGTGAGTTCATAGCAGAAGACTGTTGTACCTGAATGACAGGCACTAGTGACAAGGTCCAAGTCCATATGGATAAAGTTAGGTCCCTGCTAGGGAGAGCCAGAGCTATAGCCAGTGAAGGTTGGAATCCTTTCTAAAGGGGTTAGGAGATTTTGGGGAGTTCTTATTTTTTTCATCAGATCCTGGCTGAAGGAAGTAGGGGTATATATACTCATGTTGTTTTGTTTCTATTCCTTCTATATGCCATGATGAGATGTTCCTGCTGCCTGATCGATCAAGTCACCAAAGCCCAAGCAGATGACCACATCTTCCTAGCCAAGACAAGAGGTCCCCTGAAGTCCAGCCCTTGTACCAGAGGCTGAGGATCCCAGCGATTGCTATAACCCCCACATCATGCTTTCCCTCTGAGTCATCCCTCCCGAAGAATACGTGTCAACCATGCTTTTCTTTTGTTCAATGGATGGACTGAATGTTTCATTTTTTTCTTTTTGATTGGACTGGTGTTCGTGTTTAGAAGATTCATCGAGGGACACATGGGAGCATATGACAAGAGGAGGAACTGTTGTAGAAATTTAGGATGTGTATTATGTATTGTCACAGTGTCTCCCAGTGTCGGTTTAACGATATTCTCTGTGTACAGCGAATATGGCTTTAACCAATATTGAGGAAAGGCCATTTACAATGGAAACCTTCCATTATTTGATAACTACACGCTGCCCACCCGATCATCCCGGCCAGCAGGCGCCCTGAGTGGTTAACGCTGGAGCAAATGCCGGTCCGGATCTTTGAGGTGCAATGCACGTTCTGTGGCGCGGGTGTATTACCGTCAATCGGGGGGCCCCTGTATTATGTACAGATTAATCTGCTTGGCGGTGATTTACTTGCAATATGGAATTAGTATTGCCTTTTATGTAAGGATAATGATCTGTAAGCTTTCTGTCGCATCTGATCAATGTGACAGAAATCCACAGCTATATTTCTTTGTGCATAATTTACCCTTTAATGGAACAGTAGCATAATCGCTATGGAGTATAGTTCATAGAGCTGTATTTGATAGTGAATAGTTGTAATGGCAGTTCGAGGTTTGCATGTATGGCATTTTGCTTGGAGGGCCTCTGTGAGACAGCGCATTGGTTTCAATGGAAGCCATGTGTCCACATGGCTTTCATTGTTATCTGGAGACAGCTGTTGCTCATACAGGCCGGCCAACCACCATGCATGCACGCCTCTTCTATTGTATCGTTTGAATATAAACAAGTGTGTCATTGTTTGGTGGTTTTGTATTGAGCTCATGTCATGTGACTGTGCCTTGGAGGCTGATTGGCTGATTGTGAAGCCACCAAGTTTCTTTGTTAGCCCTGTTTGATTCCTATAAATAAAGCCTGAAAGCTCGGCCATCCAGGACAACCCTGCGAGCTTGCCATGTGAAGAACAGCTATTTGTGTCTGTCTTACATGGGAGAGTGGTGACATGGGGGAAACAGCAGATGTGTGACCCCTCTAATGTGCCATAACTTTCCCCATACCAGTACCTGCCTGGTGTGCTACCTAATGCCAGTATTCTGTAATGTATCCACGAATCCGTTCCATGAGAAGAGAGAGACCAGGTAATCAGATGACCAACGGCTCACCTGGACAGATACCTGCATGAAATGGTCCGAACTTGCCAGATATGAGAGGGATTGGCCATGTTGAGCCTGCCCAGTGGAGCCACCTGCGTGCTACAGATCGGACCCCCCCCCAAGACTCCCCATGTAATGCACTGAGTTCCCGGAATGATAACACGGCCATGCCCCCCGCTGCCAGTACTCGTAAACATGAAATGCCTGTGATCCAAAACGCTGGGCCCTTGGCCCAACTTACCCAGCCCCCCGTTTGGATCCCCCCGAGCTTTCTCCCGCCTGTATCCAGCGCCTCACATTTTAGCAGAGTGGAGAACCGGAAATTACGCAATGCAATGGAAACCTCCCAGGAGCGAATGAGCTGAACAGTAGGAGGAGGCTGGGTTTATATGACCCAGACTCCTCCTACAATGCAGGCTGACCTGCGGTCAGCCTTACTATAAATAAATAAACTCCGCGCCAAAATTTAAGGGCCTGATTGGATTTTGGCGGGACCCCCAAGCAAATTTTTCCAGTGATTTATGATCTATATTGCCGGGAGCTGGCAATACATTACAGCCGTAAGCGATTTTAACCACTTCAATACCATGCACTTAGAACACATCCCGCCAACACCAAAAAAACACATTTTTTTAGTTTCTACTGTAAAATTTAGTAACAAAGTCATTTTTCTTCATAAATTTGGGCCAAAATGTATACTGCTACATAACCTTGGTAAAAATAACCCAAATTAGTGGATATAATTTGAGTCTGTGTGAAAGTTATCAAGTCTAGAGGCTATGGTGCAAATCACTGTAAATTGATCACACCTGATCACACCTGATGTACTGGCAGCCTATCTAATTTCTTGAGACACTAACAAGCCAGGACAGTACAAATGACCCCTTTTTGGAAAGTAGACATTCCAAGGTGTAATTTTTTCCCACAATTCTTTGCAAAATTAAGATTTTTTTCACAAAATTGTCATTGTAACAGGTTATTTCTCTCACATGGCATATGCATACCACAAATTACACCCCAAAACACTTTCTACTACTCCTCCTGAGTATGGTGATACCACATGTGTCGGACATTTTCACAGCCTGGCCACAGAGAGAGGCCCAACATGAAAGGAGCACTATCAAGTGTTCTAGGAACAAAAAATGACACATCTAACTTGTTGACTACCTATTACACTTTTGAAGGCCCTGGAGCACCAGGATAATGGAATTGCCCACAAAATAACCCCATTTTGGAAAGCTAACACCCCAACATATAATCCATGAGGCATAATGAGTCTTTTGAATGGTTAATTTTTTTTCCAGAAGTTTTTGGAAAATGTGGGGAAAAACAGTTGTCCATTTATAACATATTTCTAACACATAGCATGTACATAGCAACAACAACACCCCAAAATACATTCTGCTACTCCTCCTGAGTATCTGAGACTTTTACACAGCCTGGCCACATACAGAGGACCAACATTGAAGTAGCACCGTTAGGCATTTTAGAAGCATAAATTACAAATCTAATTTCTCAACCACCTATTCAACTTTTGAAGGCCCTGGAGCACCAGGACAATGGAATTGGCCACAAAATGACCCCATTTTGGGAAGCTAACACCCCAACATATCATCTATGGGGCATAAAGAATCATTTGAATATTTCTTTTTTTCCAGAAGCTTTTAGAAAATGTGTAAAAAAATGAAAACGCATTTTTTTACACAAAGTTGTCCATTTATAAGATATTTCTAACACATAGCATGCACATAGCAAAAAATGACATCACAAAATACATTCTGCTTCTCCTCCTGAGAATGGAGATACCACATTTGTGAGACTTTTACACAGCCTGGCCACATACAGAGGCTCAACATCCAAGTAGCACCTCCAGGCGTTCTAGGAGCATAAATTACACATATCATTTTCTGACTACCAATCACATTTTTGAAGGCTCTTCGTATTTCTAACACATAGCATGAACATACCAAATAAAAGATTTCCTGTGGTTTTAGTAGTGCAGTGGTCCACAGAGGAGAGCATCAGTCCAGGCAGCAGGCAGGGATGTGGTCAGCATCAGCAAAAGCAATCATCCAGGCAACAGGCAGGAATACTGTCCATAGTTAGTACAGGCAGAGATGCTGGCAGCACAGCCAAAGTATTGGTCCAGGTAGCAGGCAGAGATGTCCAGGCAGAAAGACTGTCCATATAGTCAGTAGAGGCAGCAGGCAAAGATATGGTCAACACAGCCAATGTATTGGTCCAGGCAGCAGGAAGAAACATGATCCATAAAGTCCTGGGTCATTACAGTCAGCAATATGGTCAGCACAGCCAAAGTATTGGTCCAGGCAGCAGGAAGAAACATGGACCAGAAAGTCCTGGGTCAATACAGGCAGCAATATGGTCAGCACAGCCAAAGTATTGGTTCAGGCAGCAGGAAGGACCATCAAGCTTAGGGCCAGGGGGATAGGGGTAGAGGCTTCTCCCACCCAAATCTCTTTGAAGCCTCCAGGAAACCAGACCCTGTTCTGGGAACACAGAAAACCAAAAAACGTTTTTCTATACTCAGAACGCTTTTCTGGAGCCCCTCACATATGTGAGACCCCTGTGTACTAAAGTAGAAGGGCAAAAGATCAGTCCAAGTTGCAGGCAAAAATATGGTCGATTAACAGGCCAAGGTCGGTGCACGTGGAAGTCAGAAACATGGTTTAAAACATCAGGTAAAGACATTGTCGGTAAACAGGCCAGGGTCAGTTAACGTGGAAGTCAGAATTGTGGTTTGAAACGGCAGACAAAGACATCGTCGGTAAACAGGTCAGGGCCAGTTAACGTGGTAGCAGGGAAATGATCCACGCAGACATTTGAAATGGGGAAATGGCAGTCTTTTAAAAATATGGGGAACTAATAGCTGATTGATGTATGAAATTTTAGAAACAATCTCCGATGCACAGTCCAGGTTGGGAGGGACATTGGTGGCAATAATAGGTGGTATTTCTTCTGACTCCTCCTCTGGAGCATACACAACATCTCTTTTGTCATCTTCTTCCAGATTCTGTGGGGGGATGGTGTTGGGAAAAGGTTGCTCGTGGAGTCAACTCACACTATCAGAGTGAATACTTCCTGGGGCGGGTCATTGCTGATAAATGAGGGCAGTGACAATTTCTTCAATGTATTTGAGGTAGGTGAGGGATTGGTTTTCGGATGATCTTTGGTAACAGTAATTGTACATGGCCATATGGAAAAGGTGAAATGCAGCTTTCTTGTACCAATAACAGAACTTCTGGGTCAACAAATAGGGCTGTAACATCTGGTCATTTAAATCTACCCCCCATGAATAGATTGTAGTCGTGGACACATTCGGGCTTTACAACAGGGCCACATCTTCTCTGAATCTCCACCAAGGGGTCGTTGTGGACAGTAGAGAGGATGTGAACATCTTTCTTGTCCCTCTACTTAATGGCCAATACCTCTTCATTCCTCATGAAGGCAGATTCCCCGTTTTGCAGTTTTTTGGTGAGGAGATGTTGTGGGAAGCCCTTCTGGTTTTTACTGAAGGTGCCGCAGGCCAGGGTTGTTTATCAATAAAGGTGGCGATATAGGGACAAGCTTGTATGATAGTTGTCAACATATAAGTGGTATCCTGTTCCAAACAGGGAGTATGCCAGCTCCCAGACAGTTTTCCCACTGGTTCCAATATATGTGGGGTAATCATGGGGCTGGAGCTGGGAGTCTTTATCTTCATAGATACGGAAGGTGTACACGTATCCAGTGGCTCAATCACACAGTTTGTTCCATTTTAAGCTCTTGCTTGGGATGTACTGCTTGAACTGTAGCAGGCCAGTGAAATGGATAAGGGACTCGTCTACACAAATATTTTTATCTGGGATGAACACTTCCACAAATTTCTGGGAAAAGAAACTGTATTAGGGGACATATCTTGTACTATTTGTCATGGTTGGGGTGATCTCAGGGAGGGCACTGCGAATTTTCATTAAAATGCAGGAAATAATCCTGTTGTATTGTGTCCTGGACATGACAGTGGAGTATATTGGCATGTGGTGGATGGGGTGGGTGGACCAGTACACATTGAGTTCATTTTTTTGTAAGCCCCATATTCAACGTAAGGCCCAAAAACAGAAAATTGTATACTCACCTTTCCGTAATTTTCCTTTCCTGGTGCATCTTCATAGCAGCATACACATGGGTTGTGGCTCCGCCCCCACAACATGATAGGACCCGGCTCACCGCATTTTCTGTAACTCTCACCAATTTGGGCGGGAATCTGTATGCTGCCATGAAGATGCACCAGGAAAGGAAAATTACGGAAAGGTGAGTATACAATTTTCCGTTTTCCTGGTGCATCATGGCAGCATACACATGGGAACTAACTCGCCATAAGGGAGGGTGCAAAACAAATTTTGTAATGATCAGAAGCGCAATTATGCACCATGAATTTTCCAAATTTTACTGTCGTGAGCCGGGTTCACGTAAAGTGTAATAAAGGTGTTTCCTGGGAGGACCATATTGCTGACTTGCAAATAGCCTCAGGAGACCCTCAGCACTGAGCTGTGCACTGAGCTGGCACTGCCCTAGTTGAATGTGCTCTTAAGTCATCCGAAACAGGAAGGCCTTGTGGAGAGTAGGCTCTTTTAATTGTCTTAATCTAGGATATGATCTAATTCTGTTAATTTTCTCGGATGAGAGGTGTTCCGGAAGGACAAAGCCTACTGAATTCTCGTGTAAGTTGATCCCGTCACGGTCGAGTCACGTGTCGAGTCACGA
>BLSH010448649.1:73112-89799 GCA_018402905.1 Glandirana rugosa | reverse complement strand
AATATGTGTAGAAAGTAACAAACGTCCATACAAATAGCACAGTGATCCCAGAGCAAGCATTGAGAAGGGGATAGGAAGAGCCCAGGTGAATGCCATAAAGAGTACAATGATCCCAGAGCAACACTGAGAAAGAGATAGGAAAAGTTCAGATGAATACCATACAAAGGGAAAACATACCTGCAAACAATGAACACATAAGCATCCAGCATGCATGAGTAGAGAGCTCCACCATGTGTTGCCCAAAAATGTCATAAACCATTTAAAACTTTCACATTTTGCCATTAGTGAGATCAGTGCCTGAGTATGTCCAAATCATCATCTTGGAAAAGTTCTAGCCAGGAAACTGGTCACAGAGGCCGCATCACTTCCTGCCTCTCATGCTGAGAGTGTACTTGCACTGCTGCAGCCATCTTAGAAATGGCAAACGCCCACAAAACAGAGAAAAGAAGTTAAAGCATATGGAAAACAAAGGGAAACGCTATCACTTACGTCAAAGCTTGTTTAAAGCTTTCTTTGAGAGGTCTGCACCACCCGAATTGGGCTCCAACCATATAGCTCATTTAGAGACTGTACAGGAAGGACATCCACCCAGGAGAAGCTGAAATATGCCCCCCAGACCACCAGAATGGGGCTCCAACCATATAGCTCATTTAGAGACTGTACAGGAAGGACTTCCACCCAAGAGAGGCTGAACTTGGCTGGGACGACAAACGGTAAGGGATACCTCGCGACTCCAGTCCTGATCAAGTGAGTAAAAAAAGGAGAATGCGGTGAGCCAGGTCTGTCTTTGATTTATAGTTAACCAGTCCTATCATGTTGTGGGGGCAGAGCCACAACCCATGTGTATGCTGCCATGATGCACCAGGAAAATCTTTTAAATTCGTCCAGTGTGAGGCATTGTCAATGGAACATGCAGGCGTATGATGAAGTGGAGTTTGCAGCAATAAATTGCTCTGCAAACAGATTGGTTTGGTCCAGCCTACTCTGCAGCAAATTGGGGGAGAAAAACAAATAAAAATAATCCAATGGGGCAAAATTGGTAGTGTCGACCTGCACACATGGCTGTGCGGGGAAATTGGGGATTATTGCGGACCCTAAGTTGGCAGGCAACCATAAGGGGTTTGTTAGGGCATTGGGAAGGAAGGATTGGACCCGGACCCAGATTAGTGTTCTTTGGGTTGGGTGTATACAGTACTTGTACTGGGCTCCTCTTCCTGGGGTCTGGCACTGCTGGTGGTGGGCGGGTCTTCGAATCTTGGTCCTGATGTCCTTATTCTTCTAGGAGGGGTCGCAGTTTCCTCCGCTGAATCAGACTCTGATCCACTGCCCTCTACTGGCTCGTATTCCGAACCAGAATTGTATGATGAGAGCTCCCCATGTCATATGCCTCCTCAGGGGAATAGACTCTCTGAGACATGGTGGGCCTGGTGACTGTACTGATGGCAGTACTGATGGGTGGTGTTACTGGTGACTGGCCTGTGTGGCGGTACTGATGGCGGTACAAGTGGGGGACTTGTGTGGTGGTACCAGGCCTGGTGGCGGGTCTGTGTTTTACGGTACTGGTGGCGGTACTGGTGGCTGGCCTGTGTGGCAGTACCGATGGTGATACAAGTGGCGGACCTGTGTGTTGGTACCGGTACTGGTGGCAGGCCTGTGTTTAGTGGTACCAATGGCAGTACTAGTGGTGGTACTGGCGGTGGACCTGCGTTTAGTGATACTGGTGACTGGCCTGTGTGGTGGTACCAATGGTGGTACAAGTGGGGGACTTGTATGGTGTTACCAAGCCTGGTGGCGGGTCTGTGTTTTACGGTACTGGTGGCTGCCCTGTGTGGCTGTACTGATGGCGATACAAGTGGCAGACCTGTGTGGCTGTACCAGTACTGGTGGCAGGCCTGTGTTTAGTGGTACCAATGGCGGTACTAATGGTGGTACTGGTGGAGGTACTGTGTGACAGATGGGCTGTGATGAAGATGGGCTGTGTGACAGATGGGCTATAATGAAGATGGGCTGTGTGACAGATGGGCTGTGACAGCTCAAAATGGGCTGTAACAGATCCAGATGGCACTGGTGACAGGTTTTCTTTATTGGGGGGGTCGTGCCGTGCACAGTAACAGTACAATACACACACTGACTGACTCACTGATCCCTGCTCTCTGCTCTCCTCACATGATCGTGTGTGAAGAGAGGAAGCAGGGATCACATGTTTACATTTGTGACCAGCTGTGATTGGACACAGCCAGTCACATGGTAAAAAGCCATTTCATTGGCTGTTTACCCCGATCGGGAAAGTGATGTGTCCGAGGGACATTCACCCCCCCAATCGCGCGAGCGTGCCTCCGTTTTACTGAAGTTATGAGATCGGCTGTGATTATGCACAGCTGATCATGTGGTAAACAACCAATTTCACTGGCTGTTTACCATGATCAGTGATGGCTTGTGTCCGGCGGACATGAGCCATCCAAGATCACCGCACTGAGTGCTCCCATGGGCGAGCGCTAGTGGCTTATCCGGCTGGACGTCAATGGACAACTGGTCAAGATAATGAGACCACTGCCCAGCCGTCTTTTGTCAATAGGACGGGCGGGAAGTGGTTAAATAGCAAAAGAAGTGTGATGACAATTTTTCCTTTACAAATGCCATTTTGCAGTGGCACTGTTCTAAACATCACACTGATGTGCCACTTTAAAGGCAGACTAAGGGGACACCCAGGCATGATATTTAAAGGAATATATTTTTTTTCACTTTAATCATGATTAAAATCACTGCTCCTGAAAAAACAATCTTTTTAAAACTTTTTTTGGCATTGATACATGTCCCCTAGGGCAGTACCCGGGTCCCCAGACACTTTTTATGGCAATAAAAAGGCAAAAAAACCTTTAAAATAAGCACTTTTGATTTATCCTGTTTGAGTCCCATTGATTTTAATAGGGTTCCCATATTCGAACAAACTTATTGCCCGTTCGTGGTGTTTTGGTGAGAACCGAACCGGGGGGTGTTAGGCTCATTCCTTCTGTTTGATGCATGTCTATCTCTGCTTCAATGCCTCTGAAACTGCCAGAATCTTCCTTCTCTGTATAAAGTGGGCCTTGAGAGGAAAGGAAGTCCTCCTCTTCTTCCGGCTGCTCTGCCTCCAGTGCCCTGTTCATAATGCCATGCAGAGTCTGCTCCAGCAGGAACACAACAGGGATTGTGTCACTGATGCATGCATTGTCACGGCTCACCATACTTGTGGCCTCCTCAAATGGTAACAGTACAGTGCATGCATCCTTAATGAGAAGCTCACACAGGCACTCATTGACGGCCCTCTGCTACATGTACAGTTGCTGCAGCATTGCCAAAGTTGAGTTCCACCTGGTGGGCATGTCACAAATCAGGCGGTTTACGGGCAAGCGGAATTCTCGCAGAATTTCAGCCAACCGAGCACTGGCTGTGTATGACCGCCTGAAATGGCTACAGCAGGGGTGGCGAACACGCGGCTCTCGAGCCGCACGTGGCTCCCGGCCATAATGAATGCGGCTCTTTGCCTCTTATATTTTGTATATACTGTGGCTCTTTGCCAAGTTTCATGTTTCTCTCAGGGCGATCTCAGGCGGCTTGCATTGACTTCTATGATAGAAGTCTCCTCGCAAGCCGCCTTGAGATCGCCTCGAGCGCCGCATCGCGCCGCTCCAGTGTGAACCGGCCCTTTGGCAGATTGGATTTTGTTATGCTGCTTCTGACGTAAGGGACCGCCCATCATCTCCGCGGGTTACGTCTATGCCGGGAAATTAAGTAAACATACGCATGCAGGATGTTACCATCGTCGTCAAAATGGCAAAAATGCAAAGCGAAACGAAAATATGAAGATGAATACAGGACATTTTTGGAAGAATGGGAAGATGCTTTCTTCTTTATTGAACGGAATGGGAAATTGCTGTGTTTATTATGCAATACTACGATATCACATTTCAAGGCTTCAAATCTTCAGCGTCATTTTAGTACTCTCCATGCTAATATTGACAAGGAATTACCCAAAGGTACTGAACTACGCAAGCACAAATTGAGCACCTTGAAAAGCCAGGTAAAAAGACAGTCTCAAATGTTTCAGCAATTAACCAAGCATGGAGAAACTGTGACACTTGCATCCTATAAAATGGCGTGGAACATTGCCCGTGCTAAAAAAACCATACAATGAGGGCGAGTTGAATAATATGGTTTTAATTATGTGTTTTTGTGTGAGTGTTTGTCTGTTTTGGCAGGTCACTGCGTGGTGTGGCTCTCTGACTCTCACAGTTTAAAATTTTGGCTCTTTGTGTCTAACTTGTTCGCCACCCCTGGGCTAGAGGCTCTTCTGGCCAGCTTTAGCACATCTTCCAACCTTGGATACCTATTTAGGAAATGCTGCACCACCAAATTGAGGACATGTGCCGGGCATGGCACATGTGTCAACTTTCCCTGTCTAAGGGCCGACAGGAGGTTTGTGCCATTATCACACCCCACCATTCCTGGCTTCAGCTGATGTGGCATGAACCTCCTCTGGGCCTGTCCCTGCTGAGCTGCAAGAATGTCACGTACCTGGTGGTTGAGTCTGACTTATGCAGGGGACAACCTCTCTTACAGCCCTGGTTCGCGAACCCCTGGTAGTGTAGACAGGGAGCTCGGGAGCACAGGAGGGCACGAGGGCTAGACTTGGTCACTGGTGGTGGGTGAAAGTCCTCTGAAGCTTGTGCTTGGCTGAAGCGTAGTGGTGCAGTCCGGGTCAGCAACATGCTGGCAATGTGGTACAGAAGGATGAGACAGGCGCATGGTCGGGGTGCAGGCAGGGTCAGCAACGTGCGGGCAGCAGAAGTACACAGGATCAGGCCAAGGGTCGGGGCAGGTAGAAAGCAAACAAAGTCCAAAAATAGCCGGGGTCACAGATGCAGGAAGTCACTTCAGAGCAGACACGGGGTCACAAGTCGCGGTAACGCTGTAGAACGGACAAGCACTTGCTTCCTGGTGCTGTCCTGCTTAAATGGCTGCTAATGGCGCCATAACGTGCACAGGAGGCCAGAAACAGCCAGGGAGTCCATTTTCCTAACATTGCCCCCCTAAGGGGCAGCCTCTGGATGCCCAAACGGGCTCTCTTGGTCGAGTGTCTTCTCCAGAAAGCTCTGACCAGTTCCTCTGCATGTAAGTTATCCTCAGGTTCCCAGGAGCTCTCCTCTGGTCCAAAGTCTTGCCACTTAACTAGGAACTGAATATCTCCTCCTCTTTTCCTACAGTCGAGGATGGCCTCGACTTTGAATTCCTCTTCTACTTTTACCACGTTCTGGTGGGGCTGTGTTGTGCCCAGGGAAAAGATCCTTGACTACCGATTTGAGTAAGCTCACATGAAAGACCGGATGGATACGGAGTGATGGAAGTAGCTCCAGCTCATAGGCCACTTGGTTGATCTTTCTTTTAACTAGGAAGGGTCCCATGAATCTTGGCCCCATCTTTTTAGAAGGGCAGGAGAGCCTAAAATTTCTTGTGGACATACCAGGCCCGTTGGCCCAGTTGGAGTATTAGTTCTCCCCATCTTCCTATGTCGAAATTCCTTTTATTGTCGCCTGAGTCTGAGCAATAGTCTCCTGAAGGAGTTTATTATTCCTTTTTAAGAACTGCGTGACTTCCAGGGTCGCGGGTACAGTACTTTCTGTAGGCAAGTCAGACATAAAGGTGGGGTGGTACCCAAGGTTTTCCCAAAATGGGGATTGCTTGGTCACTGAGTGAATTGAGTTATTATAAGCAAACTCAGCAGTTGGCAGTAAAGAGATCCAGTCATCCTGAGCATATGAAGAATAGCAGCGGAGATACTGCTTGAGGGTCTGGTTGGTCCTCTCCATCTGCCCGTTGGACTGCGGGTGGTAAGCTGAAGAGAAACTAAGTCGATACCCAGGGAGGAGCATAGGGCCTTCCAAAAACGGGAAGTAAACTGCACCCCCCTATCCAACACAATGTTAGTAGGGATGCCGTGCAACCACACCACCTCTTTAAAGAAGGCTTACACAGTTTCGGCAGCTGTGGGGGTGCCCTTCATAGGTACGAAGTGGGCCATTTTTGTAAGGCAGTCCACTACTACAAAAATTGTGTTGAATCCAGCGGAAGGTGGTAGCTCGACTATAAAGTCCATTGAAATCAGGAAAACATGGTTGTTTAGGAGTGCGTAATGGGTTAAGTAACACCCATGCCATAGACTTCTCTGTCCTGTTGATGGCACAGACAGGACAGGCTACCACATAGTTCTTACAATCTTCTGCTAAGTGAGGCCACCAAAACGATTGGGAGAGTAGTTCTGCTATCTTGCGCCCACCAAAGTGCCCGGCCAATTTGAGATCATGGCAGTGGTTGAGGATGGTTGGGCGTAGCTCCTGTGGAACGTAGAGCCAGTCATTGTACCACCACAGCCCATCTCTTGATGGTCCGGAGGTCGGTGATATGGTGAGACCGGCAAGGGATCACCTGAACCGGGTAAAGAGGTCTTCCTGTGTCAATAGGAAGCTGTGGGCCGGCAAAATGGTGTGGGGCGGTGAATGTTCTTCAGGAACATGAAACATGCGGGATAGAGCATCGGGCTTTACATTCTTGCCCCCCGGCCGGTAGGTAATATGCAGCTGGAACCTTGAGAAAAAGAGTGCCCATCGTTTCAATCTTTTTGCAGTCCTTAGGTACTCAAGTTCTTGTGATCCGTGAACACTAGGATAGGATGTGAGGCTCCTTCCAGGAGGTACCGCCATTCCTCCAGGGCAGACTTGATTGTCAGCAGTTCCCTGTCCCCCACATCATAATTTATTTCTGGTGGTGAAAGTTTCCTGGAAAAGAAGGCGATGGGGTGGAGCGAGACTTTTGGACCTTGTCTCTGTGAAAGAACTGCTCCTACTGCTGTCTCCGAAGCATCCACTTCAAGGATATAGGGCAGATCAGGATCCGGATGCTTCAGGACAAGAGCTGAGGTAAACAACTTTTTGAGCCTGGAAAAGGCTTCTTGGGCTTCAGGAGTCCAGCGAAAGCGTACATCTTGCTCGGTAAGCTAAGTTATGGGTGAGATAACTGCTGAGAAGCCCCTAATAAATTTCCGGTAAAAATTTGCAAAGCCGACGAAGCGCTGGACTCCTTTTTTGTCGACTGGGGCCGGCCAGTCCAGAATAGCCAAAACTTTCTGTGGATCCATGGAGATTCCTGAAGTGGTGATATGGAAGCCCAAAAACGAGATGTTGGCACATTCGAAGGCACACTTTTCCGCTTTGGCGTACAGGTCGTGTTGCCGGAGGCGGGCAAGTATGCTTTCTACATGCTGGCGGTGTTCTTCCAGAGATGGGGAGAAGATTAAAATGTCATCTAAGTAGACAACCACAAATTGATCCAAAAAGTCCCGAAATATGTTGTTCACTAAGTGCTGGAACGTAGCTGGGGCATTGCACAGTCCGAACGGCATTACAAGATATTCAAAGCACCCGAACCGGGTGCTTAATGCCGTTTTACACTCATCTCCTTCCCGGATGCGGATCAGGTTGTATGCCCCACGGAGATTTAACTTAGTGAAGACTGTTGCTGATCTGAGTCTCTGGAAAAGTTCTGGGACCAAAGGCAGGGGATACTGGTTTTTGACGGTGATCTGATTAAGGTCCCTGTAATCTATACAGGGTCTCAGAGGTCGGCTCTTTTCAACTAAGAAGATTCCCACCCTAGCAGGCGAGGTGGAGGGTCTAATGAACCCCTTAGTCAAGTTCTTGTCCTGGCATGCATTGAGGGCTACCAACTCCACTTTGGACAGGGGAAAAATCTGACCGAAGGGAACTTTGGTCCCGGGTAAGAGGTCAATTGGACAATCATAAGATCAGTGGGGTGGGAGGACATTAGCCCCTTTTTTGCTAAATATGTCCAGGAGCTGGGTGCTGGGACGAGCAGGTGGCTTTCCTGGTCACTATCACTATTCAGACCGAGCACAGATGGAGGAGATTCCCGGGGCTGCGTCAGGCAGTGATTTGCACAGTAGAGAGAGCCGAAGTTGACCTCATCAGTTGCCCAATTAATGGTAGGGTTGTAAGCCCATAGCCAGGGGAGGCCCAAGATAATCGGACAGAGTGGGGACGTGATGGCTTCCAGCCGTAGATGTTCCCGGTGACCTCCCTCCATGGTGGACAGCATAGGGAGAGTCTCTTGAGTGACGGTGCCTGATTTAATGGTCGACCCATCAGCGAGCTGAACTAGCATGGGGTGATCCTTAGGTCGAAGGGGTATCTGGTGGTGCGCTACAAAGGTGGCATCGACAAAACAGCTACACGCACCCAAGTCAATGATTGCCTGTACTTAGATGTCTCCACCGGGGAGTTGCAGGGAAATGGGAAGCAGAAGATGAATTTGTCATTGGGCAGGTACATCAATTCTTTGGAAGGAAGAGGTGCGCCCTTGCCCGCTTTGGTGGGGCAGTTCCGGACCAGGTGCCCAGGACCTCCGCAGTACAGGCACAGCTTCTGCGACATGCATCACTGGCGTTCTTCCGGGGTCATTGGTGGGCGGGGAAGCCCAATGCGTACAGGCTCCGGTGGGTCTAGTGAAACGGAGGAGGCAATGTCCGGCTTAAGACCAGGATACCCGGGATCTGTGGACATCCTCCAAGTGAGACATGCGGGCCCTGCGGGGCTCTCAGCTCTGCATTCCTGCAGGCGGCGATCTATTTGGATGGCCAGATCGATCAGGGTGTCGAGGGATGGTGGTACCCCCACGCAGGCCAACTCGTCTTTGAGCGGCTCTGAGAGACCCAGCCAGAATTGGTGACGGAGGGCCGCATCGTTCCAGGTGGTGTCTGCGCTCCAGCGCCGAAACTCTGACACATAATCTTCCGCCGTATGGCGGCCCTGCTGCAGGGCATGGAGGGCCGCTTCAGCTGTAGTGGCCTGATGGGGGTCCTCGTAGAGTTGAGCCATCGCTCGGAAGAAGTGATCTAAGGTAGTAGTCTTGAGAACTCTTTGCTCCAGAAGACGTTGGGCCCATGCCTGGGGTTCCTCCCGCATGAGTGAGACCACTAGCCCCACTTTAGTGGCTTCCAAGGAGAGAGTCAATGGCTGAAGGGCAAAGTATAACTTGCAGGACTTACGGAAAGCCAAAAAATGTCCTGCGGTCTCCTGCTAACCGCTCGGGCATAGGCACCTTAGGCTCGGTTGGTGAGGCCACAATGGTGCGTGAGGCAGGCTGGCCAGGACTGGCTGAGGATGACACAGAAAGATCACGGATCTTGTCCTCCAATCGGGTATATCCTTCTTGTAGACCCCTAACAGCTTGCGTGAGTCCCGCCAAGTGTCCACATAAGTCTCCCATGGGAGAGGTCCCCTGCGCAGACTCGGACATGGCTGTCAGTTACTGTCACATACCTGGTGGTTGACTCTGACTTATGCAGGGGACAACCTCTCTTACAGCCCTGGTTCACAAACCCCTGGTAGTGTAGACAGGGAGCTCGGGAGCACAGGGGGCACGAGGGCTGGACTTGGTCACTGGTGGTGGGTGAAGGTCCACTGAAGCTCGTGCTTGGCAGAAGCGTAGTGGTACAGTCTGGGTCGGCAACGTGCTGGCAATGTGGTACAGAAGGATGAGACAGGCGGATGGTCGGGATGCAGGCAGGGTTGGCAACGTGCCGGCAGCAGAAGTACACAGGATCAGGCAGGAGAGAAGTCGTAGACAGGCCGGGGGTTGGGGCAGGCAAAAAGTCCAAAGATAGCCGGGGTCACAGATGCAGGAAGTCACTTTAGAGCAGACACGGGGTCACAAGTCACGGTAATGCTGTAGAACGGACAGCACTTGCTTCCTGGTGCTGTCCTGCTTAAATGGCCGCTATTGGCGCTATTGGCGCTATTGGGGAGGCCAGAAATGGCCAGGAAATTTTCCTAACAAAGAATCTCTTCTCTGGTGTGGTTCAGTCCCCTAGACACACCAGCTGAAGCACTGCATGGCACCTTTTAGCCTAACTTATTGAATAGCCGTTTGAATGCTTAGGGGGTACCGAGGTTCATAGGACAATTCACCAGAGGAGGGCATAGAGGGGGTAGAGCTCACAGGTCTTGCATCATCACCAGCTGTATGGAGACATAGGGGCACAACAAGCTGCAGCACTGAGCCCTGTCCTCCATCCTTCCGAGTTGCAAGCATTGTTACCCAGTGTGCTGTGAATGAAATATATCGCCCCTGCCCATGCTTGCTCGACCACGTGTCAGCAGTAACGTGGACTTTGCAGCTGACTGCCTTGCCCAATGAAACCCCAACATTGCCTTCCACGTGATGGTAGAGAGATGAAATTCCTTTACATGAAAAGAAGTAGCGACTGGGAACCTGCCATTGTGGTACAGCACATTCTGCAAATTCATGGAAGGGGGCAGAATCCACCAGGTGGAAAGGCAGTTGTTGGAGAGCCAACAGCTTTGAAAGTTTGCATTTAGACTCTGGGCATGTGGGTGGCAAGGACTGTATTTTTTATGCTGCAGCAGATGGGGCACAGAAATATGCCAGCTAGAATCTACAGCTGGTGGTGTGATGCTCAAAAGAAAAAAGACCCTGATTTGATGACGCACCGCTGACGCGTTTCATTGGCTAGACGCCAATTTCATCAGAGTGTCTAGCCAATGAAACGCGTCAGCGGTGCGTCATCACGCACGTGACGTGGGAGGGGAGTGAGGAAGGGCGGAAGCTGCTTGGTGTCTGAAGACTTCCGGACTTTTGTGACGTCTATTATGACCATTCATCTCAGCTGATCTTCATAGGACAACCCCGTTCCTGCTTGCACCTGTTCGGGAAACATAGGAATGCCCACCACGGTCCGAAGCTGCCATTGCCACATGACTACCTAGGAGCGTAGCTCCGGAGAAAACGACCCATCTGGTGAGGCAATTCCATTTTTGACTTTGTCTATCAATGCTTACCATATTCACAGCGAGCCCTGGGCTTGTATTCCTAGGAGAACTTTGAACAGTTCCCTTCTTTGATCGCTGATTTGTTTAGCCACGCAGGGTATGACTGAATGCTGCAACTCTCTCCGACTTTTCTTCAGCAAATATTGAAGTGCATAAACTGTGCTATACTCAATCAGCCATCTGGTCCCTACACTCTAATAGGGTTCCACCACTCCTGCTACTGATGAACTTTATGGTCAACTGTCACACATCATCTTATCACCTTTGTGCCAGACTTCCGTCCATCCCAGCATAGCTGCATCCCATACCCGGATAGCACCTTTTACATTATAGCCCTTCTTTTTGGTTTATTTTGTGAGTGTGTCTGTGGTTTTGTATGGTGAGATGCATGAGCAGCTGCTACCCCCCTCCCTGATTGAGACAACGTTGTCGTTATTGATTTTATTATTGGAGGTTTAGTCTCTCCCTGATCCCCTACCTGTTTTCCTTTTCATTATTATATTCAACTCAATTTTTGTACTTTAATAAAATGTATTCATTTTATCTAAATTGACCTATTTTGCTGTTCTGTGACCTTACTGGCCGCTTTTCTCTGAGGAGACGGGGCAAGTCCCTTCTTCCCCCCTACCTCAGGGGCTTTTTTCTTTTGATTTATGGTTTTTTGGCTTTTGGTTCACACTGGTTGGATGATTTCAACCAGTGATGCAGCAGATTTGGCCTTAATTATAATTTATGGTTATATTATTATTAGGTAGTAGTTCCGTTGTAGTAGATCCGGATTGGGCAATTTGATTCTTTGATTTGGTGGTGTGATGCTGGCAGATGTGCTGCTAGGACCTGGGGCACCCTGTACTATACCATCATCCCTGTCAGTGGAGGCTGCTGAAAGGTAATGAGGTATAGCAGGGGCAGACTAAGGTGAGTAAGGAGGAGGAGGAGGGACAGATCTGTGCCCCTTTTGTGTGGTTATTAGGTGCTCTAGCCAATGGGCTGAGTGGTGGGAAGTTAAATGCCTTGTCAAGCATGTGGTACCCAAATGGCTGGTGTTTTTGCTATGTTTGATGTGCTTGAGACAAAGTTTGCAGATAGCAACAGCGCGATCGGCTGCAGATGTAGTAAAAAAGGCCCATACAGCTGAGCTTTGGGAAGTAGGCCGGGAGATAACAGCTCCACAATGTGATGGAAAAGAGTGGATGCTCTCTACTCGTTCATGATGGCTGCCTCGTTTAGGTTGGGCATCACCCTCAGTTTCCTCCTCTGCTCTATCTGGCACCCAGGTCGCATCACTGACCTCATCATCATCTCCTTCATCCTCATTACCTGATGATGAAACACATTGGAGGGAGCTACACGACACGCCACGAGGGACCAGGAATTTAGTCAGCGGTCGCCATCTTGATAGCAGGACGCCCCAAGCTTATCTAACAGTGCCAGTTTTATTCATTTTAAACGTGAATGGATACATTTTTTACACATTAAATTCTGAGTGTTACAATCTACACTATTGGAGTTTTGTTGTCTCTTTGCATTACAGTTACTATATCACACGGGATGCCTCTGAGAATACTGATGTGCTGGAGTCGAACCTGCATGATCTGAGTGGTTTTGGCCTTCCCTGGCTGTACTGATGGATTCTCTTTACTTATCAGAGGCGAACACTGACCCCCCCCCCCGTAATAGGAGGTCAGTGAGTTCCGGTAAGAGGCTGTGTGTGGCGGTGTCACTGGTAATGGGCTGCACGTCTGATTCTTCAGTATCACTACCTTAACACTTAACACAAGCCATAGACTTCCATTTACATATTTGGGCTCATTAACTGGACTGTGTGCTGCAATTACAATTCATATAGTGTCTAATTTTGTGTTTTTTATTTGCATAGCAAGAACGGACCATACCTGCCTTCTTATCATGCTTATGACAAAAACGACATGTGTTCACCCCACATGCAGAGGAACCCATTGCATGTAACCATGTCTGCTTCCATGTATCTGTAAGAAACAAACTTGGGGACATGTCCCCTTATGTGGTGGCACGACGGCTGGAAAATCTGCATCCACCTTCCATAGTCTCCAAGAGATCTTTATCTATGGATAGAACAGGTAGATGCTTCATCATAATATTGGTATTTTTTATATTCACGAGTAGGAAGTGACAAAAGTTAGAGAATTATTATCTGGATACCGCTTTTTTCTCTTTTTGTGAACTTGACTCAAAAGGGCATCCCTGTCTCTAGCTACGGCAACAGCTTTGCCCCTATTGATGTCTTTCTCCTTGTATTGACATCCCTGTAGTCTTTGAGATATAACATTACACTCCCTAAGGAACCCTGATTGTGTTGAACAGTTCCTCTTTGCTCTGAACTGAACATACAGTGTGAGGTGGATGGCAACTACTAGCCAAAAGCAATGTATTACCAGCACACTCCTTGCGGAATGCGTCTGTATGGACAGATCCCTGAAGGGTATTTCCCCTCAGGGTGACATCTATAAAATTAATTTTTTCATGATGAAAATCAAAAGTGAACTCCAAATTTAGCTCATTATTATTTACATACTCCATGAAATTAGGGATGTCTTCCAAGCTCCCCTTCCATATGAGGAGCTGGTCATCAATATACCAACCATAATATCCTATACTGTTCCTAAAGGGGTTGGATATGGTAAAGAGATATTTTTCTTCCCACCAGCCCATGTAGAGGTTTGCCAAGGAGGGCGAAAACATTGCCCCCATTGAGGCTCCTCTACACTGTAGGAAGAAGGAGCCATTAGATATAAAAAAATTATGTCTCAGCAGGAAGTCAACTACCAGGATAATATATTCTCTCAATCAAAGATGTGATGTAGACCTTTTCTTGAAATAAAATAAAATAGAATAAGATATAGCAAAATAAAAAATAATACAATGATAGGTATTAGTGGGTGTAGTATGAGTACACAATTATATCAACTAGTCCCCCCTTTTTCTGCCTTGAATTTTTCTGCTTTGTATATATCCCCCCCCCCCCCCTTGCAGGGGTTATTTTAGCCCAATCAAGGAGGTAGGAATATACTTACAATTTTGGATTGGTTCCTTCCTTTGAAATCAGTCGTTATAAGGTTTGGGTCATAACATCTAAATTAATGCAGTGATAGACAGTATATAAGGGTGAAACAATGAAAATGGGACCCTCTGACATCATTAATCAGTATTTTTTTTATAAATATACTTTGTATCATAACAAGACACTGTGACATCCTTCCTTAATAACTTTCACATTTTCATGTACTGATCATGAGAAAGAGAAATATACATGTCCTCTTTTTAATTATATTTGATATCGCGATTTTAAATGTATCTTTTTTTGTCCTTTTTTTTCTTTTTCTGTTCCACAGGGAGATTCACACTAGCAGTGGTGCCTCCCAGCTGTGTTTAATGACCATTAGTAATTGATTGGATTGGAACAGATCACATGATCCGTTTTATCTACTTGTTTGTATATTTAAATGTGTGTTTCCATTTTGTGTACTAAGCGGTGAACAAGGCGTAAATGCCGAAACGCATCTGTTGTATGTACATGGTCTACATTTAATAAAGCATTTGGAAGAATTTCCGGAGTGCCGACTCAATCGCTTTTGGATTATTGGCACAAAAATATATTTGGCATTAAACTTGCAGTAACACAATTAAATATATGGCGTTAAACTTGCAGTAACCCAATTAAATACAGTGTTAAATGGTCACTACACTGACCCTATTTGAACTGCCCCTAGCTGCACACTAATGTAAAGATGCATGGTGGTCAATGCACTAAAATCACACTATCTGAACCGTCCCTACTCTAGATATACACTAATATAAAGATGAATGATACGATCGCACGATACTACACTGAAACTATCTGAACTGTCCCCTACTCTAGATATACACTAATGTAAATATGAATGACACGGTCACACTACACTACACTACACTGAAACTATCTGGACTGTCCCTACTCTAGCTGCACACTAATGTACTGAAGATGAATGATGGTCATCACTACAATCACACTGACTATCCCTAGATTGACACTAAACTAATATTCTACACTGACAATAGAATCACAATAGCACACTAACTGTCTAGTAGCACTGAACAGAGTCCTGTTCTGTCTATCTCGATGCCAAAATCACACTGAAAATGACTGCTATTGAAAGAATACTTTTGTGTGTGGGGCGGGACTAAGAACAATGAGCTATGATTGGATAGAGTCATCATGACAGAGTCCAATCATGGCTCTGACAGCGCTCTGTGCCCTGATTAGGTCAAGCTTTCACTGCTTCAGCCAATCAGGGCTTGCAATGCACCGTGCGGTAGCGCAGTGCATTGTGGTCATTCGACGGGCCGAACAAATGGTCGAACAGTCATATAATTCAGCTGATCGGCGAATGCTCGAACAGCCAAGGCTTGGCCCGAATGCTCGGGCCAAACCTTTCGCCCATCCTTAGTGGACACTCGCTTCTCTGAACGTCAGTTACAGAGAGGGCACCAAAGACAATATAATCCTCACAGACTTGGTTCTATATCTCCTCCTCTGCAATCTTTAGCCCCTACTGTCCCTTCTCCTGACGGGTCTGAAGAAAAACCCATGGATGTAGGGGCTGTGTGTTTGTCTAATAGTGAACGTACCAAACACTAGACCCTAGGCCTGTGTCTATATTGTGGGAAGCCGGGTCATGTCCTGAGTTCTTGTCTGGTTCAGCCGGAAACTTCCAGGCTTAATGGGTGATCAAGGAGTCCCATTAAGCCATGCTGTTTTGAACCCTCCTCAGGAGAGACCATTAGTTCCTATTTCATTGTCCTTCAAGAATGAAAAGTAGACCGCGCTGGAAACACAATCCCTCGTTTGGGGATATCGTCGGTAGGAAGGTAGGGGTAGATCCCCAATATCCAGTGCCTCTATGGGGCGTGATCTGGAAATTTTGATGGTACGCCCTCTTGCGGGGCCTGGGCTGCTACCGCTGTAAACGACTTGACGTGTCGATTCACATGTAAGGTCAAATCCTAGATACGAATGGAGCGCCCAAGACAAAGGTGTAAAAGTTGCAAAGGTGGATTTTATTCGGTAGGAAGAATAGTAAAAAATGCCAACGCGTTTCGGGGGTCAAATGGCATCCCCCTTCCTCAGGGCTATTGGAGACAAAAATAAAATAATATATACACACAATAAAGTCACATAAAAGATTCAGATAGTACAAACTATATATGCATGTATTCATATAATATGTGTTAAAAATTGATCCATCATAATTTAAAATATTTTGATAAACCGTAAGAACATAAGATGCTGAAAAAAAAATAAAAATTGCTTGAACACAGCGAATAAAATATAAAGTGTAAAAAATATATAAAGTGTAAAAAAAAAATAAAAAAATGATAAAGAATAACATAACTTTCTATTTTAAATATTAATTTGTGGAAAAGATAATTTCTTATTTCATATGTATATATTTTGTATTATTCTTTGCAAGTCTTCCTTAAAAAAGGAAGGGGAAAAAAAAAAAAAATAGTTTAATTAGGACCAATGTAGGCTAAAGGTAAATTGAGTTAAATTAGATTGAATTAACAAGTGTAAATGTTAGACTATTACTTTAAAAGCAAAACTAACATGGTGGTGATGCTGAACAGTTTGACTGACCTGTTGTTCAATCAGTTTGAAAGATTGAGAAGAAACTGCACGACAAACCAAGATTTCCTAGATCAGTCACAAATTTTTAAAGCTAGATTTAGGGCAAAAGGCTACCCCGAGGAACTGATCGAAGGAGCAT
>BLSH010448649.1:38314-61795 GCA_018402905.1 Glandirana rugosa | reverse complement strand
GGGCCGTCTGTGCACACTTTCGGCGTTCTCACCCTGCTGCTGCTCGCCTGTCTGCGCTGCAGCGGAACTTCAGCCTTCCCGCTCACCGCCTCATATGCGATGTGCCCACAAGGTGGAACTCCACCTTGCACATGCTGGAGAGACTGTGCGAGCAGCAGCAGGCAATAGTGGTGTTTCAGCTGCAGCATGCACGGGTCAGTCGCTCTGCGGAACAGCAACACTTCACCACCAACGAGTGGGCCTCCATGCGAGACCTGTGTAGCGTATTGCGGTGTTTTGAGTACTCCACCAACATGGCCAGTGCCGATGATGCTGTTCTCAGCGTTACTATGCCACTTCTATGTCTCCTTGAAAAAACACTTCGGGCCATGATGGAAGAGGATGTGGCACAGGAGGATGAGGAGGAGGAAGAGGGGTCATTTCCACGGTTATCAGGCCAGTCATTAGCAAGTGGCTCGGAGGGTGGGTTCCTGCACCAGCATAGGCCAGGTCCAAAATATTCAAGCCAGGGCACAGTTATGGAGGACGAGGAAGATGAGGAGGAGGAGGAGGAATTGCAGCAGGGTGGCACCCAAGGCAGCTCATGGGCATCACTGGAGCGTGGCTGGGGGATACAGAGGACACAGATGATATACCTCCCACAGAGGACAGCTTGTCTTTGCCTGTGGGCAGCCTGGCACACATGGCTGACTACATGCTGCAGTGCCTGCGCAACGACAGCCGAGTTGCCCACATTGTAACTTCCTCTGATTACTGGGTGGCCACCCTGCTGGATCCCTGTTAGAAGGACAACGTGCCGTCCTTAATTCCCTCACTGGAGCGTGAGAGGAAGATGCGCGACTACAAGCGCACACTGGAAGAGGCGCTGCTGAGGGCATTCCCAAATGACACCGGGGGCTCAGCGGAAGCACAAGGTGAAGGTAGAGGAGGAGGAGGAGGTAGAGGCCACCAATGCAGCTGTGCCACCGCCAGCACCTCAGAAGGCAGGGTTAGGCATGGCTGAAATGTGGCAAAGCTTTGTCAGCAGCCCGCCACAACAATTAGCACAACTAGACGATAGACAACGTCTTAGCAGGAGGCAGCATTTCAGCAACATGGTGCAAGAGTATGTGGGCACACGCCTACACGTACTGCCTGATGGGTCTGCCCCATTCAACTTCTGGGTCTCCAAATTGGCCACATGGCCTGAGCTTGCCCTTTATGCCTTGGAGGTGCTGGCCTGCCCTGCAGCCAGTGTATTGTCGGAACGTGTGTTTAGCACGGCAGGGGGCGTTATCACAGACAAGCGGAGCCGTTTGTCCACATCCAACGTGGAAAAGCTAACCTTTATTAAAATGGATCAGGCATGGATCCCACAAGACTTGTCTGTACCTTGTGCAGAATAAACATTTAGACCGGACTCACACAGCCATTCATATACTTCTTTTTTTGAATAGGCCTCAATACAAAAAAAAAATACCATGTTGGCTACTTCCTCCTACTCCTCTACCACCGCCACTTCCACCTACACTGCCACGGCCACGGCCTAGTCAACCTCTAGGCTCCTACTCCACATCCACCCCTCTTCCAATTTTTTTATTTGATTTTAATTTATTTTCCCTATCCTCATTTTTTTGTAGGGCACTTCCCCTACCCTTACCCCCATTTTACTTCCTATTGCAGCCCTCTAGGACTTGGTTACAGCCATTTTTGTGCCTAAAAGTTCGGGTCCCCATTGATTTCAATAGGGTTCGGGGTCCGTGCGATCGTTCGGGTTCCGTCTGGACCCGAACCCGGACTTTGTCCCAAAGTTCAACTCTAATTATGATTTAAAAAGAGGAAACACAGTTGATTGATGATAAATGGCTTCAGCCAAACACTAACCATGACTGAAAGAAATGTTTTTGTGTTATCATTCATATTCTCTGAAAAATGGCCAAGAAATCATAAATTCTGCCAAGGTATGTAAACTTACGAGCACAACTGTATATACTAGACTATATATATATATATATATATATATATATATATATATATATATATATAAATACATCGTCTGACGTGTATTATATACTGTACACCACCGAATGCACTGTCTATATAGTCCACACTGAATGCAGTGTATATATACGATATATATACAGAGCCTTGAAAAGGTATTCATGCCCCTTGAACATTTCCACATTTTGTCATGTTACAACCAAAAACATAAATGTATTTTATTGGGATTTTATGTGATAGACCAACACAAAGTGGCACATAATTGTGAAGTGGAAGGAAAATGATACATGTTTTTCAACATTTTTTACAAATAAATATGTGCATTTGTATTCAGACCCCCTGAGTCAATACTTTGTAGAACCACCTTTCTCTGCAATTACAGCTGCAAATCTTTTTGGGGATGTCTCTACCATCTTTGTACATCTAGAGAGTAACATTTTTGCCCATTCTTCTTTGCAAAATAGCTTAAAATCTGTCAGTCTAGACAGAGAGCATCTGTGAACAGCAAGTTTCAAGTCTTGTCACAGATTCTCAATTGGACTTAGGTCTGGACTTTAACTGGGCCATTCTAACACATGAATATGCTTTGATCTAAACCATTCCATTGTAGCTCTGGCTGTATGTTTAGGGTTGTTATCCTGCTGGAATGTGAACCTCCACCCCAGTCTCAAGTCTTTTGCATGCTCAAACAGGGTTTCTTCTACAATTGACCGGTACTGTATTTGGCTCCATCCATATTCCCATCAACTCCGACCAGGTTCCCTGTCCCTGATAAAGAAAAGCATCCCCACAACATGATGCTGCCACCACCATGTTTCACGGTGGGGATAGTGTGTTCAGGGTGATGTGCAGTGTTAGTTTTCCGCCACACATAGCGTTTTGCTTTTAGGCCAAAAAGTTCAATTTTGGTCTCATCTGACCAGAGCACCTTCTTCCACATGTTTGCTGTGTCCCCATATGGCTTCTCGCAAACTGCAATCTGGACTTCTTATGGCTTTCTTTCAACAAAGGCTTTCTTCTTGCCGCTCTTCTATAAAGGCCATATCTGTGGAGTGCACAACTAATAGTTGTCCTGTGGACAGATTCTCTCACCTGAGCTGTGGATCTCTTCAGCTCCTCCAGAGTTACCATGGGCCTCTTGACTGCTTCTCTGATTAATGCTCTCCTTGCCCGGCCTGTCAGTTTAGGTGGACGGTCATGTCTTGGTAAGTTTGCAGTTGTGCCATACACTTTACACTTTACATTTTGGGATGATGGATTGAACAGTGCTCTGTGAGATGTTCAAAGCTTGGGATTTATTTATAACCTAACTCTGCTTAAAACTTCTCCACAATGTTATCCCTGACCTGCCTGGTCTGTTCCTTGGCCTTCATGATGCTGTTTGTTCACTTAGATTCTATAACAAACCTCTGTGTGCTTCACAGAACAGCTGTATTTATACTGAGATTACATTACACACAGGTGGACTCTATTTACTAATTAGGTGACTTCTGAAGGAAATTGGTTCCACTAGATTTTAGTTAGGGGTATCAGAGAAAAGGGGGCTGAATACAAATGCACGCCACACTTTTCACATATTTATTTGTAAAACATATAGAAAACCATTTATCATTTTCCTTTCACTTCACAATTATGTGCCACTTTGTGTTGGTCTATCACATAAAATCCCAATAACATACATTCACATTTTTGGTCCATCTAGTTCAACCAAAAATAAAAAAAAAATAAAAATCTTTCGCCCACAGTTGATCCAGAGGAAGGCAAAAAACCCTAGCAAAGCATGATCCAGTTGGCTATAGTGGGGAAAAAAATTCCTTCCTGATCCCCCGAGAGGCAATTGGATTTTCCCTGGATCAACTTTACCTATAAGGCCTCATACACACGGACGTTTCCTAAAAAATAAACAAAACGTCAGGCCCGACGTCAAGGAAAAAAAATTGTTGTTTTTCGGCGTTATGCATCGGCGTTAGTGAGCGTTAGTGAGGGTTAATGAGCGTCGGCGTCAATAGGCGTTTTTTAAAAAAAATCATAACCTAAAAACGTCGGTGTCAAAAAACACCGGTTAACGCCGGTACAATATTAGTTGGCGTTAGTAGGCGTTAGTTGGCGTTTTGCGGCATCAAAAAACGCCAAAACGTTACAGCCTCAGAACGCGCTGGGTGTGGGTTCTAGTTTTAGCTCACTAACGCCGACGCCATCTACAGCTCAAAAACGTCAGCGTTTTTATGGGGCCATTGACTAACATGGAGAGCTGCAAAAACGCCGGCGTCAAAAAACGTCCGTGTATATGAGGCCTAAATTTTAATAGCCAGTTACTGTATGTTATGTACATTAAGGAAAGAATCCAGGCCTTTTTTTAAAGCAATCTACTGTGCTAGCCCAGAACCACCTCTGAAGGGAGTCTATTCCAGATTGTCACAGCTCTAACTGTGAAGAAACCTTTCCATTTTGGAGATGAAATCTTTTTTCCTCTAGACATAAAGAGTGCCCCCTTGTCCTCTGTCATGACCTTAAAGTGAATAATTGAACACCAAGATCACTTATATGGATCACTTATGTATTGGTACATTAAATTAAAAAAAAATAAAACGCTTGTGAATGACTGAAACAGTGAGCTGCAACTCAAACATGTGAGAACAAAACATATGACAAAATGACATAACAAAGAAGTTGCACTAAAAAATGTAAAGTCCAATAGGGACCAAAAATATTAAATAAATAATAGTCCTGCAATAATTTTCTCATTCAAGGAAGGTGTAAGTGTATGAATCCATCACCATGTGAAAACACCTTAAGGGATGTGTGCATACCAGAACCAGATGACCCTTTGTTATAGAGGGTCTAACATTCTTGTGAATGAGCCCCTCTCTCATGTCCGTTGATCACCGGATCACGGGGATAGCACCTCATCAGCATGGAGCCTGAATGAACCAGGTGGTATAAAAGGAAGCACAAGGAATTGCCAATAGTGTAATTCAATCAAGAGCGTTTTATTCGACAAACATCCAACAGATCTCACATCAATCCAAAAAGACAATATGGATGTATAGCATTCACCGGACCGGACGTGTCCTCACCCTAGTATGCATGATGCATATTCTTAGCCCCCAAGTGCATAACTTTACATTTATCTACATTAAACCTCATTTGCCACATAGTCGCCCAATTAAACAGTGCATTGAGGTTGGCTTGTATGTTGGAGACATCCTGTAAGGACGTTATTCCACTGCATGGCTTGGTGTCATCTGCAAACACTGAAATGGTACTTTTAATCCCAGACCCAATGTAATTTATAAAGAGATTAAAAAGTAAGGGTCCCAACACTGAACCTTAGGGTATACCACTGATAACCTTGGACCATTCAGAGCATGAATCATTAACCACTACTCTCTGAATTTGGTCTTTTAGCCAGTTTTCTATCCATTTACAAACTGATCTTTCCAAGCCTGTAGACTTTACCTTACACATTAGCCGTGTGTGGGGAACTGCGTCGAACGCTTTTGCAAAATCCAAGTATATCACGTCCACAGCCATCCCTCTGTCCAAGGTTTACTTACCTCCTCATGAAAAGAAATCAGATTTGTTTGACAACTTCTGTCTTTCATAAACCCATGCAGTCTGTTGCTTAAAATATTTTTTCCCAACAAGAACTCATCTATGTGGTCTTTTATTAAACTCTCCGATATCTTCCCGAATATAGAAGTTAAACGAACAGGTCTATAGGTACTTGGAAAAAGACTTTGTTCCCTTTTTAAATATGGGCACCATGTTAGCCCTACACCAATTCAGTGGTACTATTCCAGTCATTAACAAGTCCCTAAAAATTAGATACTGTCAGGAAGTCAATGGGAAATCCATTCATCCCTGCACACGCACATGCGCACTCGCGTGCCAATGCGCACGCGCGCATCCATGATCGCCGTGGTTACCCATGTTGGCACCAGAAGGACTATTTAAACAGGGCTTCTGCCCTTGCACATATCTGTTTGGTCTGCGGCTTCTGCCTTCCTGTTAAGCTGTATTCCTGTATCTTGACCCGGATTGTCCTTCACCTTGTCTAATTGCTGCCCGCCCTGACCTTGTCCTGCCTTGTGACCTGCCTTTGCCTTCTGCCTGCTGTTGCCCGCTTGTTGCTGATCTGGCCTGCCTGACCCTGCTCTGCTGTCCAGCCAGTCTGTTCCAGCATCCTGCTCTGCTGTCCAGCCAGTCTGTTCCAGCATCCTGCTCTGCTGTCCAGCCAGTCTGTTCCAGCATCCTGCTCTGCTGTCCGGCCAGTCTGTTCCAGCATCCTGCTCTGCTGTCCAGCCAGTCTGTTCCAGCATCCTGTTCTGCTGTCCAGCCTGTCTGTTCCAGCATCCTGCTCTGCTGTCCAGCCAGTCCGTTCCAGTATCCTACTCTGCTGTCCAGCCAGTCTGTTCCAGCATCCTGCTCTGCTGTCCAGCCAGTCTGTTCCAGCATCCTGTTCTGCTGTCCAGCCAGTCTGTTCCAGCATCCTGCTCTGCTGTCCAGCCTGTCTGTTCCAGCATCCTGCTCTGCTGTCCAGCCAGTCCATTCCAGTATCCTATTCTGCTCTTCCAGCCAGTCTGTTCCAGCATACTGATCTGCTGTCCAGCCAGTCTGTTCCAGCATTCTGCTCAGCTATCCAGCTGGTTGATCCAGTTTCCTGCTCCGCTGTTCCCGGGACTGACTAGGCACTCTTACCCCGCCGTGCTCCCGTGGTTGCTGTATCACTTCCAGCAGCCCGCGAGCCGGAGTTGTAGGAGAGGTCTCCCTCTACCGTCTGGCTCACCTCCCAGGTATGTAACAGTACCAAACAGCCATGACTGAGCCAGCCAGGGATGCCTCTCCAATGGATGAGATATGCTGACACCTGGCAGTCTTGACGCAAGCTATACAGTCTCTTCAAAATGGCTACACTCGGCTAGAGAATCAAGTCCAGTCTATGGCTTCTCCAGCAACCGGATCCAATCTGACCTCTGACATGGCTTCTTCCTCTGCCCAAGCCAGTGCATCCTCCAAACCCTTGGTGGTGATGTTGCCTCCTGAGCCTCGGGTGATGACTCCCGAACGCTTTTCTGGTGATAGGGGTAAATTTAGAGCTTTCCAAAATGCCTGCCAGCTCTGTTTTGCCCTCCAGCCACAGACTTTTTCTTTGGAATCCACCAAAGTGGGATACATCATCTCCTGCAGAGGGAGCCACAGTCCTGGGCCTATCGGCTACTGGAACGGAACGATTTCCAGCTTAACTTAATGCAGACCTTCTTCGACACCATGGCCCAGCTGTACGATGACCCGCAAAAGACTGCCACAGCCACAGCAGCTCTGCATGCACTCCAGCAAGGCCGCAGAGCGGCCGTAGACTATGTCACAGACTTTAGACGCTGGAGTGCTGACAGCAATTGGAACGATGCTGCCCTCCGTCATCAGTTCCGCCTGGGCCTCTCTGAAAGTCTAAAGGATGAGTTAGCCCGGGTTGGAATACTAAACTCTCTGAAGGTGCTGATCAAGCTTTGGATCCAGATTGATCAGCGCCTAAGGGAGCACAGAGCAAAGGGATCTTCCCAGCCATTCCACCCCCCCTGGATGCTGCCAAAGGCACCTGTTCCGGCTCCTAGAGGTCCTACACCCTCCATGCCAGAAGTTCCTGAGCCCATGCAGTTGAGTCTGATCCGTACCTCGCTGTCCCCGGAAGAGCGCCAACGCAGACGTGTGAATAACCTGTGTCTGTACTGTGGGGAGGCCGGTCACTTCGTACGCACCTGTCCTGCTAAGCTGCGTAAGTGTCCAGCCTTATCCTCTCCTGATCAGTCACCCTTGCCTGCCATGCCTGCTAGCTCAGCTCATGCTACTCTGCCTATATCGTTCCAACTTCTGGGAAGAACTGTGTCAGTGACCGCGATAATTGACTCTGGCACTTGTAGCTGTTTTATTGACCGGTCTTTTGACACGCAACAGCAAATTCCGCTACAAACCAGGGAAGAAGAACTTGCAGTATTCCTGGCTGATGGGTCTCGCATTAAGTCTGAACTGGTTACCAAGGAGACCCCACCTATACTGACCATCAGCTCCACCAACCATGGAGAATTACTGCATCTGGATGCCATCTCATCCCTCCTATTCCCTGTCACCCTGGGCCTACCTTGGCTGCAGGGCCATAACCCCCAAATAGACTGGGGAACTGGAAATATTGTGTTCTCATCTTCTTACTGCAGAGAACACTGCCTGGAGATACCTTCCCCATCATCCTCATCCACAATCCTGCTGTGCACTGATACAGACCCTGAGCTATGTCAGCTGGTTCCTATCACCTACCATGAGTTTCTGGATGGCTCCCACAGACAAGAAAGGAATACAACGCTTTGTGGGCTTCTCCAATTTCTATTGCAAATTCATTAAGAACTTTTTGGCCATTATTCACCCTATCATGCAGTTGACTAAGCAGGGTGTCCATTTTTGCGGGACTGGGGAAGCACAGGTTGCCTTTGAAACGTTAAAGAAGCGATTTACAGTCGCTCCTGTTCTGAGCCATCCTGATTCTGCCTTACACTACAACGTGGAAGTAGACGCCTCTGAAAGCGCCATCAGGGCTATTCTGTCCCAATGCTAAGGCCTCAAGGAGGCGGAGCACCCAGTGACGTTCTTCTCACAAAAGCTTTCCGCAGCTTAGAGGAATTACGATGTAGGGGATCGGGAGTTATTAGCAATCAAAGCTGCCCTGGAAGAATGGAGATACTTGTTGGAGGGAGCAACACACTCAATCCTGATCTGCACGGATCACAAAAATTTAGAATATCTGAGATCTGCAAAACGCTTAAAGCCTGTTAAGCTCGTGGGCACTTTTCTTTTCCAGATTCACATTTCACATAACTTACAGGCCCGGATCAAAGAACACCAAGCCCGACGCATTGTCACGCATGTTTGAGTATCCAAGAGACATCCCAGAGCCAGATACCATTCTACCAGCCGGTAACTTCTTGCTGCTGCACGCCAGTTTACTAACTCAACTACAGTCTGCCTCTATAGGATTGCATGGTCCCCTGGAATCACTTTACAAACCAGGGATGGACTCCTATGGAAGGACAAACAGATCTTTGTACCCAAAGAGACTCTGACTAAGGTGCTAGAAGTATGCCACGATCATCCCCTGGCAGGTCACTTTGGCATTCGCAAGACCATCGAGCTGGTGCAACGTTCATTCTGGTGGCCTGGCCTGGAAAAGGACTGCCAAGGTTATGTGAATTCTTGTACCACCTGCATTCCGAATAAGAGCTCCCGAAGCAAGGCATGGGAATTACTCAGACCTTTCCCATACCCAACAGACCTTGGAAGATGATTTCAAAGGATTTTATAGTTGAACTTCCACACTCCAACAAATGCACCAACATCTTTGTTGTCGTGGACCATCTGTCAAAGATGGCTCACTTTGTCCCGTTGAGGGATACTCCTTCGGCCACAGAGACTGCCAGAGTCTTTATCAAAGAAATTGTGAGACTCCATGGTATGCCTAAGAATATTGTCTCAGCTCGTGGTGTTCAGTTCACCTCCAAGTTTTGAAAGGCTTTATGTGGAACTTTGCAGATCGAACTCTACTTTTCATCCGCCTACCATCCCTAGACCAATGGGCAGACTGAGCGCACCAATCAGACCCTGGAACAATATATCCGGGGCTTCACCTCTTTTGTTCAGGATGATTGGGTAACATTGCTGCCCTTGGCGGAGTTTGCTAACAACAACTCCAACCACTCGGCCACCCAACAGTCTCCTTTCTTTGCCAACCATGGATTTCACCCCACCTTCCTACCTGACCTTGTTCCCGAATCTTCTGTTCCTGCAGTTCAGGATACCTTGGGCTTCTTCTCCAGCAATAACTTACTGTTACAAGAGACCATTGCGAAGGCCTAGGAGGACAGCAAGAGGTTGTTTGACAGGAGAAGAAAAGGGGAACTGATTCTGCAACCAGGACACCAGGTTTGGTTGTCTACAGCCAATCTAAGGTTGGCATGTCCCTCAAAGAAGCTGGCTCCTAGATTAATCTGCCCCTTCCTGGTAAGGAGGAAAATCAATGATGTATCTTTCCAATTATCCTTGCCAGAGTCCTTCAAGGTGCATCCAGTGTTCCATGTGTCCCTGTTGAAACCTACGGTGCCCGACCCATTTCCCGATCGCTGCTCTAATCCCCCGGCACCTGTTACCATTGACAGGGATGAGGAATTTGAGGTGGAAGCTATTGTGGACTGCAGAAGAAGGAGGGGCCAGACACAATACCTGATCAGGTCCGGAAGAAAATTCCTGGGAGCCTGCACAAAATGTACATGCCTCAGACCTGATCCATGCCTTCTTTCGCAGGAACCCACAAAAGAAGAGACGGATGGGCACCCGGAGGATTCCCGTAGGGAGGGGGCAATGTCAGGAAGCCCACAGGACAATCCATTCATCCTGGTGCACACGCATACGCACTCGAGCGCCATGCGAGCGGTGGTTACCAATGTTGGCGCCAGAAGGACTGTTTAAACAGGGCTTCTGCACTTACACATTGCTGTTTGGTCTGCAGCTTCTGCGTTCCTGTTAACCTGTGTTCCTGTATCTGATTTCTGTGACCTTAACCCGGATTGTCCTTCAGCTTGTCTGATCGCTGCCCGTCCTGACCTTGTCTTGCCTTGTGACCTGCCTTTGCCTTCTCCTTCTGCCTGCTGTTGCCTGCTCATTGCTGTTTTGGCCCGCCTGACCCTGCTCTGCTGTCCAGCCAGCCTGTTCCAGCATCCTGCTCTGCTGTCCAGCCAGTCTGTTCCAGCATCCTGCTCTGCTGTCCACCAAGTCCATTCCAGCATCCTGCTCTGCTGTCCACCAAGTCCATTCCAGCATCCTGCTCTGCTGTCCAGCCAGTCTGTTCCAGCATCCTGCTCTGCTGTCCGGCTAGTCTGTCCCAGCATCCTGCTCAGCTTTCCAGCTGGTTGATCCTGTTTCCTGCTCCGCTGTTCCTGGGACTGACTAGGCACTCTTATCCTGCCGTGCTCCCGTGGTTGCTGTATCACTTCCAGCAGCCCGCGAGCTGGAGTTGTAGGAGAGGTCTCCCTCTACCATCTGGCTCACCTCCCAGGTACGTAACAGATACAATGGCTTTGAAATTACAAAGCTCAATTCTTTTAGGATCCATGGATGGATGCCATCTGGTCCAGGTGCTTTATCCACCTTTATTCTGTCTAAATACTTCTGGACCATTTCACTTTTGAGCTATTGTGGATCATTTGGGGCTGTGTCACTACCACCCCCATTATGGACATGAGCTCCCCCGTGCTCCTTTGTATACACGGAGCTGAAGAAAGTATTTAATAAGTTTGCCTTCTCTTTGTCCCTAGTCACCCACTCTATATCTAGACATGACAAAATGTGGAAAATTTCAAGGGCTATGAATACTTTTTCAAGGCACTGTATATCTGTATACATATTAGACTATATATATAACTATATATAGATATCTATATATTAATACACCACCTAAAAGTGGTTGCCAACTTGTGACAACCACTTTAACCTACTGGTAAGCCTATAATAAGGCCTACCTGTAGGTGCCCTGCACATCTCCCAAACCTGCACAGTTTATGAGATATACAGTGTACTAGATATGCCGACGTCATTCGGCACATGCGCAGTGAAGAAACAGCCTTCACTGAGATTGTGCCGTGACTGGCGGCTCGCGCGCGCATGAGTCACAGAGCCAGAGTCACGCCCCGAAAGGAAGAGGGGCTGGAGATGGACGCTTCCTGCACAGGGGACAGCGCTGGACATTGCAGGCTTAGTTTGCAGGTAAGTGATACATAATGGGCTCCTATGCAATGCATAATAGCCTATTATGCTACTACTTTGCAGGGAAATATAGAGGAAGTAAACCCCACCAGTATTTGCTTCCTCTTGAAGTGTATTATATACTGTAGACCGCTGAATGCACTGTATATATAGTTTACACTGAATGCAGGGTGTATATGTGTATATATTGTGGGAGATTAGCTTGTGGGGATCAACTTTCCTGAGGAAAATAGTCAGCATGCAGGCAACTTTCTTTAAAATCTGGCAGCTTGCCAGGTTTATTGGTAAACACTTTGCAGGTTAAAAACAAACAAAACAGAAAATAGGTCCAACCTCACTATACGGTTTGGGGTTGGCCCCCGACACCCACAAAACATAAGCCAAAATGCAAACCTTGTCTTTTAACCACTTCCCGCCCGGCGTATAGACAAATGACGTCCGGGCGGGGGGCTCATTATCCTGACTGGACGTTTATTGATGTCCTCAGGATAATCCGCGATCGTGCGCCCCTGGGGGTGCGCATCGCGGCGATCAGTGGTTCTGTGGGTCAGTCTGACCCACCGCATTACCGACCGAGGTAAAAGGCTTCAATCCGAAGCCTTTTACCATGTGATCAGCCGTGACCAATCACGGCTGATCACAGTGTAAATAGGAAGAGCCGTTTATCAGCTTTTCCTCTGCTCAGGTCTGCAGACCTGAGCAGCAGAGAGCCGATCGGCTGCTCGCCTGATGAGGGGGGGCTGCACTGAATGTTTATCAGCGCAGCCACCCTCAGGATCACCCCACTGGACCACCAGGGAGCCTGCCCAGGACCACCAGGGAGCCCCCCACGGACATCACAAAGAGGCCACCCAGGACCACCAGGGAAGGACCACAGAGGCCACCCAGGACCACCAGGGAGCCCCCACTAGACCACCAGGTAAGGGCAATATTGTGCACTGTAGGGATGGCACTGTGCCCATGTATGATGCGTGCCAGTGCCATCCCTAACAGTGCTTGTTGCACCAGTGCCACCCACTGCCACCTATAAGTGCCCACCTGTGCCCACCTGTGCCACCTATCAGTGCCCACCTGTGCCACCTAAAATTGCCCACATGTGCCACCTAAAAGTGCCCACCTGTGCCACCTAAAAGTGCCACCTATCAGTGGCCATCAGTGCCCAGTGCCACTTATCAGTGCCGCCTATGAGTGTCCATCAGTGCCGCATATCAGTGCCATGTATCAGTGCCCATCAGTGTTGCTTGTCAGTGCCGCCCATCAGTGCTGCATATGTGCCCCATCATCAGTGCAACCTTATCAGTGCCACCTCATCAGTGCCAATCTGTACTGTCTCATCAGTGCCCGTCAGTGTAGCCTCATCAGTGCCCATCAGTGTAGCCACATCAGTGCCCGTCAGTGAAGGAGAAAATGTACTTTATACAAACTTTTGTGACAGAAACAAAGAAAAATGTTTTGTTTTCAAAGTTTTCTGTCTTTTTTTTTTTTATAGCGCAAAAAATAAAAACCGCAGGGGTGATCAAATACCACCAAAAGAAAGCTCTATTTGTGGGAACAAAATGATAAAATTTTTGTTTGGGTACAACGTTGCTCGACCGCGCAATTCTCATTCAAATCGCAACAGCACTGAAAGCTGAAAATTGGTGTGGGCGGGAAGTGTTCTAAGTGCCCGGTATTGAAGTGGTTAAAGTCCAAACAGACACAGAGCTCCCTCAGATCCCTCTCTGTGTTCCTGGACAGAGCTAGAGTGTGTTCTCTTCCTTTTTATTTAAGCCACCTGCTGGTGAACTCCAGTGGACCACAAACTCCGGACCGGAACCAGCCCTGCCATGGTGGCTGGTAAAATCTGGACCAGACTCTGTTTAATCCAGTCCATATGAACGCATACAAGGCGACAGGTAGTGTCCGACTACCACTTTGCTTCGCCCACCATCACAATAGTCTCTTTTAGGTACTCCAAGAACAACATGGTTTTATTACTGACTCTGTAAACATCTTGTTTGAAGTAATCTTTGCTTCTGTAGTATCTCCTTTATTTTATTTATTTCAGTTTATTCATGTCAACACTGAAAACCCATTGCTTATGGTCCAAGTTGGCTCATTTTCCTCATACAAATCACACATTGGCACTATACTTTTTCCCATTTCCCATCATATTAGAAACATAATTGTGAAAACTGTATCTGAACTTTAGTTATTGGACTTTAGAATGATTTATTCTCTCATGTTTGCTGTCCATGGCAACTAAATTGTATACTCATAGATTTTCTTAGTCTTAACTCATTTTCAGGATCAGCATTATGTTTTACAGATGCTTTGTATTTCATTGCTTTTTTTCCCCATGGCCTGCACGTAGCAGCAAACAGTACAATTAGAATTGCACATTGTGAACTGTAGTTTAAATGTTGCTTATTGTTGATTAATTGTATACCATAAATTGAAGGATTTGTACAGTTACATGTCCCTGCTGATTTACTTTATTACTCACAAACATAAAGTTCATTTATTTCACTCATGACCTATCTAAAAAAGCCAAGGGGAAACATTTTTACATTTTTTACATGGATTTTGCTCATTAACAAAAAAAGTTGCTACATCAAATTTAAATTATTAGTAAAAATGAAAGTAAAAAAATTAGAAAGAGCAGTTTAAAAGACCAGATGTATGTTAAATGCATAAGCAGAAAACGCTTTTCACTTAATTGCAAAGGCTGTTACAGCTGTGGCTTCAGTGACTGAGCCATGTTTTCTGGACAAATCATTTACAGTCGTAATGTTATATCACAAGTACCTAAGAAAGTGAGAAAACTGATATATATAAAACTATATTTGTCTGCATACCTTAAACTAATGTAAGTGCAGCAGTAGGGCCACGAACATAGACAGTCATACCATTAAAAATATATAAATATAAATAAATATATATATATGTATATACTGTATATATATATTCATTTTTAATATGTTTTCTTTAAAAAAATAATTCCTAAATGTAAAAGAGATTGACCAACATAGCAAGTAAATAACAATAGCCCGTTGTGTAGCACTAAAGCTGCTAAGTATTGCAATCAATATAAAAATATTTCACTGGCATTTGCCTTATCCTTTATTTACCTTTGCCTTTGCCTTTAGAAAGGGTGGTAGTTTGGTATATTCTGAGACAGCCAAAAAATCAATTGCCTTCCCATAAAGTAGTTACAAGAAAAAGCCATGAATGCAGCAATACTTTGGACTCCTTCTTTACTGACACACAGGCATCTCAGGCAAATGACAAAAGATGGTGTGATGCTTTACTGAACTATACACAGTCCTTAAAGTGGACCTTTCAGTAATTTTCAATAATGCATGAATATAGTTCTAATATTACCATATACAGCCATAGTATAACTTTTCAATAAAATTGTGCCTTATAAGTACATGTCCCCCTCCCTTTCTTCAAGTGTAATTCATATTGTTTCAACAGCTGTATTCTGTTACTTGTATACCCTTAAAGCGGAGTTCCACCCTAAAGTGGAACTTCCGCTGGTTGGATTCCTCCCCCCCTCAGGTGTCACATTTGGCACCTTTCGGGGGGGAGGGGGAAGAGGACACCTGTCTTTAGACAGGTGTCCTTTTCCACACTTCCGGGAGCTCTGGCCGGCGGACGCGGCCGCTGACGTCAGAAGCCCGGCTCCCTCCTCCCTGCTCGCTCTGCTACTGGCCGCCTGGCCAGTAGCAGAGCGCGGCAGAGCTCGCGCATGCACAGTAAGGTGCCCGGCGTGAAGCTGTACTGCTTACACGTCCGGGTTCCCTTACCCGCGATGGAGGCGGCTGCACCCGTCCCCCGATCCGAAGATCGGCGGCGGGTGCCGACATCGCTGAACTCCAGGACAGGTAAGTGTCCTAATATTAAAAGTCAGCAGCTACTGTATGTGTAGCTGCTGACTTTTAATTTTTTTTTTTAGCCCGGACCTCCGCTTTAAATCTTAAAGTAATATTAATGACTAGTTTAAAAAAACAAAAAAAAACAAACATGTCATACTTATCTCCTCTGTGCAGTTGGGTTTGTACAGAGCAGCCCAGATCCTCTTCTTCTCAGTTCACTCTTTGCTGCTCCTGGCCCCTCCCTCCTATTGAGTGTTCCCAAAGCCAGCAGCTTTCTATGGGGGCACCCGAGCAGAGTCAGAGCTATCCATGTATCCGTGTATCCATTCCGACACGGAGCCCCAACCTGGCTCCATCCTCTCTCTCCGCTGAGTGGCTGACTGACTTTTTTTTCAATCAAAATGTTTTTATTAAGTTATAAGTTCAATCACAGAGCCAATTCTCATGGTACAGCAATGGAGTACTATGCTTACGGTACATGTAAGACATCCTAGAGTAGTCATATATACATCTCAAACATATTGTACCTGTAACAAACATTAGGCATAGCCTTTCTTCCCTCTCCTGATCCTCCATTTTCTACCATTTCGGATCAACATATACATGCTGTCATGTTGTAAACCTTAACTCTGTACCAGTTATGACGTTTCCAATAAAATAAAACAGTGCAAGATATTTGCACTTTGTCTTTGATATTTTGTCTTAGTGTTATATTCCCGTTGAGTAACTAGAACAGCATAGTAATAAACAGATAGAGAACAAAAGTTGGGTAACTTGTTGACTCTCGATGAGTTAGTGTTAGAGTTGAGCGGACACCTGGATGTTCGGGTTCGTCTGGTTCGGCCGAACTTCGTGGAAAAGTTTGGGTTTGGTACCGAACTTTTGGGCACAAAAATGGCTGAAAAAAAGTCCTGGAAAGGGATAAAGGGCTGAAAAAGGAAGCAACATGGGGGTAAGAGTAGGACAAGTGCCCTGCAAACAAATGTGGATAGGTAAATAACTTAAAATGACATAAAAAAATAAAAATTGGAGGAGGTGGTGGATGTGGAGTAGGAGCCTGGAGGTTGAGGAGGCGGTGACCGTGGCGGTGTAGGTGGAAGTGGTGGTGGAGGAGGAGGAGGTAGCCAACACTGTTTTTTGTTTGTTTGTTTTTTCCCTACAAACAAATGTGGATAGGGAAATCACATAAAAAAAATTAAAATGGGAGGAGGAGGTGGATGTGGAGTAGGAGCCTAGAGGTTGTCTAGGCCGTGACCGTGGCAGTGTAGGTGGAAGTGGCGGTCGGGGAGGAGGAGGAGAAGGAGGAGGAGGAGGAGGAAGCCAACACTGTTATTTGTTTGTTTGTTTTTTTTTTCTAATTGGGGTAGCCCCCAAAATATTGAGACATATTAAAAAAAAAAACAAGTATACCAATGGCTGTGTGAGGCCGGTCTAAATGTCTACTCTGCACAAGGTACAGACAAGTCTTGTGGGATCCATTCCTGTTTCATTTTAATAAACGTTAGCTTGTCCACGCTGGCTGTGCAAAGGCGGCTGCACTTGTCTGTGATAACGCCCCCTGTCGTGCTAAACACACGTTCAGACAATACACTGGCTGCAGGGCAGGCCAGCACCTCCAAGGCATAAAGGGCAAGCTCAGGCCATGTGCCCAATTTGGAGATCCAGAAGTTGAATGGGGCAGACCCATCAGTCAGTATGTGTAGGCATGTGCACACATACTGTTCTACCATGTTGCTGAAATGCTGCCTCCTGCTAAGACGTTGCCTATCAGCTGGTGGTGCTGTTTGTTGTGGCGTGCTGCTGACAAAGCTTTTCCACATTTCGGCCATGCTAACCCTGCCTTCTGAGGTGCTGGCGGTGCCACAGCTGCATTGGTGACCTCTTCCTCCTCCTCCGCCTTCGCCTTGTGTTTCCACAGAGCCCCCTGTGTCATTTGGGAATGCCCTCAGCAGCGCGTCTACCAGCCTGCGCTAGTAGACACGCATCTTCCGATCACGCTCCAGTGAGAAAATTAAGGATGGCACATTGTCCTTGTAACGGGGATCCAGCAGGATGACCACCCAGTAATTGGCACAAGTTAAATTGTGGGCAACTCGGCTGTCGTTGAGCAGGCACTGCAGCATGTAGTCGCTCATGTGTGCCAGGCTGCCCAGAGGGAAAGACAAGCTGTCTGCTGTGGGAGGTATATCATCTGTGTCCTCCGTATCCCCCCAGCCACGCTCCAGTGATGCCCACGGGCTGCGTTGGGTGCCACCCTGCTGTGAACACGGTTCCTCCTCCTCCTCATCATCATCATCTTCCTCGTCCTCCTCATCCTCCAGAACTGTGCCCTGGCTTGAAAATGTTTCACCTGGCCTATGCTGGTGCAGGAACCCACCCTCCGAGCCACTTATGAATGACTGGCCTGATAACCGTGAAAATTAAACCTCTTCCTCCTCCTCTTCCTCCTGTGCCACATCCTCTTCCATCATCGCCCGAAATGTTTTTTCAAGGAGACATAGAAGTGGTATAGTAACGCTGAGAAGAGCATCATCGGCACTGGCCATGTTGGTGGAGTACTCGAAACACCGCAATATGGTACACAGGTCTCGTATGGAGGCCCACTCGGTGGTGAAGTAGTGCTGTTCCACAGAGTGACTGAACCGAGCGTGCTGCAGTTGAAACTCCACTATTGCCTGCTGCTGCTCGCACAGTCTCTCCAGCATGTGAAAGGTGGAGTTCCACCTTGTGGGCACGTCGCATAGGAGGCAGTGAGTGGGAAGACTGGAGTTCCGCTGCAGCGCAGACAGGCGAGCAGCAGCAGGGTCAGAACGCCAAAAGCCCGCACAGATGGCCCGCACTTTCTACAGCAGCTCTGACATATCCGGGTAGTTTTTTAGAAATTTCTGCACCACCAAATTCAGCACATGCGCCAGGCAAGGGATGTGCATCAAACCGGCTAGGCCCAGAGCTGCTATGAAATTTCGCCCATTATCGCACACCACCAGGCCGGGCTTGAGGCTCAGTGGCAACAATCACTCGTCGGTCTGTTGTTCCATGTCCGTCCACAGCATCGGCACAGTGGGGGGTTTATCCCCCAAACATATCCGTTTTAAAACAGCCTGCTGTTTCCCCCTGGATGTGCTGAAGTTGGTGGTGAAGGTGTTATGCTGAGCGGATGAGGAGGTGGTAGAGGAGGAGGAAACTCAGTAGGAGGAGGAGGCAACCGGAGGCAATGAGTAATGCCCTGCAATCCTCGGTGGCAGAAGGACATGCACCAATTGGCTAGCCGCCTCAGGCCCACCCACCACTACATTTGCCCAGTGTGCAGTTAGCGAGATATAGCTTAGCTGCCCGTGCTTACTGGTCCACGTATCAGTGGTTATGTGGACCTTGCCACAGATGGTGTTGCGCAGTGCACACTTGATCTAGTCCCCGACTTGTTTGTGCAGGGAAGGGATGGCTCTCCTGGAAAAGTAGTGGCGGCTGGCAATCACATACTCTGGGACAGCAGCAGCCATCTGGTTTTTAAAACTGTCCGTGTCCACCAGACGGAATCACAGCATTTCAAAGGCCAGGAATTTTGAAATGCTGGCATTCAGGGACAGGGACCATGGGTGGGTGGGGGGGTACTTCCTCTTTCTCTCCAGGGTTTGGGAGATGGAGAGCTGTAAGCTTCCATGGGACCGTGTGGAAATGCTTGGGGGCGTTGCTGTCACATCATCTGTTTGCTGGGTGGCAGGTGACACTAGCACTGTAGAGGTGGAGGAAGAGGCCGAGGCAGCAGCAGAAGAGGAAGCAGGAGGAGGCCGAGACCTTTCTTGGATTTTGAGGTACTTATTCCACTGCAGCAATGAATTTAGATGCCTGGTCATGCAGGTTGTGCTCAGGTTTAGAACATTTATACCTCACTTCAGGCTCTCGTGTCTTGTAGTCAGCACATCCTCTGAAGAACTGCCACGCCGGGGAATGCCTTTGAGCTAAAATATATAAAATTATCCGCGCCCACTAATTAGCATAAAGTATAAAAGATATTATGAATAATGTTAGTCCTGACTGCTCGCAAAAACAATAGATCAAAAAATTGTTCAAGATAAGTTGTAAGATAAATGCAGCGCCGAGACCGAGTTATTTAAGAGGGTATGAGGTATAATGCACTACATATACAGCACAAAATAAAATGGAAATAAATATTCCTCCTTCAAAAGCAATGGTATCACAGTCTTAAAGACTCTTCCAAGTCTCACTATGGATTCTCAAATCCTGTAAGTCAGGGAATACACCCTCAGCTATCCACAATCGAACCAACCAGGAAAAAAGGAAAAAACATTCACTTTGAGATATGTTGTAATTCTTTTAGGAATCACCATCAAACGAACATCCTAGTAATCTTTGGTTTCTAGTAAAAGATGTAGGCTTACCAGACTCTGGTAGAAAATGCACATGGGTCAAAATCCACTTTATAGGTAATGGTATCCACAGGTCATCATGGACAGGTCATCATGGACATGGACATCAACAGGTCATCATGGACGGATCATCATGGGCGGCAGTGAAACGGAAAGTAATCGAACACCAAAAGGCTCCAAACCTTCTCAAGAATGCTCCACAAAGTTGATCCAATGTTCAGCACATATGACATGAGAGGAAAGAGGCCGACATAGTGTGATACCGTTTCAAAATAGACTTTATTCGAACAAAAGGGATTATCAATACTCACATTAGTAAGGTATAAAACAAGCTCTAGATATAAAAACAAAGTGACAGTAGGAGTAAGGAATCCGACGCGTTTCGTCTCACACAGCCGTCATCTGGGGTATTCCCCCCTCCTGTCGTCACTCCTATTTATAATAAATGTTTAAAAAATGCAATAACCGCCCCTAGGGGGCAAGAACCGGAAGTCTGCCTTAAACTTAAAATGGCGTCATCGGCGTGCGCTCCACGCCTCATTCCCATATGTTAGATTCATTCAGGTGGGGATGACCCGGAAGGGAAATGGAATGTTTAAATGAAACTGTAAATGTGTTTCATTATGTGAATTCAAATAATATTGTGAACGTGTGTAAAAATAAAGATAGAAGAAGGGAACATGTGAAAAAGAAAAGATAATAAATAAAGTGAAAAAACATGAATATATAGGTCCCAGCTAAACAGCTTAGGTGACCCGGAAGGGGAAGTGGATGGAGCCTGCATTCACCTACGTGTCCAAAGCCGCACATCCATCCATAAGTAATTAACGCCCACGTCACTTCCTGTGCTAGAAGAAGTGTATGCAGAGAGCATCAGGGTAAACGGAACTAAGCCCGATCGTGTGTTTTTCATTCAACAGTGTATGGTCCCCTGATCGCAGACGGAACCAGATGGAAAAAATATTTTATATTATAATTAAAGTGCCAAAAGTGCCCTAGTGTTGATTTATCATAAAAAGAGTGTATTTAATAAAATAGGATGAATAAAATATAAAAATAGTAAAAGCTTCTGTGAAAAAATTCCGTTTTTATATGCATATGACAGAGAATATTGGAAAAATAAATAAAACAATATGGAGGCAGATTGTACGCATACCTGAAAAAATTAAAAAGAGAAGTAAAAGCAATAATATTGTGTGAGTGAAAAAAACCCCTTATAAATATTTACAGACGCCAAATCTCAAATAAAGGGAGACCTGCGTTGCACACATAGGAATAAATCAGTCGGACATTATCATATTAAATTCACAAAGAAAATAGATTAAAAAATAGAGATAAGATAAAAGACCTGCAAAGAAATTATAAATATCCTAAAAAATGCAGTAAAAATAGGGGTGTCTAGCGGATATCAAAAAGCGCCCGAATATGAAAAAACGTATTTCAACATAAAAAGAATAAAAATGGTATAATCAAACAATGTAAGGAGTATATGTATAGCAGGATGATACATGTGATAACATATTGTATGTTTAAATAACATAAAAAAGTATGTAATTGAAGAAAATGCTGACAGTAGGAATAAAGGGACAGAAAAAAATCAGGCTTTGTTAATAAAAGAATTGATGTCCCAATCGACATTCATTCCATATGGGTAATAGCTTTTAATGGAATAGATCCAGAAAGTTTCCAATTGTGAAATACCTCTTTTGATCCAGCCCCCCCTCCAAGGGGGAACATATTTATTAATAACTTGAAACAAAGTGCCTTCAGGGTTCCGATCATGGTGTTTTAAATAATGTTTAGGTACACTATGATTGGTTTTTCCCTTTAGAATGTTCGTTATATGTTCGTTTACTCTAACGTTAAAAGACCTGGTAGTTCTCCCTACATATTGTTTACTGCAGGGACAGGTCAGAAGATAAACGACATTTTTTGTTTCACAAGTACTGAATGATTTTAAGTCGTAGGTTCGGCCAGTAGTAGTAGAAGTAAAACTGGAAATATTTCTCTTTTTGCATTTATTCATCCTACAAACCCGACATTTTTGGCATTTGAAATATCCATTAAGATTTTGAAAAAAACGACAATTTTTTAGGTGGATTAATCCCATTTGGTGCAAGTTTATGCCTGAGTGAGGTCACACCTCTATATGTGATTTGTGGTCTCTCTGGTAGGAGTGGACAAAGGATAGGGTCATTGCGTAGGACATTCCAATGTTTTTTAATAACATTTTTAATTTGCCTGTGTTGGATAGAGTATCCCGTAAAAAAAGACCACTTCGCATCATGTTTCTGGGTCTTCGGTTTGTCTAACAATAGTTTAGTTCTGTCGATATCAGTAACGACTTGTATCTCGTTGTCCAACTCACTTTCAGGATAACCTTTTTCTAAAAACCTTTCCTTTAAAATCAAAGCTTGCTCGGTAAACTTCATAGTATCCGAACAATTTCTCCTTAGTCTGATAAACTGACTTTTGGGGATAGATTTCAGCCATGGTTTAAAATGACAACTGTCAGTAGGAATAAAACCATTTCTGTCAGTAGGTTTAAAAAGGTCATAGTAGTGAGTCGACCATTACTAATATTAATGTCAAGGTCCAAAAAATGTATATTCGTATTGCTACTTTCCAAGGTCAAAGTGATACCCCTATCATTAGTATTCAGCATGGAAAAAAAGGAATTTAGAGATTCCAAATCACCACGCCAGAGGAGGAGGATGTCGTCGATGTACCTGGCCCAGAAAATGAGCTCAGGTCGGTTATTGGCATAGACGACATCCTCCTCCCATTTGGCCATAAATAAGTTTAGGCATAAACTTGCACCAAATGTGATTAATCCACCTAAAATATTGTCGTTTTTTCAAAATCTTAATGGATATTTCAAATGCCAAAAATGTCGGGTTTGTAGGATGAATAAATGCAAAAAGAGAAATATTTCCAGTTTTACTTCTACTACTACTGGCCAAACCTACTACTTAACCACTTAAGGACCGGAAGGATTTCCAGCTTTAGGACCGGAGCCCTTTTTGCGATTCGGCGCTGCGTCGCTTTAACTGAAAATTGCGCGGTCCTGCAACGTTGTACCCAAACGAAATTTGCGTCCTTTTTTTCCCACAAATAGAGCTTTCTTTTGGTGGTATTTGATCACCGCTGCGTCATTTCTGATCGCATTTCTTACTTTTTGCTAAAATACAAATCCAAAAAAAAATATAAAAAAACATTTTTTTCACCGTTTTTGGCCGATTTATATTCTTCATCATATTTGCGATAAAAAAAATCGTAATCGGCGTTTATTGATTGGTTTGCGCAAAAGTGGTTGCGTTTACGGATGATGAGAATTCATTTTTGGGGTTTTTTTTTTTTTTTTTTTTTTTCCATGAGTTTTATTGAAAAGTAATCATTTTGAGTACCTTTTTTTTTTTTTTTTTTTTTTTGGGGTTTTTACTTAAGAG
>BLSH010448649.1:7972-25971 GCA_018402905.1 Glandirana rugosa | reverse complement strand
GGTGTGATATACCACTGAGTATGTATTTTATAAGATGTTTCCTGCATCCGTGTACTTAAGGAGCATTTATGGGTGAATGTACATGCCTTCTCCCATTGGGAGTCTGATATATTGATACCCAAATCTCGTTCCCATATTTTTTTATATTTGTCGCTTGACTCAGTTGTTGGTTGGGATATCCATTTATATGTTAATGAGGTGACTCCTTTAAGAGGCTCTTGGTCATTACAGATTTTTTCAAGCATAGTTAGCGGTCTTGTTATGTCGATTAGGTTTTGTTTCTTTTTCTTTTGTATGAAGTCTTGTATCTGTATGTATGTCCAGATGTTGAGTTTATTCCCCGTGATTATAGATTGTAGGGCTTGGTGGGTAATTAGGTTATTGTTTTTGATACAATGATGGATCAGAAGTGGTTTCCCTTCTTTTGTATGTAATTTTTTAATGTTGTATGATCCCGGTGGGAAATCTGGGTTACCTGTGATTGCTGTTAGTGGTCCGTTAATGGAGGAAAATTGGTGCGTAATGAAGTTTTTCTGGCAGATTTTTAATGTGGTGCTTATCAGTGGATGGGTTTTGATTTCCCTAGGGTATTGTTTGGGGGATGACCATGGGAGGAATTGGATGAGTGATTTTGAGTGATCTAGTTCTAGGTTTACCCAGTCTTTGATTTCGGAGTGGCAGTGCCAATCTATGAGTCTGGTGATATGGGAGGCATAATAATATTTTTGGAAGTCAGGGACTCCCATTCCTCCTTTATTTTTGGGGTACGTCAGAAGTTTTAGATTGATTCTGGGTTTCTTGTGGGACCAAATAAAGTTCCTTTTAGCTTTGGTTAGTCTTCTAAAAAAAAGGGGGGGAATATCAATGGGGAGGGCATGGAATAAGTAAAGAATTCTTGGGAGTACTGTCATTTTTATTATGTTAGCCCGTCCAAACCAGGAGAATTGTTTTGCGTCCCATTTTTTGAGGTCTTGTTCTATATTTTTAAGTAAGGGGATGAAGTTGTGTTGGAATAGGTCTTTCAGGTTGGTTGTTAGTTTAACTCCCAAATAGCTTAGAGCAGTCTTTTCCCATTTATATGGACAGTTCTGTTTAGTTAAGTTTTCTAGTTTTGGTGATAGTGTTAGGTTTAGGGCTTCTGATTTGGAATTATTAATTTTAAAGTTGGCGATATATCTGAAGACTTGAAAAGTTTCATTTAGATTGGGGATAGAGATGTGTGGGCTGGTGATGAAGAATAGTAGGTCATCTGCGTAGGCAGCTATTTTAAATTCCCTGTTGTTTGTTGTGAATCCCTTTTATGTTTACATTGGCGTTTATAGTTCTGATTAATGGTTCCAATGATAAGATGAATAGCAGTGGGGAGAGGGGGCAACCTTGTCTTGTGCCGTTTTGGATCTGGATAGGGTCTGATAGGTAATTGTTGATTTTAACTTTAGCTGTTGGATTTTTGTATAGTGTTTTGATCCAAGTCATCATTTTGTCTCCTAGACCTATGTGGGTGCAGGTGGCAAACATGTAATCCCAGGCAACTCTATCGAAGGCCTTCTCCGCATCTGTTGACAGGAGAAGGCCCTTGGCTTTGTCTTGACTCATTTTGTGTATTAAATTCAATGATTTGATGATATTGTCTTTGGCCTCTCGGCCTGGCATAAAGCCTACTTGTTCTGTTCCAATTATTTTCGATAGCAGTGGTCTTAGTCTGTTTGCCATTATACCCGCAAGTAATTTAAGGTCTAGGTTTAAAAGTGAGATGGGTCTGTAGTTAGTGCATTTTTTGTGGTCTTTATTGGGTTTGGGTATGACGGATATTTGTGCGGAGAGGAAATCTTTTGATGGAGTGTTTCCTTTGGTTATTGAGTTGAAGGCTTCGGTTAGGGATTTAATCAGTAAAGATTCATATGTTTTATAATATTGGGATGTAAATCCATCCGGGCCGGGACTTTTTCCTGTTTTTAGATTTTTAATAGCGTTGGAAACTTCATCTGTTGATATATCAGATTCTAAGGTTTTGGTGTCTAGGTGGGAAAGGGTGGGTAAATTGCTGTTGGACAGGTATTCTTTGATGATATTTCTTCTTATCCCTTGTAGTTTGTGTGGTTTATTTTGGATTGGAATATTATATAGTTCTGAGTAGTATTCATGGAAGATTTTTGCTATTTTTGTAGTATCAAAGATCTCTTTACCTATTTTGTCTTGTATGCTGAGTATATTATTGGCTGTTTTCGCATCTTTTAAGGCTCTGGCTAAATATTTACTACATTTGTCTCCGTGTTCATAGTAAATAGTTTTTCTGAAAAAGAGAGATCTCTTGATTTTTTTATCTAGTATATGTTGTAATTCTTTCCTTGTGTTATAGAGGTCATTTTCTACTTTAGTGGCTAACGTTTGTTTGTGGGAATTTTCTAGTGTGGAGATTTTATTTATTAAGTTTGTAATTTGAGTTGCTTTTTCTTTTTTTTTCCTGGATCCCCATTTTATGAGTTCTCCTCTGATAACGCTTTTATGTGCTTCCCAGATGGTTAGGGGTGACATGTCTGATGTATTGTTGGTGAGGAAATAATCTGATATTGTTTTTGCAATTTGTGCTTGGATATTGGGGTCTGTTAGGAGGAATGGATTGAGTCTCCAATTGAATGATTTAGGGATATATATCTTTGGTTTTAGTTGGATTGAGATAGGGGCATGGTCTGTGAGTGTGATATTGCCTATGTTGGCTCTCTGAAGGTCTGGGAGGTCTCTTTGTGAAATGAATATATAGTCGATTCGTGCATATCTCTTGTGTGGGTTAGAGTAGAATGTGTATTCTTTCCCATTTGGATTAAAAATTCTCCATGTATCAATTAGAGTTAATGACTGTAGGAGTTTTTTAATTTTTTTCAGAATATGGTATGAAATGCTTGTCTTTTTTGTTGATGTGTCAGAGAGGGGGTTTAGGGGTATATTAAAGTCTCCCCCTAATATTATGCGGCCTTCTGCAAAAGATTTGAGTTCATCTATGATCAATTGGCAGAATGTGATATGAGCTTTATTTTGAAAGTACACGTTTGCCAGTGTGGTGGGTATGCCTTCCATGTGGCCCTTTAAGAAAATGTACCTTCCGTTTGGGTCCGAGAGAATTGATTCAGTTTGGAATGTGGAGTTTTTACTTAGTAGAATCGAGACGCCTTTCGTTTTGGCTTGGGAGTTGGTTGCATGATATTCTTTAGTAAAAAAATTGTTGGTCATTTTGGGGGTTCGTGGGCCTTTGAAATGGGTTTCTTGTAGAAAGACAATTTGGGGTGAGTATTTTTTAAGTTCTTTGAGAATTTTCTGTCTTTTCTCTGGGATGTTAAGGCCATTAACATTATGTGATATTAGAGTAGGGGTTTTTCCAAGATTCGAGTAGGCCATGTCAAGAGAGTTTTCCTGTTTGTTGCTGCTAGTTGTTATTTATAAGTGGGGTTCGATGTAATTTCGTGATATTTGTTATATCAGTATAGGGGGTAGAGGGTGAAACTGACTGTATCGATTGCGTTCCTGAGTCTGTATGACAGGATTCAGCTGATACTTAGTCGGTTAGAATTGGAGGTGTTGTAAAGTTATCTTAATTAAAATAGTCGTATTTCTATTGGGGGTGATGTGGAAGTGGAGCAGTTTTTGTTATATGCGAGTTTGAAATTTGGTTGTTTATTATTCGTCTGTATCAAAGAAGGAAAAAGGAAAATAAAAAACTGTGACTGTTATTGTCCATTATCGGCACTTTCACAGTCTATATAGTAATGAAATTGTATTTGGGCATTGTGCTTGTTGGTTTTGTGTTGTTATGTGTTCTAATTTTATAAAAAGGGTTTAGTTAGTCTCTCTATTTAGATCATTAAGAATTTGAATAATTATTTGACGGTGTGTATAAGGGGTGTTTACTTCAAAAACCGTTATCAACGTGTATTAGATATAATGTTCCTATGTCTAAATATAACTTTCAAACATATTGTAGATCAAGTTACAGAGTAGAATTTGTCTAAATATAACTTTTAAACTTATTAAGGTACACAGTAGAGATTGTGTGGAGTCTGTGTGCCCCATCTGCCCAGGTCCCAACCCACTGGGCGTCTTAAACTATATCTTATTTTGGAGAGCACCTGGTGCTTATACTCCTTCCATTATATCCTAATGTTAGGTATTCACCAGGGCAGGTGGAGCACGGCGTCCCCCCCATATCTTAGTGTCAGATAGGTGTTATAATAGTAACCCATAAGATATATCAAATAAGGTTTTGAACATTCTGTATCTCAGAACTGGTTAGTCAATTTGGTATTGCAGGAGTTCCAGGGTCTCCGTTTCAAGTTATCAGAAGTGATTTCACTTTACAGGATGTGAAGTGTTGTAGTCTTTACAAGAGTTACCTTGTGGTGAAGGGTAGTTCTGATATTGAGGTTTCTATTGTTTCTTGATGGTATCTTATGCCAACTTTGTGTTGTTTACAAAAGGGACTCCTTATGATTCGATGTTCAAAACCTGTTCGAAGGAACAAGAGGGGGAGAGGGAGAGGAGAAATACAGAAAACCAGAAACATTTATGGGTTAAATGTATTGATGTGGTCTTTTAAAAGTTCTTCTTCTACTGGTGTAATAAAAGGTTAATGTCTGTTGTCTCTGACCCTCGGTGTTTTGGAAGCTGGTGTGCCTGGGTTATATCCCTCATTTTGTTTCTGTTTCTTTCCCTTGGTATAGGGCGGCTTTTGGGTGTATTGCTAGGGGAAAGTGCTGGTATTGTAGTGTTAGCAGGTGAGCGAAATTCTTGGTACCATTCTGGTAAGTCAATTGTTTCGTGGTTTATTGCTTCGCAGAAAAAAGGTAGGTCATCTGGGGTGCGTAGAAGAATTTGTCGGCCATCGATTGTAATCTGTACGGCGAATGGAAATTTCCATCTGTATGGGATCTTTTTTTCTTTGAGTATTTCCAAGATAGGTTTCACTGCTCTCCTGTTTTTCAAGGTGATGGGGGACAAGTCTTGGAAAAGCTGTATTGTTTTCCCATTGAATGTTATTTGTTCATTCTGTCTGGCTTTCCATAGTATGTCTTCTTTCAAAGGGAAGCTATCGAGGCAGCAAATTACATCTCTTGGTGGTGAGGAGTCTGCTCCTTTGGGTCTAAGGGATCTGTGGGCTCTTTCAAACTCAATGGTAGAGTCAATGGGTCTTTCTAGTAGGTTATTAAAAATGGAAGTTAGGACAGGTTTGATCTCATCTGCATTTATATTTTCTGGGATTCCCCGGACCCGGATATTCTTTCGTCTCCCTCTGTTGTCTAAGTCTTCCATTTGCCTATTTATGGTGATCAAGTGCTGTGAATGGCTTGTGGTAACTAGTTCCAGTTTTTTGATGGCTTTATCTCTTTGTTTACCATTTTTTTCATTTGTGGCTAGTTGTTCAGTGAGCATAAATAGTTCTTCTTTGAGTTCCGTTATTGCTGAGGAGAAGGATTTTTTAATATCAGTGGCTATTTCAGTCATATCCCTGTATGTTAGGGGTTGATCGAGATTCATTGTGTCTCTGTGTGACCTTTCAGAGGTCGCCAATGACTCATTGTCAAAATCTTCTTCATCTGTGTAGTCCTGTGTTGGAAGTGTTTTTGATTCAGAGATTTTCCTATTTTTCTGCGTTTGGTTTTTGAAAATGTCAGCAATATCAGGACAGGAAGAACCTGAAGTCATACGTTGATATCTGGTCTGCGATCCTGATTGTGGATTGGATTTCTGTGGTTTGCCCATATTGTAGGGTTTTAAACTGTGAAGTGCCTTTTATGGGTCTCTTATTGATGTGCCATCTTGTTATATATCAGTTATTGAAAAGATGGGAGTCCCAAGATGGCCGCTGGTCTTTGCTGTATTATAATTTTTTGTGATGTCTGGAGATGTAGATGAGCTTTGTCATACGTCTCCCCTGGTGAGTGAGAGGGACGAGGGGGATGTGAGACAGACTGATGTCTGCAGTAAGGCTGTGTCTCTTATCTCCGTCACTGTCCGAGCGGGTGCAATGGAGAGTATTAATTTAGTCCGTGGATTATTTGGGCCTTTTGTACTTTAGTCCGCGGTCAGACAAGATCGTCAGGAGGCCTCCACTGTATGAGGTCCGGGCTATGGGCCACGGTTGTTCTGGTGTATGTGCCTTAAAAGCGTACTGTTTGTGGTAGTTTGGTGGGGTTATTGTTCACCCGGTCCTTGTTCCGGGTTCGTGGGGTAAAGGAAGGCCGCGTGTGTTCTCGCTGGCGGTGTGTCACCCGTTCCTGTTCATCCCCTGCTCGGGAGATTGGATGTGTTTTGCGGGTGTTTTATTTCTTTTGTGACCCTTCTCGGATCGTCCGATCCGCAGTGCGGTTGTTCCCGAACGGGGGTTTCCTAAATTTAGCCCGGGGTCCGGTTTGGGCCTACCGCGCTGAAGGCCGCCCTGATGTTTAGGGTTTTCTGGGTCCTGGGCCTTTGATAAAGGGACGATTGTGTTTGTGGAGTTGTTGTGGAACACAATCTGGTGTAGTTTGTTCTCACCCGGTCCTTGAATCGATGGATTAGCCGAGATTCTTTCTCACTCGCTCGGAGCTTCTCCTTGAGACGTCCGCCACCTTGCTCCGCAAGCCACGCCCCCCAGACGCACTTTTTATATTTGTGCAAAAAATGCACCGCTCACACCAACAGCAGGAACCTCTCCCTACCACCGATATGTGATGATTTGAGAACAATAATCTGTCCCTCACACAGCAGGAACCTCTCCCTCTAGCAGTATGTGATGATTTTAGAACAATAATTTGTCCCTCACAGCACCAGCGGGATTCTTTCCCTCTAGCAGTATGTGATGATATTAGAACAATAATCTGTCCCTTACAGCACCAACAGTAACCTCTCCCTATAGAACTAGGAGATAATTTTAGAACAATAATCTGTCCCTCACAGCACCAGCAGGAACCTCTCCCTATAGCACTAGGAGATGATTTTAGAACAATAATTTGTCCCTCATAGCACTAGCAGGAACCTCTCCCTCTAGCAGTATCTGATGATTTGAGAACAATAATTTGTCCCTCACAGCACCATCAGGAACCTCTCCCTCTACAGTATGTGATGATTTTAGAACAATAATCTTCCCTCACAGCACCAGCAGGAACCTCTCCCTCTAGCAGTATGTGATGATTGTAGAACAATAATCTGTCCCTTACAACACAAGCAGGAACCTCTCCCTCTTGCAGTATGTGATGATTTTAGAACAATAATCTGTCCCTCACAGCACCAGTAGGAACCTCTCACTCTAGCAGTACGTAATGATTTTAGAACAATAATCTGTTCCTCACAGCACCAGCATGAACCTTTCCCTCTAGCAGTATGTGATGATTGTAGAACAATAATCTGTCCCTTAAAGCACCAGCAGGAATCTCTCCCTATAGAATTAGGAGATGATTTTAGAACAATAATCTGTCCCTCACAGCACTAGTAGGAGCCTCTCCCTCTAGCAGTAGGAGATGATTTTAGAACAATAATCTGTCACTTATAGCACCAGCAGGAACCTCTCACTATAGAACTAGGAGACAATTTTAGAACAATAATTTGTTCCTCACAGCACCAGCAGGAACCTCTCCCTCTAGCAGTATGTGTTGATTTGAGAACAATAATCTGTCCCTCATAGCATCAGCAGGAACCTCTATCTATAGAACTAGGAGATGATTTTAGAACAATAATCAATCCCTTAGAGCACAAGCAGTGACCTCTACCTATAGCAGTAGGAGATGATTTTAGAAAAATAATCTGTCCCTAACAGCACCAGCAGGAACCTCTCCGTCTAGCAGTATGTGATGATTTTAGAACATTAATCTGTCCCTCACAGCACCAGCAGGAACCTCTCCCTCTAGCAGTATGTGATGATTTAAGAACAATAATCTGTCCCTAACAGCACCAGCAGGAACTTTTCCATTTAGTAGTATGGGATGATTTTAGAACAATAGTCTGTCCCTCACAGCACCAGCATGAACCTCTCCCTCAAGCAGTATGTGATGATTGTAGAACAATAATCTGTCCCTTACAGCACAAGCAGGAACCTCTCTCTATAGACCTATAAGATGATTTTAGAACAATAATCTGTCCCTCACAGCATCAGCAGGAACCTCTATCTATAGAACTAGGAGATGATTTTAGAACAATAATCTATCCCTTAGAGCACAAGCAGTGACCTCTACCATAGCAGTAGGAGATGATTTTAGAGAAATAATCTGTCCCTAACAGCACCAGCACGAACCTCTCCCTCTAGCAGTATGTGATGATTTTAGAACAATAATCTGTCCCTCACAGCACCAGCAGGAACCTCTCCCTCTAGCAGTATGTGATGATTTGAGAACAATAATCTGTCCCTAACAGCACCAGCAGGAACTTTTCCATTTAGCAGTATGTGATGATTTTAGAACAACAATAATCTGTCCCTCACAGCACCAGCATGAACCTCTCCCTCAAGCAGTATGTGATGATTGTAGAACAATAATCTGTCCCTTACAGCACCAGCAGGAACCTATCCCTATAGAACTAGAAGATGATTTTAGAACAATAACCTGTCCCTTACAGCACCAGCAGGAACCTCTCCCTATAAAACAAGAAGATTATTTTAGTACAATAATCTGTCCCTCACAGCACCAGCAGGAACCTCTCCCTATAGAACTAGGAGATTATTTTAGAACAATAATCTGTCACTTAGAGAAAAAGCAGGGACCTCTACCTATAGCAGTAGGAGATGATTTTAGAACAATAATCTGTCCCTCACAGCACCAGCAGGAACCTCTCCCTCTAGCAGTATGTGATGATTTTAGAACAATATTCTGTCCCTCACAGCACCAGCAGGAACCTCTCCCTCTAGCAGTATGTGATGATTTGAGAACAATAATCTGTACCTCACAGCACCAGCATGAACCTCTCCCTCTAGCAGTATGTGATGATTGTAGAACAATAATCTGTCCCTTACAGCACAAGCAGGAACCTCTCTCTATAGACCTAGAAGAGGATTTTAGAACAATAATCTGTCCCTCACAGCATCAGCAGGAACCTCTATCTATAGAACTAGAAGATGATTTTAGAACAACAATCTGTCCCTCACAGCATCAGCAGGAACCTCTCCCTATAGAACTAGGAGATGATTTTAGAACAATAATCTGTCCCTCACAGCACAAGCAGGAACCTCTCCCTCTAGCAGTATGTGATGATTTTAGAACAATAATCTGTACCTGACTGCACAAGCAGGAACCTCTCCCTCTTGCAGTATGTGATGATTTTAGAACAATAATCTGTCCCTCACAGCACCAGTAGGAACCTCTCCCTCTGGCAGTAGGAGATGATTTTAGAACAATAATCTGTTCCTCACAGCACCAGCATGAATCTCTCCCTCTAGCAGTATGTGATGATTGTAGAACAATAATCTGTCCCCTACAGCACCAGCAGGAATCTCTCACTATAGAATTAGGAGATGATTTTAGAACAATATTCTGTCCCTCACAGCACCAGCAGGAAGCTCTCCCTCTAGCAGTATGTGATGATTTGAGAACAATAATCTGTCCCTCACAGCACCAGCAGGAACCTCTCCCTCTTGCAGTATGTGATGATTTTAGAACAATAATCTGTCCCTCAAAGCACCAGCAGGGACCTCTCCCTCTAGCAGTGTGTGATGATTTTAGAACAATAATCTGTCCCTCACAGCACCAGCATGAACCTCTCCCTCTAGCAGTATGTGATGATTGTAGAACAATAATCTGTCCCTTACTGCACAAGCAGGAACCTCTCCCTGTAGACCTAGAAGATGATTTTAGAACAATAATCTGTCCCTCCCAGCATCAGCAGGAACCTCTCCCTATAGAACTAGGAGATGATTTTAGAACAATAATCTATCCCTTAGAGCACAAGCAGTGACCTCTACCTATAGCTGTAGGAGATGATTTTAGAAAAATAATCTGTCCCTCACAGCCCCAGCAGGAACCTCTCCCTCTAGCAGTATGTGATGATTTTAGAACAATAATCTGTCCCTCACAGCACCAGCAGGAACTTTTCCCTTTAGCAGTGTGTGATGATTTTAGAACAATAATCTGTCTCTCAAAGCACCAGCAGGGAACTCTCCCTCTAGCAGTGTGTGATGATTTTAGAACAATAATCTGTCCCTCACAGCACCAGCATGAACCTCTCCCTCAAGCAGTATGTGATGATTGAAGAACAATAATCTGTCCCTTACAGCACCAGCAGGAACCTATCCCTATAGAACTAGAAGATGATTTTAGAACAATAATCTGTCCCTTACAGCACCAGCAGGAACCTCTCCCTATAGAACTAGGAGATGATTTTAGAACAATAATCTGTCACTTAGAGCACAAGCAGGGACCTTTACCTATAGCAGTAGGAGATGATTTTAGAACAATAATCTATCCCTCACAGCACCAGCAGGAACCTCTCCCTCTAGCAGTATGTGATGATTTGAGAACAATAATTTGTCCCTCACAGCACCAGCAGGAACCTCTCCCTCTTGCAGTATGTGATGATTTTAGAACAATAATCTGTCCCTCACAGCACCAGCAGGAACCTTTCACTTTAGTAGTATGTGATGATTTTAGAACAATAATCTGTCCCTTACAGCACCAGCAGGAACCTCTCCCTATAGAACTAGAAGATGATTTTAGAACAATAATCTGTCCCTCACAGCACCAGCAGGAAGTTTTCACTATAGAACTAGGAGATGATTTTAGAACAATGATCTGTCCCTTACAGCACCAGCAGGAATCTCTCCCTATAGAATTAGGAGATGATTTTAGAACAATAATCTGTCCCTCACAGCACCAGTAGGAACCTCTCCCTCTAGCAGTAGGAGATGATTTTAGAACAATAATCTGTCACTTACAGCACCAGCAAGAACCTCTCACCATAGAACTAGGAGATGATTTTAGAACAATAATTTGTTCCTCACAACACCAGCAGGAACCTCTCCCTCTAGCAGTATGTGTTGATTTGAGTACAATAATCTGTCCCTCACAGCACCAGCAGAAACCTCTCCCTCTAGCAGTGTGTGATGATTTTAGAACAATAATCTGTCCCTCACAGCACCAGCAGAAACCTCTCCCTCTAGCAGTATGTGATGATTTTAGAACAATAATCTGTCCCTTACAGCACCAGCAGGAACCTCTCACTACAGAACTAGGAGATGATTTTAGAACAATAATCTGTCCCTCACAGCAACAGCAGGGACCTCTCCCTCTAGCAGTATGTGATGATTGTAGAACAATAATCTGTCCCCTACAGCACCAGCAGGAATCTCTCACTATAGAATTAGGAGATGATTTTAGAACAATATTCTGTCTCTCACAGCACGAGTAGGAACCTCTCGCTCTTGCAGTATGTGATGATTTTAGAACAATATTCTGTCCCTCACTGCACAAGCAGGAACCTCTCCCTCTAGCAGTATGTGATGATTTGAGAACAATAATCTGTCCCTCACAGCACCAGCAGGAACCTCTCCCTCTTGCAGTATGTGATGATTTTAGAACAATAATCTGTTCCTCACAGCACCAGCAGTGACCTCTCCCTCTAGCAGTATGTGATGATTTTAGAACAATAATCTGTCCCTCACAGCACCAGCAGAAACTTTTCACTATAGAACTAAGAGATGATTTTAGAACGATAATCTGTCCCTCACAGCAACAGCAGGGACCTCTCCCTCTAGCAGTATGTGATGATTTGAGAACAATAATCTGTCCCTCACAGCACCAGCAGGAACCTCTCCCTCTAGCAGTATGTGATGATTGTAGAACAATAATCTGTCCCTTACAACACAAGCAGGAACCATTCCCTCTTGCAGTATGTGATGATTTTAGAACAATAATCTGTCCCTCACAGCACCAGTAGGACCCTCTCCCTCTAGCAGTAGGAGATGATTTTAGAACAATAATCTGTCACTTACAGCACCAGCAGGAACCTCTCACTATAGAACTAGGAGATAATTTTAGAGCAATAATTTGTTCCTCAAAGCACCAGCAGGAACCTCTGCCTTTAGCAGTATGTGTTGATTTGAGAACAATAATCTGTCCCTCACAGCACCAGCAGAAACCTCTCCCTCTAGCAGTATGTGATGATTTTAGAACAATAATATGTCCCGCACAGCACCAGCAGGAACCTCTCCCTCTAGCAGTATGTGATGAATTTAGAACAATAATCTGTCCCTCACAGCACCAGCAGGAACCTCTCCCTCTAGCAGTATGTGATGATTTTAGAACAATAATCTGTCCCTCACTGCACCAGCAGGAACCTCTCCCTCTAGCAGTATGTAATGATTTTAGAACAATAATCTGTCCCTTACAGCACCAGCAGGAACCTCTCACTATAGAACTAGGAGATGATTTTAGAACAATAATCTATCCCTCACAGCACTAGCAGGAACCTCTACCTATAGCACTAGGAGATGATTTTAGAACTATAATTTGTCCCTCATAGCACTAGCAGAATCCTCTCCCTCTAGCAGTATGTGATGAGTTGAGAACAATAATTTGTCCCTTACAGCACAAGCAGGAACCTCTCCCTCTAGCAGTGTGTGATGATTTTAGAACAATAATCTGTCCCTCACAGCACCAGTAGGAACCTCTCCCTCTAGCAGTAGGAGATGATTTTAGAACAATAATCTGTCACTTACAGCACCAGCAGGAACCTCTCACTATAGAACTAGGAGATGATTTTAGAACAATAATTTGTTCTTCACAGCATCAGCAGGAACCTCTCCCTCTAGCAGTATGTGTTGATTTGAGAACAAATGTCTGTCCTTCACAGCACCAGCAGAAACCTCTCCCACTAGCAGTATGTGATGATTTTAGAACAATAATCTTTCCCTCACAGCACCAGCAGGAACCTCTCCCTCTAGCAGTATGTGATGATTTTACAACAATAATCTGTCCCGCACAGCACCAGCAGGAACCTCTCCCTCTAGCAGTATGTGATGATTTTAGAACAATAATCTGTTCCTCACAGCACCAGCAGTGACCTCTCCCTCTAGCAGTATGTGATGATTTTAGAACAATAATCTGTCCCTCACAGCACCAGCAGAAACTTTTCACTATAGAACTAGGAGATGATTTTAGAACAATAATCTGTCCCTCACATCAACAGCAGGGACCTCTCCCTCTAGCAGTATGTGATGATTTGAGAACAATAATCTGTCCCTCACAGCACCAGCAGGAACCTCTCCCTCTAGCAGTATGTGATGATTTTAGAACAATAATCTTTCCCTCACAGCACCAGCAGGAACCTCTCCCTCTAGCAGTATGTGATGATTGTAGAACAATAATCTGTCCCTTACAACACAAGCAGGAACCTTTCCCTCTTGCAGTATGTGATGATTTTAGAACAATAATCTGTCCCTCACAGCACCAGTAGGACCCTCTCCCTCTAGCAGTAGGAGATGATTTTAGAACAATAATCTGTCACTTACAGCACCAGCAGGAACCTCTCACTATAGAACTAGGAGATAATTTTAGAGCAATAATTTGTTCCTCATAGCACCAGCATGAACCTCTGCCTTTAGCAGTATGTGTTGATTTGAGAACAATAATCTGTCCCTCACAGCACCAGCAGAAACCTCTCCCTCTAGCAGTATGTGATGATTTTAGAACAATAATCTGTCCCGCACTGCACCAGCAGGAACCTCTCCCTCTAGCAGTATGTGATGAATTTAGAACGATAATCTGTCCCTCACAGCACCGGCAGGAACCTCTCCCTCTAGCAGTATGTGATGATTTTAGAAAAATAATCTGTCCCTCACAGCACCAGCAGGAACCTCTCCCTCTAGCAGTATGTGATGATTTTAGAACAATAATCTGTCCCTCACTGCACCAGCAGGAACCTCTCCCTCTAGCAGTATGTAATGATTTTAGAACAATAATCTGTCCCTTACAGCACCAGCAAAAACCTCTCACTATAGAACTAGGAGATGATTTTAGAACAATAATCTATCCCTCACAGCACTAGCAGGAACCTCTACCTATAGCACTAGGAGATGATTTTAGAACTATAATTTGTCCCTCATAGCACTAGCAGAATCCTCTCCCTCTAGCAGTATGTGATGAGTTGAGAACAATAATTTGTCCCTTACAGCACAAGCAGGAACCTCTCCCTCTAGCAGTGTGTGATGATTTTAGAACAATAATCTGTCCTTCACAGAACCAGCAGGAACCTGTCCCTCTAGCAGTATGTGATGATTTTAGAACAATAATCTGTACCTGACTGCACAAGCAGGAACCTCTCCCTCTTGCAGTAGGAGATGATTTTAGAACAATAATCTGTCACTTTCAGCACCAGCAGGAACCTCTCACTATAGAACTAGGAGATGACTTTAGAACAATAATCTGTTCCTCACAGCACCAGCAGGAACCTCTCCCTCTAGCAGTATGTGTTGATTTGAGAACAAAAGTCTGTCCTTCACAGCACCAGCAGAAACCTCTCCCACTAGCAGTATGTGATGATTTTAGAACAATAATCTTTCCCTCACAGCACCAGCAGGAACATCTCCCTCTAGCAGTATGTGATGATTTTAGAACAATAATCTGTCCCGCACAGCACCAGCAGGAACCTCTCCCTCTAGCAGTATGTGATGATTTTAGAACAATAATCTGTTCCTCACAGCACCAGCAGTGACCTCTCCCTCTAGCAGTATGTGATGATTTTAGAACAATAATCTGTCCCTCACAGCACCAGCAGAAACTTTTCACTATAGAACTATAAGATGATTTTAGAACAATAATCTGTCCCTCACAGCAACAGCAGGGACCTCTCCCTCTAGCAGTATGTGTTGATTCGAGAACAATAATCTGTCCCTCACAGCACCAGCAGGAACCTCTCCCTCTAGCAGTATGTGATGATTTTAGAACAATAATCTTTCCCTCACAGCACCAGCAGGAACCTCTCCCTCTAGCAGTATGTGATGACTGTAGAACAATCATCTGTCCCTTACAACACAAGCAGGAACCTTTCCCTCTTGCAGTATGTGATGATTTTAGAACAATAATCTGTCCCTCACAGCACCAGTAGGACCCTCTCCCTCTAGCAGTATGTAATGATTTTAGAACAATAATCTGTCCCTTACAGCACCAGCAGGAACCTCTCACTATAGAACTAGGAGATGATTTTAGAACAATAATCTATCCCTCACAGCACTAGCAGGAACCTCTACCTATAGCACTAGGAGATGATTTTAGAACTATAATTTGTCCCTCATAGCACTAGCAGAATCCTCTCCCTCTAGCAGTATGTGATGAGTTGAGAACAATAATGTGTCCCTTACAGCACAAGCAGGAACCTCTCCCTCTAGCAGTGTGTGATGATTTTAGAACAACAATCTGTCCTTCACAGAACCAGCAAGAACCTCTCCCTCTAGCAGTATGTGATGATTTTAGAACAATAATCTGTACCTGACTGCACAAGCAGGAACCTCTCCCTCTTGCAGTATGTGATGATTTTAGAACAATAATCTGTCCCTCACAGCACCAGTAGGAACCTCTCCCTCTAGCAGTAGCAGATGATTTTAGAACAATAATCTGTCACTTACAGCACCAGCAGGAACCTCTCACTATAGAACTAGGAGATGATTTTAGAACAATAATTTGTTCCTCACAGCACCAGCAGGAACCTCTCCCTCTAGCAGTATGTGTTGATTTGAGAACAAAAGTCTGTCCTTCACAGCACCAGCAGAAACCTCTCCCACTAGCAGTATGTGATGATTTTAGAACAATAATCTTTCCCTCACAGCACCAGCAGGAACCTCTCCCTCTAGCAGTATGTGATGATTTTAGAACAATAATCTGTCCCTCACAGCACCAGCAGGAACCTTTCACTTTAGCAGTATGTGATGATTTTATAACAATAATCTGTCCCTTGCAGCACCAGCAGAAACCTCTCCCTATAGAACTAGGAGATGATTTTAGAACAATAATCTGTCCCTCACAGCACTAGCAGGAACTTTTCCCTATAGCACTAGGATATGATTTTAGAACAATAATTTGTCATTCATAGCACTAGCAGGATACTCTCCCTCTAGCAGTATGTGATGATTTGAGAACAATAATTTGTCCCTCACAGCACATGCAGGAACCTCTCCGTCTAACAGTATGTGATGATTTGAGAACAATAATCTGTCCCTCACAGCATCAGTAGGAACCTCTCCCTCTAGCAGTACGTGATGAATTTAGAACAATAATCTGTCCCCTACAGAACCAGCAGGAATTTCTCCCTATAGAATTAGGAGATGATTTTAGAAAAATATTCTGTCCCTCACAGCACCAGCAGGAACCTCTCCCTCTTGCAGTATGTGATGATTTTAGAACAATAATCTGTCCCTCACAGCACCAGCATGAACCTCTCCCTCTAACATTATGTGATGATGGTAGAACAATAATCTGTCCGTTACAGCACCAGCAGGAACCTCTCCCTATAGACCTAGAAGATGATTTTAGAACAATAATCTGTGCCTCACAGCATCAGCAGGAACCTCTCCCTATAGAACTAGGAGATGATTTTAGAACAATAATCTGTCCCTCAGAGCACAAGCAGGGACCTCTACCTATAGCAGTAGGAGATGATTTTAGAATAATAATCTTTCCCTCACAGCAACAGCAGGAACCTCTACCTCTAGCAGTATGTGATGATTGTAGAACAATAATCTGTCCCTTACAGCACCAGCAGGAACCTATCCCTATAGAACTAGAAGATGATTTTAGAACAATAATCTGTCCCTTACAGCACCAGCAGGAACCTCTCCCTATAGAACTAGGATATTATTTTAGAACAATAATCTGTCACTTAGAGCACAAGCAGGGACCTCTACCTATAGCAGTATGAGATGATTTTAGAACAATAATCTGTCCCTCACAGCACCAGCAGGAACCTCTCCCTCTAGCAGCATGTAAATATTTGAGAACAATAATCTGTCCCTCACAGCACAAGCAGGAACCTCTCCCTCTAGCAGTATGTGATTATTTTAGAACAATATTCTGTCCCTCACAGCACCAGCAGGAACCTATCACTTTAGCAGTATGTGATGATTTTAGAACAATAATCTGTCCCTTACAGCACCAGCAGGAACCTCTCCCTCTAGCAGTATGTTATTATTTTAGAACAATAATATGTCCCTCACAGCACCAGCAGGAACCTCTCCCTCTAGCAGTATGTTATTATTTTAGAACAATAATCTGTCCCTCACAGCACCAGCAGGAACCTCTCAATCTACCAGTAAGTGATGATTTGAGAACAATAATCTGTCCCTCACAGCACCAGCAGGAACTTCTCCCTCTAGCAGTAGGAGATGATTTTAGAACAATAATCTGTCACCTACAGCACCAGCAGGTACCTCTCCCTATAGAACTAGGAGATGATTTTAGAACAATAATGTCTCCCTCACAGCACCAGCAGGAACCTCTACCTATAGCACTAGGTAATGATTTTAGAACAATAATTTGTCCCTCGTAGCCCTAGCAGGAACCTCTCCCTCTAGCAGTATGTGATGATTTGAGAACAATAATCTGTCCCTCACAGCACAAGCAGGAACCTCTACCTCTAGCAGTATGTGATGATTAGTGTTGAGCGAACCCGGACTGTAACGTTCGGGTCCGTACCGAACTTTAGGGTGTCCGTGGCACGGACCCGGACCCGGACATTTCAAAAATCGTTCGGGTTCGGTCCGGGGTTCTGCTATTTTACTCCACGTGTTGAGAAGCTGCAGGGCAGCCAATCAACAAGCGTTTCACTGGTTTGCCCTTAGAAGCCATCACAGCCATGCCTACTAATGGCATGGCTGTGATTGGCCGGTGCATCATGTGACCCAGCCTCTTTATAAGCTGGAGTCACAGTGCTGCAGTCACATGCTCCTTGGGTTAGTGTAGGGAAAGGTAGCTGACGGCGTGAGGGACAGATTTTAGCCATTTTAAGACCTGATCCTGCATCCTGAGATAGATTACTTTACTACTGCTGTCTGTGCTGTT
>BLSH010448629.1:68173-79180 GCA_018402905.1 Glandirana rugosa | reverse complement strand
TTCGCCATCATTTGAGTAGGTAAATTGTCAAATTTTTGGTCAATGTAAAGGTCGTGCACTGCCTTTGCATTGTGAGGGTAACCAACACGAGATTCGGTTTGACAGTTTGGTAGGTTACCGACCATAGTATCGGCTAGTGTACACGTCGTAGTACCGTCAATATCTAATTTGTCTCCGGTTCTACCGCCGAAGGAACCGACTTTTCCTATCCTCCCAAATGATGGTGAAATTGGTGAATTGTTGGCGGGGTATCTGTTAACTGCAGATGTCGCGCGGGAAGCGCGATTCTGGGAGGACGTCAATAGACGTCCTCCCAGAATTAAGCAACCGCCCTGTAGACGTCAATTGTCTATGGGGCGGTTGTTAAGTGGTTAAAGTGGTAGTAAACCCTCCTATCCTTTTCAGCCAAGGAAGCCGCCATCTTGGCCTCTGTTTAATCTATAACTGCCATGATGCTGCACATGTGATCGGCTATGATACCAGCCATTGGATGGTTTGACAGTTTGGCTTAGAGCACAACCAATGGGAGTGTTACGTTTCCGTCACGTGCTGGAAATGTAACTGGTTTTTAAACTGTTAAATGGATGAGTTTACTACCGCTTTAAACTACAGGTAAGCCTGCAATAAGGCTACAACAAGCAATATGGCGGTCATGGGACTTTGAATGAGGCTTGTCACAAAAAAGATTGTAGTTGTCAATTATAAATCAAGTTATTTATTAAATTAGTTATAAAATACTTAATTAAACATGATCATGGAATTCATCGTCCACGCACATGACAATGAATGATAAATAAACACATCTTTATTAAGCACATGATTGAAAGTAGTACATAAAAGTATAAAAATTATGAAAATATAGACCAATTGCTCTTGACATCAAATGAAGCTCGACGCGTTTCGTGGAGCTTGTCCACTCGTCAGGAGCAGCGTCAAGAGGTATCTATAGACAAAAAATGAAGATTATAATAAATAATATTCAATTTTCCCAAAACAGGGAAATATGATTACCTGTTGAGAACACTAGGTCCCAGTACTCACCCATCCGCCAGGATGGGTCAAACCCATGTCAGAGGCGGGGAGGGCGGACGCCCAGGTGCCTGCCCCGGGGCTGAGGCAGGAGAAGCCACCCCCATCCCAGAGAGTGTGCAGGTGCGGAACCAGGGAGCAATCCCATGCCCATCCGAGGTCTGGTAGGTGATGCGGTGGTTCTGGTGGGATAGGATAGAATGTGTGAAGGACTGATATGGGTGATGTACCCCACATTGCCTGGGGATCTAAAGTGATAGGAACCAAACACCAAGATGGAAGAGAGGCAAACCATGGGTGAGGCATGAGTGAAAACCATCCAGCCAGGGTGTGGTATGGGACAAGGAGGTGTGTGATAAGGAAAGGCAGGAGAAGGATTTGTGGGGTAGGCAAAGGAGAAAAAGAAGTGAATTGCACCTAGATTCTTACTGTGTGTCAGCGTGGAAAGAAAGTGTGCCGTGATGAGTCCTGGTTGGTGAGATGGAGGGATCTGCTGGTAGGAACCGGCCAGCCGCGACCAGGAGTGAAGGCGGATGCCTGCCAGCGTCATGCAGGACGCCATGGAGTGTGGGCGGTGGGGGTGTGCAATATATCCGGAACGGATGCCGGAAACACACACACACAGCCCGCCCATCTGCGTCCGAGATGACAGACTCGCTCCACCCCGCACCGCCTTTGGAGCGGCAGCATGACGCCGATGCGTGAGAGGGGGAACCCGTCCCCTCCCCAAGGAGGGGGAGGGGCGGGCAGGCACTGTCACACATCGCAGCCCCGGGACCAGAGGGGAGCCCAGACCACCCCCCCCAGGACAGAGGGACAAGCCACCATCCGGACAAAGGGGCAAACACTGGGACCAATTGGTCAGCGCGGCTCCGCCAATCACAGCGCTGGAGCCCGAGCTGTGATTGGACGGAGCTGCAGACTTGGAAGAACGATGTCGCCCGTCACAGCAGTGTGCCGAGACCGCTGCAACAGCTTCGTTCCAAGGTATGTGCTTCATAATGAGCTAGTACGCAGTGTATACTAGCTCATTATGCCTTTGCTTTGCAGGGTTTTTTTTATGGGGGGGTTGGGGGCCGGAATTTACAACCACTAATTATAAAACGTATACAGTTTATTTATGTACATTAAAATCCAACCATTTAATACAATGTATCCAATGATTAGAGCATCTTTACAGAAGATGGTTGTAAAGTGAAGTATTGCCCCGACATGTTTCGCCAAGGTTGGCTTCCTCAGGGGAATTACGAACCACCATAAGTTACACAAATTTGGCAACAGCGCAGACTCAATTGACCTGTGCGTGTCGAACAGGGAAAGGGCGATGTGCGGCCACAGGGGACAAAAAAAGTCTTGATTGCTATGCAACAACCAAGAAACACAGATAGAGGGCGCCGTATAAAACCACATAAGCTGTAGATGACGTATATCACCTTAGCTGTATGGTTCGCAAGGAGTGGTCATCCTCCTGTTCCAGCCCGGACTTTTTGTGTCCCCTGTGACCGCACGGTGCTCTTTCCCTGTTCGACACGCACAGGTTAATTGAGTCTTCGCTGTTACCGAATTTGTGTAACTTATGGTGGTCCGTAATTCCCCTGAGGAAGCCAACCTTGGCGAAACATGTCGGCACAATAGCTCACGTTACAACCATCTTCTGTAAAGATATCCTAATCACTGGATACATGTATACCTTTTAAATGATTGGATTTTAATGTACATAAATAAAATGTATATGTTCTATAACCACTTCAGCCCCGGAAGGATTTCCCAGTTTAGGACCAGAGCACTTTTTGCGATTCGGCACTGCGTCGCTTTAACTGACAATTGCACGGTCGTGTGGCGTTGTACCCAAACGAAATTGGCGTCCTTTTTTCCCCACAAATAGAGCTTTCTTTTGGTGGTATTTGATTGCCTCTGTGGCATTTCTGATCACCGCTATAAACAAAAGAAGAGCGACAATTTTGCTATAATACAAATCCAAAAAAATATATAAAAAAACTTTTTTTTTCATCGGTTTTGGTCAATTTATATTCTTCCTCATATTTTTGGTAAAAAAAATCACAATCGGCGTTTATTGATTGGTTTGCGCAAAAGTGGCCGCGTTTACGAATGATGAGAATTCATTTCTGGGGTCTTTATTTTTTTTTATTTTTTACTAGTAATGGCGGCGATCTGCGATTTTTATCGGGACTGCGATATTGGGGCGGACATGTCGGACCATTTTGACACTTTTTTGGGACCAATGACATTTATACAGCGATCAGAAATTTAAATATCCACTGATTACTGGATAAATGTCACTGGCATTGAAGGGGTTAACCTGAAGGGGGTGATCTAGGGGTTAACTGTGTTCCCTGGGTGTGTTCTAAATGTGAGGGGGCTGGGCTACCATAGGCATAAGACAGTGGTTCTCAACTCCTGTCCTCGGGACCCCCTAACAGGCCAGGTTTGCAGGATAACTGAAATACATCACAGGTGATATCATTTGCTGCTCAGTGACTGCAGTATTCTAGTCTGCATCTCCCCAAGGTAATACTTAAAATCTGGCCTGTTGGTGGGTCCCGAGGACTGGAGTTGAGAACCACTGGCATAAGAGATCTAACTGATCTCAGTGACAGGGATCAGTAGATCTCCTATGCCCACACTAACAGTACGGGGAACCGCCGTGTTTACATCGGCGGTTCCCCGTTCTTTTGCTGTGGCCGCTCATCGTGGCTCGCCGGCGGACATCGGGTCCACCCGAGCCGCGGGCACACGCCTCAGGAGTACTAGCGGCCACCCGCAGGTCGCCGCTTATTTACGGCGATTCGCGGGACGCAGCCACACTGTCGCCGTGAATATACGGTCGGCAGTGTGGAAGTACAGGGTGGGCCATTTATTTGGATACGCCTTAATAAAATGGGAATGGTTGGTGATATTAACTACCTGTTTGTGGCACATTAGTATATGTGAGGGGGGAAACTTTTCGAGATTACGTTAAAACCAAGCACACCATTGTTTTTGTGAAATTCCCAATAAGTTTGATGTGTCACATGACCCTCTTCCTATTGAAAAAACAAAAGTTGGATTCAAAATGGCCGACTTCAAAATGGCCGCCATGGTCACCACCCATCTTGAAAAGTTTCCCCCCTCACATATACTAATGTGCCACAAACAGGAAGTTAATATCACCAACCATTCCCATTTTATTAAGGTGTATCCATATAAATGGCCCGCCCTGTAGATAATTAAGTGTTTAATATTGTTTATGGGCACCGCTATAATCCCACAACTCCCTTCGACCTCTGCATATTGACTGGGGATGAGGTGCCGGATATTACAGTCACCAGGCTGGTAAACCAATGTTCAATTAATATACACTTATTGGGATTCTTTTTTACCAAGACATGGAGCAGAATACATTTTGGCCTAAATGCATGACGAAATTTTATTTTATTGTATATGTTTCATAAAAGAAAGTAGAAAAATGTTGTTTTTTTCAAAATTTCTAGTCTTTTTTGTTTGTATATAAAAAAAAATGCAAAAAATAAAAAGCCCAGTGGGGATCAAATACCACCAAAAGAAAGCTCTATTTGTCTGAAAATAAAATGATAATTTAATTCGGGTACAGTTTTGCATGACCGCGCAATTGTTAAAGTAGCGCAGTGCTGAATAGCATAAAATGGCCTGGTCATGAAGGGGGGTAAAACCTTTCTGGAGGTCAAGTGGTTAAATAAGTAATGTAATGAAAATACTTATTTAAAAATGTAATGAAGGTGGAAAGGAGGAAGCAGAAAGTAAATTGAATATCGGCTTTAACATGATGTATAAAAGGCTCGCTAGACCTTTTCTATGACCTTTTCTACCACTTCTATGAGTCAGTTGTCTGAAGATAACAAAACCATGAAAGAAAAATCAGAAACAAATGTTTGAAGAATAATTTATGGCATCAATCATCCCAACGTCACAACATGCCGAAAAAAAATTCTACAGGCTCACTGATGGAAATGATGAAACCCACATGGAACTGACACTGCGGGGGGGGTGGCATCGCGGGTAGCCGGCGGCGATCGAGCCCACCCCACACGCTCCCTGCCCCCCCCCCCCGCACACAGTGAGCGCACGAGCGTGCCTCCGGCGGCGCATGCTCACAATACTAGTTATCGCGGCCGCCGTCCTGTGACGGCGTTTCGCGATAATGAGCCACCTTGCCGCCGTCACGCTGCCGCGGGCGGTCGGCAAGTGGTTAATGTGTTCGGGTTTAAAGGGATGAGGTGGCAACCCTACGTACAAGCCGTTGTCAGTCAAGGTGTACCTACCCGCTAAAATATCCTCTTGCCAACTGCCACTGTAGTTTTACCACTGCGCAGAATCACGTATATATATATACACTGTACACGATTCTGCTTTTCCAGGTAGGGAGCACGCCGGCTGTGCTGTGATTAGCCACAGCAGAAGCTGATCAGTGGGTGCCGGCCATTAGATGACCACCGGCACCCGCTGATCGGTGAGGAGACAAATTCATCTAGAGCCCAGAGGGAACATACCAAACTGTATGCAGGGCCGTATTAGAGAGGGGGGTTTGAGATTGAGGGGGGTGAGATAAAGAGGGGGGAGTGAAAGCGAGGGGGGTGAGAGAGAGGGTGCCTCTGGGTAGCTTGAGTAATAATGCCACCCGCGATAACATAACAGCTAATTGGAGAAAAGCCTATGTGATACCAATATTTAAAAAGGAACCAAGATATATACCTGGAAACTACAGGTCAATCAGCCTAACATCAATAGTCTGTAAGCTAATGGAGGGGATAAGGGATCATATCCAAGATTTTGCAAATGAAAACAGTATCATCAGTATATGTATATCAATTCCACCTGCCGCCTGAGATTTACATATCAATGCCACCTGCCGCCTGAGATTTACATATCAATGCCACCTGCCGCAATTTACATATCAATACCGCCTGTCGTCTTGCAATTACGCATCAATGCTGCCTGCCGTCCAAGATCTACATTTCAATACAACCTGTGATTTCCATATCAGTCATTTGTACACACGGAGCAGGGCTGGGAAGCATTAGTGACTCGCTGGGCTGGGCCTATCTCAAGGTAGGGGCCTGGAGCTCCAGTTCCAATAGCCCCTATGTTAATCCGGCCCTGGCAGGGCCGTATTAGGAGCATCATGGGCCTGGTGCTAAGGATTTTGGTGGGCCTTTTTTGGGCATAAATGAAAACACAAACAATTTTTGTTAAAATACATTAATTACCGCCTGCCGCCTGCGATTTACTCACCAATACCGCCTGCCACCCGCGATTTACTCATCAATAACGCCTGCCGCCCGCGATTTACTCATCAATGCTGCCTGCCGCCCGAGATCTACATGATTTAGATATCAGTCATTTGTACACACAGAGCGGGGCTGGGCAGCATTAGTGACTCACTGGGCTGGGCCTATCTCAAGGTAGGGGCCTGGAGCTACAGCTCTAATAGCCCCTATGTTAATCCGGCCCTGGATGTATGAGCATTATGTGCTATCAAAACCCCGCCCCCCCCCCCAAAAAAAAAATTGTGCACTAATCTGCATGCTTACAGTATCCCTCAAGCATACTTTAAATCCCCCCTCCTCTCCCAGGACTAATCTGCCCCCCTGGTGAACCCCCCCCAGCACAAATCCTCTACAAAAGCCATTCATAACTCTGCCCTGAGCTGCATCACCAATCTTGTGTCCAAATATCACCAAAAACGTCCTCTCTGCTCCTCTCAAGACCTCCTGCTCTCCAGCTTCCTTGTTTCCTCCTCCCATGCTCGTCTCCAGGACTTCTCCAGAGCCCCTCCCATCCTCTGGAACTCTCTACCTCAATCTATCCGGCTATCTTCTACTCTGGCTGCCTTCAGGCATTCCCTAAAAACTCATCTCTTCAGGGTAGCCAATCACACCTCCAACTAATCTTTTACCTCTTCCATCAGCTCATTCCCTACAGTTACAACCTTTTCTACCACCTGCCCCACCCTATTAGATTGTAAGCTCTTCTGTGCAGGGCCCTATTAACCCGCCTTGTATTTTATTGTATTGTCTCCCTTTTATATTGAAAGCGCGTAAACTGTCAGCGCTATATAAATCCTGTATAATAACAATAATATTCCTCAAATTTCCCCTCCAGGCATAAATCCCTGCCCCCCCAAAAAAAAGAAATTCCCGATTCTAGCACAATTCCCCTCCTCCCTCCACCATATCACCTCGCCTAGCACAAATCCTCTTCCCCATTAACCCTCTCAACACAACCCACCCCTCCCCCCATCACCTTTGCTAGCACACCCACCAAATTTCCCCTCCTAGAACAAATATTACCCCCTGCTGCAGCCCACATTCCCCCACCCAGCATAAATCTCCTTGTAGCGCCCCTGCACCTCACATGATACTACAGTGCCCAGGGCAGTCTCCCTCCTGCCCACCCCTTGTCCCGGGCCCTGGTGAGGTGTTAGACAGGACAGAGCTCTGCATGCAAATAATACAGCCCTCTGTCCTGTCAGCGGGGAATGTGCCAGTTTTTGTTTCCCTGAAAAGGGAATGAAAACGCGTTACATCTCTTAGTAAAAGCAGCACGCAGTACAAAAACACTGGCTAGGCACACATTTCACCCTTTGATCGCCTTAGATGTTTAACCCCTTCCCTGCCGGTGTCATTAGTACAGTGACAGTGCATATTTTTAGCACCGATCACTGTATTAGTGTCACTGGTTCCAACTTCCCACAAAGTGTCAGTTAGTGTCAGATTGCCCACCACACTATCGCAGCCCCGCTATAAGTCTCTGATCGCTGCCATTACTATCATAAAAAAAAAAAAAAAAACTAAAAATTCCAGTATATATCCCATAGTGTGTAGACGCTATAACTTTTGCACAAACCAATCAATATACACTTATTGGGATTTTTTTTTTCCCAAAAACATGCAGCAAAATACATATTGGCCTAAATTGATGAAGAAATTTGATTTTTTTTCCACATTTTTTTATTGGATGTTTTATAGCAGAAAGTAAAAAATAATGGGGTTGGTTTTCAAAATTTTCAGTCGTTTTTTGTTTATAGCGCAAAAACAAAAACCACAGAGGTGGTCAAATACCAGCAAAACAAAGCTCTATTTGTGGGGGGAAAATGATATACATTTCATTTGGGTACAGTGCTGTATGACCACGCAACTGTTAGTTAAAGTAACGCAGTGCCAAAAAATGTCCTGGTCATGAAAGGGGGGGGGGTAAATCATCTGGGGGTTCAAGTGGATTTACACTGCAATCTACAAAACCCAACAATGGTAGAGGAGGACTCAATGAAAGTAAATGTAAATGTTCAATTTTAAAAAAAATAAAATATACTTTCCTACTCTGTCAAATGGTTTTGCACAGAGCAGCTCCGATCCTCCTCTTCTTAGGTCCCCCACCGGCACTCCTGCCCCCCCTCTCCCCACCGAGTGCCCCCATAGCACTCAGCGTGGCTCGGGCCCGCCCCCTCCTCACTTCCTGTGATTGATAGCAGCAGGAGCCATAGGCTCCCACTGCTGTCTCTAAGCCAACGAGGAGAGGGAGAGCTGAGAGAGCCTCTGCTCTTGTGCACATCACTGGATCGAGATGGGGCTCAGGTAAGTATGATGGGGGGGGGGGCTGGAGGGAAGCTGCATGCAGAGGGTTTTTTTGTACCTTAATGGAAGAGAATGTGTTGCACATATGCTGAAAGTATGGTCAATAATTCCAATGTGCGAAGGGAACGGGCCGGGTGAAACCAGAAGTGTTCTTATTGAAAAGTTTCTGCAATGACAAAGCATGACCTTCAGCCTGAGATACATGGCAGCAGCTGCTATTCTGTTCCTACATAACAATACACATCTATAATAATAACATTCTCATACACAGGAATGACGCCCTCATAGAAAATAATAAACAATTGTACATGTGCTGATATGTTATTTAATCACACAGCAGCCTTTACTGATCACATGGATGTCAATTAAATCAATTTCACCCTGTTTATGGCCCTAAATATGTTCCCTCTTACCTGCAATGACAAAGCATGACCTTCAGTCTGATATACAGGACAACAACTTCTATTCTGTTCCCACCAGAAACAAAGGTCTGTCTTTTGGTTCCCCCTGCTATTTTAGCAGTGCTACAATAAATTGTGCTTTCTGTCATTCAGGCTTTTAACTCTATGCTGCCATCTAATGGTGATTTAATAGAAATACCACGAGTTTTACTTTATAAACAGAACTATAGGAAAGGTGATACTTATTCGTTTGTTTTTTTATGGGGTACCTGATTTTGACATACCTTACACTCTCCCCCACAAAATGTTATGTTGTCCCCAACCTACACAGATTTTAGTATAAGAACCATTCCTTTCCCCATCTCACAATAACCATAGGGAGCCAAGGTTAAAGCGGTTGTCTACCCATTTAAAAAAAAAAAAAATGAAAGCCTGCCCTCAAGACAATAGCATAATGAGCTAGTATGCACTGCATACTAGCTCATTATGAAATACTTACCTTGAAACGAAGATCCGACCTGGCTGCTCGGTCCGCTCTGTGGGAGCGGACATCTTCCCTCGGATCTTGCTTCCGGGTACGCGGCGCAGGCGCTGTGACTGGCCTGAGCCGCGAGACGTCACTCCCGTGCATGCACGCGGGACCTGTCTCCCTATTGCCGGGTCTTTGCCGGGACATACACGGTGCATGCGCCGTAACGCCGCAGCATCTTGGAGAGGGAATATCTCCTAAACCGTGCAGGTTTAGGGGATATTCATTTTACCTACAGGTAAGCCTTATTATAGGCTTTATTATAGGCCTACCTGTAGGTAAAAGTACAAAAATTGGGTAGACAACCGCTTTAAGTAGTAATCCAATTACTGGAGGAACCGTCCTCCCTGCGACATCTACTCCCAGTTATGTCACAGCTTCCCACCAGGTCCAGAGCGCTCATGTACCTGGGGAGATATTGTTGCATATAGCCAACTAATTAGTAAACCTCTACAACACAGGTTTGGTTATTGAGACCATAAGGTTTGATGCGGAAACTAGGAAACGCCTTATTACTTCTGTCCTTTTTCCAATATGGTGGAATACCCATGGTACATTACCAATACAGTACAGCGTAACCACCTAATACTCTCTACCATTTTGTTGTCGGCCGACTTTGCTTTAAAGCAGTAGTAAACCCATGCATTTAACAGGTTAAATTTCAGTAAACAACTCTAACATAGTAACCATTATTAGACCGTAGCATAATAGACATGACTACCTTTACCAGTTTTTAGAGTCCTCGGTAAAACATTCTGGACTTAAATACCAACTAGGGCAAGTAGGAACACAGTCTATGACCTGTACAGCTGTACTTCCGGCAACACTACTGGGTTTACCCAAAGTGTCATAAGTCAGAACCTTTGGCTGTCTCCTGTTCCTGCTGGGCTGGATCCTGCGTAGAGGAAGGGCATCTCAAGCGTCCTCATGCTCGCCTTTGTCACTGTCAACTGTCTCTGTTGGCTTTCCTGGTGAAGGATTTTCTTCTATATTCCCTGGTGAACATGTACAGGGTGGGCCATTTGTATGGATCCACCTTAATAAAATGGGAATGGTTGGTGATATTAACTTCCTGTTTGTGGCACATTAGTATATGTGAGGGGGGAAACTTTTCAAGATGGGTGGTGACCATGGCGTGTACAAGTGGTCCCTTATATCTTCTTTTAGGAAGTGGTCCTTTCGGTTGTCTCTGTCAACTGTCACTGTTTCCGCTCGTACTCCTGCGAACTCTACGGGAAGGAGATGCGTCCTAGGTCGGGTCGTCCTTGTCCTCTGTCGGTTTCCAAGACTGAATACTGTGAAACCCATTTGGGTCATCACAACGGCCTTCATGTCGACATGTCCAGTATCTGACACAAGGATGAACGGGATCAACCATAAATTCAGGTCTTACAAAATGGCTCCTGAGATTTTTGACCATTTCCATCAGTACAGATAA
>BLSH010448629.1:45073-63723 GCA_018402905.1 Glandirana rugosa | reverse complement strand
AGACCAGCTCAAAAGGATAAGTGGTGGCAATATTGTTTAATGGAGCTCTAGTAGGCTTCTGTTTGTCTTTCAGACAAGTGCACTGGTGGATGATGTATTGCTCAGCGTCTCTCTGCATATGTGGCCAAAAGAATATTTCTCTGATCAGGTTGACAGTCCTTTTGACTCCAAAGTGTCCCATTTCTTTTGTAATTCTTTCAACACCAATTGGTGATACAACTTGGGCAACACTAGTTGAGAACCCGATAATGTTTTCCGTCTCAAGATTCCATCTTCATCGAGGTATAGTTTGTCCATTGTTTCATTAGTATGAAGAGATCCAGTGGTCCACCTTGTTGTTCCTGTTTTGGCTCTTATACTTCCACACTGGGCCAATTACAGAGTCTTATTTTTGGGCTGTCCTTATGGTCCCTTTGGGTATTTGAGCTACCTTCTTTTGGGTACCATCTATTGTTGATGTATGGGCGATGGTTATTGGACACAGCCAAGGCATTTCTTCTTTCTGACGTACTTGAAGTGCTTAGGTTATGCACCCGATGATTTTGGCGTCCACTTCTTGCGAATACTGTTGCATGCATTGTTCAGGACTTAATAGCATCCGCGAAAGTACATCCGCATATCTCTTTCCTGGACGATACTTGATGGTGAAATTAAAGTCAGTTAATTCTGCAACCCATCAATGGCCTGTTGTGTTTAGTTTAGCTGCAGTAAGAACATAAGCTAGGGGGTTATTGTCAGTATATACTACAAAGGATGGACAGTAGTATAGGTAGCCTCAGAACCTATCACCTATGGCCCACTTCATTGCTAGAATCTCTAGTTTCCCCGAATGCATGTGATAGTTATTTTCAGCAGGTGTGAGAGTTCTAGACCTGTAAGCAATTACCTTTAACTTTTCCTCCTGCTCCTGGTACAACACAGCTCCTAGTCCTTCTTGCGAGGCATCACAGTGCAGAACAAAGGATTTGCTGTAGTCAGGGTAACCCATTCCTGGAGGATGAGTTAACACCATTATAAGCTGGTTCAGCACTACTTGGTGGTGGTCAGTCCAAACTATAGACTGATGCTTGGAAAGCTAGAGCTTTGGTGATGGCTTCTTCTTCTTCCTGGACTGGTTAGTTGGTGCTGATGTTGGGCCGGTGTTGTATCCACTGACAGTAATTCATAGAGGGGTTTTGCAATTCTGGAAAAGTTTTGGATGTAAGGGCGATAGTAGGAAATTAATCCTAATAATTTCTTGAGTTCTCCAACAGTCTTTGGCTGGTTGTCCTTCAAGGCCAGCACAGGTACAATGTCTGCTTTATCCATGGAATGGCCTTCTTTGGACACGATTTTACCCAAGAATCTAACTTTGTTTCGGAAGATTTCACACTTCTTATCTGTTAACTTGACTACATGTTGCTGATACCATTGCAGTATTAACCGGACATGCTCCACATGTTCTTGGAATAATCTGCTGTGAACCAGGTTGTCATCTAGGTACGGCAGACAGATCTCATCCCTCAGTCCCCTTAAACAGGTTTCCATGCTGCATTGAAATTCAGCTGGTGCAGAGCTAAGGCCAAAGGGTAATCGGGTCCACTCATACAGACCCCAAGGTGTGATGAAGGCAGTCAGTGGTCGACTGGATTCTTCCACAAATCATTGATGGTAGGCTTTTCCTTGGTCTAGCATCGAAAACCATGAACTTCCTCCTAGGTTGTCTTGGATCCTTGGGATTGGATGGCGGTCGGGGATGGACTTCTGGTTCAATTCTCTGTAGTCTTAAACTACCATCCTTCTTTCTTACGAACACAATGGGTGATGAGTATGAAGATTTTGAAGTTGAAGCTGCAATCCATCCGCGGTTCAGCAGATCCTGCAGGTATTCTTTCACTTCTTGGTGCAGTGGTTTTAGGTACAGGAACGTAAGTTCTTCAAACAGGTGTGTGTGGACTTTGAGGTGAAGTTGCAATTGCAGGGAAGGAATACATCTTACATCAGAGTCATCTTTGGCGAAGGCATTGCACTCCTCCCCTAACATTGTCTTGACTACCTGTTGATCCTTCTTCGGTAGGTGTTCGATAGGCACTGGTGGGTCCCAGTGTTCCCGCATCGCTTACCGCTGACTGACTCGTGTCTACTTGGCCTTCCGGTCCTGGTCTGGATGTCTGTGGCCAATGAGTGAGTGGCCACACTCACTGATTGTTTATGTTTCATCTGAGCTGGGTATGTTGCCTTTATGAGCTTGAGGCACCCCATCATAGTCTGACCTGGTAAAATAATGTCCTGCTTAGTTGTGTTCCAAACCGGGATGGAAAGTTTGGAAAATTGTCCCTTTTGGAGTGATACTAATGTCTCACCGATATGTACTCCTTCAGGCAAATGATGGGCCTCATCAGGTGTAAACAAAACTGTCTGATCTTGCCATGCTGGTTTGGTGTGAGCACAGTGTTTGCCAGAATTCTTTGGCTCTTAGTACCAGTCTTTAGTGTAGTGCCACCGGTTTCCCTGTGATTGGATTGTAGTAGGATCTATGTTTTGGTGGTTGACAGTTCCAATGCTGTCCCTAGTACATGCACAAAACCTGGGATGGCTTCCTTTCCCTTGGCAACGGTCTTCTTGAAGAGTTCTTCAAAGACATTATAACCAATGATGGGCTTTTCAGCTACTTTCTCATCCTCCGATACCACAAGGGGCACTATTAGCTGTCGGGTGGTGTTCCTTCCCGCTGTTAGCTGGAAAACTACCTCAATCCACCTGAAGAAGGGAATCTCAGTCTCATTAGCTGCTTTTCCTAGGAATACTCCTGGCCCAAGCAATTCTTCAAAAGATCAGAGTACTGTATGTGGCAGAACCCGTTGTCTCCAGCTCTCATTGATGATGCTAACCTGAGAGCCGGTATCCCATAGGGCCTGGACAGGAGTATCGTCTATTTCCCAGTTCACAATGCACCTCTTTCCAACGAGACTCAGTAACTTGCTGTTTTGTCTCATAGTAACCCCGTTCACATGAGTTGGCACTTCCTCAGCCACCTGGAAGAATCTATGGTTATGGCGGTTGGGTATCCTATGAAAGGGATCTGGGTTCACCCTTTCAGCCATGGCACTGATGGTGGTTTGAGAGCTTGTTGATTTGCTACCGACAAGAGTTGCACTTTGTGACACTGGGTTTGTTCTAGCACAGGTTACTGTCGGTCCCTTGACAGCAACCCTCTCCCGTTTAACTAGTTGGGTCTGGTCACTTTGCAGTATCTCGCTAAATGTCCAGATTGACCACAGTTGAATCAATGGTCTAAGGCAGTTCTCTGACCAGTTCTTTTACAAGAATGACAACATCCATTGCTCATTCTCACTGTTACCCGAGGCTCTCTGAATTCACGATCTCAAACCTTGGAGGAGTGTTTTCATCTCTATCATCTCTCTAGCATCTGAAGCATCAGCTCCTCCAGTTCAGAGTTACTCTTTGACAACTGTTGGATGGTTGGGCTACTTGCTTGTGGTGGGGTCCAAGATATTTTGTCAGTGGTCGTTGTCAGGACACCCGGTTCCTGAGGACACTGTAAGACATTGGACTGACACTCTTTCCCTTTCCTGGGCCGAGCTTTCTTTTGCTTCTGTTCCTTTCCATCAACCATATTAGTGGCTTCATTTGTTTTCTCTAGGAGCACCTCATCTGTAATAGAAGGATTGTCTAAATACTGCTTTAACCACTTGCCGCCCCCGCCCGCCGCAGCGTGACAGAGGCAGAGTGGCTCGTTATTGCAAACCGGCGTCACCTGACGGTGGCTGCGATAGCTAGTATTGTGAGTGTGCGCGCGCTGCTGGAGGCGCGCTCACTGTGTTCCGGGGGGGGGGGGGCCAGGGACCGGGTAGGGCGGACTACCTGCGATCCCCCCCCAAAGCAAAAGAATGGAGGTCCATGTATGTAAACAGGGATCTCCATTCTGACAAAGGAGGAAGGGCTGTGATCACAGGCTTCCTGTATATGGAAGCTGTGATCACTCCCCTCCCCCTGCCAGCCCAGCCCCCATACAGTTAGAACACACTGAGGGAACACAGTTAACCTTTAGAGCACCCCCTCCTGGTTAACCCCTTCACTGTCAATGGCATTTACACAGTAATCAATGCATTTTTATAGCACTGATCGCTGTATAAATGCCAATGGTCCCAAAAAATTGTCAAAATGGTCCGACATGTCTGCCGCAATGAGAAAAGTAAACTGCTCCAAGCCTTGCCTGTTAATCACCAGTAATCACAGCTGCTACTCAGGTTGGGCGCTGGCTTAGCTGTGCTTGCAATGTAGGATGAAGAAATTCCTGGACAGCCGCACTTCCAAAAACACACCACTTTATTGAAGAGTTCTGAAAGCAGATAAATGTATCACATGAAGACACGAACAGGACCCCTGATGGGGCATGACAGCTAACGCGTTTCACATCTCAGGGGGGGCGCTTAGTCATAGCTGAAAAAACATACTAGCATACTGTTTAAATAAGCAATACAATGCATATAGTGGACCACTAATTGATTAATTGGACAAGACATACCATTGGCTAGCAACCAATTTGGGAATAGCATGTGAAATCCATGCAAATTGCACCAGATTAATCGTCTTGTCCAAAATCAACCACAGAACCTATAATATATATAGGAAAATTTGCACAACAATACCCATATTAAAAGAAAAGTTAAAAGAAATGTAAATCGATTGTGAAAAAACTGCATCCTCTGTCCTACAAGGACCGATGGAAGCAGCTTGGCCCCATTAGCCCAGACAATTAGAGACATAAATTAAACAACATATGTAGCTTAAGTCAAAGTAACAGCATAATCACAGATGCAACATTGTATCTTTCTAATATGATTGTAGTCTCTTTAAATCGACATTTTCTCCATTATGTTCAGTTAATATTGTGTTAGGATAACTCTTGTAACGGTCAAACCGGGGATGACATAATTAACCACTTCCCGACCGCCGTATGCAGAATGACGGCCGGGAAGTGGTTTAGTTATCCTGACTGGGCATCATATGAGGTCCTCAGGATAACAAGCCGCCGCGCGCCCGGGGGGGTTTGCGCATCGCGGCGATCGGTGGTGTGGGAGGTCAGTCTGACCCCCCGCAATACCGATCTCTGTAAAGTGCTTCCATCCGACGCACTTTACCATGTGATCAGCCGTGACCAATCACGGCTGGTCACAGTGTAACACAGGAAAGCCGTTTATCGGCTTTCCTGTACTCAGGTCTGCACACCTGAGGAGTGGAGAGCCGATCGGCTGCTCTCCTGACAGGGAGGGTTTGTGCTGATGATTTATCAGCACAGTCCCCCCTCGGATCCCCACACTAGACCACCAGGGAGCCTGCCCAGGGACCACCAGCAATGTCCCCACCCAGGACCACCAGGGAGCCGACCAGGGACCACCAAGGAGCCGATCTGGACCAGCAGGGAGACCACCCTAGACCACCAGGTAAGGGGCATAGTGCCCAATATGAATGGCAATTAGTGCCACCTTCAGATGCCACCCTAGACCACCAGGGAATGGGCCCCTTTCTGTACATATGCCCACCAGTGCCCCTATCAGTGTGTACCAGTGCCACATATCAGTGCCCACCAGTGCCACCTACTAGTGCCCATCAGTGCCACCTATCAGTGCCCAGTGCCGCCTATGAGTGCCAATCAGTGCCATCTATGAGTGCCCATCAGTGCCGCTTATCAGTGTCTGTCAGTGCTGCATATCAGTGCCCATCAGTGTTTCATATCAATGCCCGTCAGTGCTTCTTATCAATGCCGCCTAACAGTGCTCATCATTGCTGCATATAAGTGCCTCATCATCACTGCCACCTCCTCAGTGCCACCTCATCAGTGCCAATCAGTACTGCCAGATCAGTGCCCGTCAGTGTAGCCTCATCAGTGCCCACCAGTGATGGAGAAAATTTACTTATTTACAAAGTTTTGTGACAGAAATAGGGAATTTTTTTTTTCAAAATTTTCGGTCTTTTTTTGTTTATAGTGCAAAAAATAAAAACCGCAGAGGCAATCAAATACCATCAAAAGAAAGCGTTATTTGTGGGAACAAAATGATAAAAACTTTGTTTGGGTACAACGTCGCACGGCCGCGCAATTCTCATTCAAAATGCAACAGCACTGAAAGCTGAAAATTGGTCTGGTAGGAAAGTGTTGTAAGTGCATAGTATGGAAGTGGTTAAAGAACTGTCCGCCGCAATATCGCAGTACCGCTAAAAATCACAGATCGCCGCCATTACTAGTAAAAAATAAAAAATAAATAAAAACCCCAGAAATTAATTCTCATCATTCATAAACGCGGCAACTTTTGAGCAAACCAATCAATAAACGCCGATTGCGATTTTTTTTAACAAAAATATGAGGAAGAATATAAATCGGCCAAAACCGATGAAAAAAAAATGTTTTTTTTTTTATATTTTTTTTTTGGATTTGTATTTTAGCAAAAAGTAAGAAAAATAGTTTTTTTTTTGCAAAATTGTCGCTCTTTTTTTGTTTATAGCGGTGATCAGAAATGACGCAGAGGGGATCAAATACCACCAAAAGAAAGCTCTATTTGTGGGAATAAAAGGGACGCAAATTTAGTTTGGGTGCAACGTCGCACGGCCGCGCAATTGTCAGTTAAAGCGACGCAGTGCTGAATCGCAAAAAGTGCTCTGGTCCTAAAGTGTGAAATCCTTCCGGTGCCGAAGTGGTTCATTGAAACTTGATGTGGTCACTTCTCAGTCCAATACCCACTGACCTTAGGAATTTCTTTTGTATCAGCTTGAGGTGATTGTAGCCATATTAGTGCAATTGTGCCAGAGAAAATTGAGTGCTGTCCATGATACTTTTTTTATTTGCACTAACATAACATTTTTTTAGGACAAGCTTTTGGGGTATCTCCCCTTCTTCAAGGTCCAAGCAGTACTGAATAAAAAACGTTTTAGCCAAATGTTGAGAAAAAAAAAAAAGAGAAAAGAAAAACCTCTTAAAGTGGCAGTAAACCCATCCATTTAACAGTTTAAAAACCAGTTCTATTTCCGGCACGTGCCAGAAATGTAACACTCCCATTGGCTGTGCTCTAAACCAAACTGCCAAACCATCCAATGGCTGGTGTCATAGCTGATCACATGTGCAGCATCATGGCAGTTGTAGATTAAACAGAGGCCAAGATGGCGGCTTCCTTGGCTAAAAATGATCGGAGGGTTTACTACCACTTTAAGTAAAGGAGAAAGAGGAAAAACAAACAAATACAAATCAATGTATAAGGCCATGGTAATGATGGCTTAACCACTTCGCAACCAGGCCAATTCTGACATTTCCCTCCTACATGTAATAATCATCGTTTTTATGCTAGAAAATTACTCAGAACCCCCAAACATTATATATATATTTTTTTTAGCAGAGATCTTAGGGAATAAAATGGTGGTCATTGCAACTTTTTATGTCACGCGGTATTTGTGCAGCAATTTTTTAAACGCGTTTTTTTTGGAAAAAAAAAAGTTTCATGAATTAAAAAAAAAACAGAACAGTAAAGCTAGCCCAATTTTTTTGTATATTGTGAAAGATAATGTTACGCCGAGTAAATAGATACCCAACATGTCACGCTTTAAAATTGCGCCCACTCAGGATATGGCGCCAAACTTTGTTACTTAAAAATCTCCATAGGTGATGCGTTAAACATTTTTACTGGTTACATATTTAGAGTTACATTGGAGGTCTTGGGCTAGAATTATTGCTCTCGCTCTAACCCACGCGGCGATACCTCACATGTGTGATTTGAACAACGTTTACATATGCGGGCGCGACTAACGCGTGCGTTCGCTTCTGTGCGCGAGCTCGCGGGGACGGGGCACTTTAAATTTTTTTTTTTAATTATTTATTTTACCTTTATTTTTTTATTTTTTACACTTTCTCTTAAAATTTTTTTTTTGATCACTTTTATTCCTATTACAAGGAATGTAAACATCCCCTGTAATAGGAATCTTGCGTGACAGGTCCTCTTTATGGGGAGATGTGGGGTCAATAAGACCTCACACCTCCCCTCTAGGCTGGAAAGACCGAGATCTGAAAAAAAAAGAGTGATCTCGTTCTTTTCCGCCGAGTAAACCGTCATTGTTTACATCACGTGACCCGGACGTGACGTCATACGTCGCGCCCGGGCCTCCGAGGCGCATTGAGATGACTGGTGACCATCTGGTCATCACTACGCACAGCAACCGCCGGCGACGGATCTATTCTCCGGGCCACCGATGGCACGAGCGGCCCGGGAGAAGCACCGGAGGGCGGCGGGGGGGGGGGGGGCGTCCCCTCCCGCTGCTGATAAGAACGATCAAGTGGCTGAACTGCCGCTATGATCGTTCTTATGGTGCAGGGAATTGCCGGTGGAAAAAAATGATACCTGAATGATGCTGGTAGGTGCCGGCATCATTCAGATATTCCCACTCAAAGACAAGGACGTCTTTAGACGTCCGGCGGTCGGGAAGTGGTTAAACTTGGATATAGGTTTTCTCACTATTCTAAAGCTTTAAGACCCCCTCTGTGACTGTCACCCCCCTCCCCAGTCTATAACTCCGCCTGTCTTATCTCACTATCTCTACAGCTAGTTTCATTACCATGGCCTTATACATTGATTTGTATTTGTTTGTTTTTCATCTTTCTCCTTTACTTAAGAGTTTTTTTTTTCTTTTCTCTTTTTTTTTTTTTTAACATTTGGCTAAAACGGTTTTTATTCAGTACTGCTTGGACCTTGAGGAAGGGGAGATACCCCAAAAGCTTGTCCTAAAAAAAAAATTATGTTAGTGCAACTAAAAAAAGTATCACGGACAGCACTCAATTTTCTTTTGTATCAGCTAAGTCCCGAAGTGTTCATCCGAGCCTTCTCCTTGTGAGACGAACGAAAGGCGGTCCTTCAACTCAATAGCTCTGAACAGGAAATTCTGAGGGGCTTCCTTACTATTCTGTGAAATGTTTATCAGTTGTTGGTGCAGTCCTGAAGCTTTTTCCTCCTTGTAATGGCTTCTTCATTTCCAGCATACCTTTGAGACTTAGGCCGGGACTCATGGCTTTTACTACAGCTTCCACAATACCGGACTCGGGATACCCTTTTTGTAGTCCCCAAATCGATCTGGTGCATAAGGTTTGTATAGGACAGCTTGTCTTTCTGTTCCTTTTCATCTATCTGACCAGCAATCTTAAAGTCCTTCCTGATTGTCACCTCTGGCAAGTTGCCATGGTGTAGTCTCTGAGTAACTGGAATAGGTTCTTGTCTTGGATGACTGTCACTCGAGTCCTTGCTTTTAGTACTCAGCTCTTTTATCTGTTCCTCGATCATTCTGGAGGTTTTCTGGAACTTCTGCATGGTGTGGTATTGTCAAATTGGCTAATTGTTGTTCCGGTTGAGAGTCTTTCTCACCGTTGTTTCGTGCTTTAGCATTGTTCCTCTTCTTCTCTAGCTCACCAATGAATCTCTTAGTTGCTTGGAGAAATTTTGTCACCGCCCCTTCACTTTCAGTCTCGATTAATTCATTTATCACCTCATTGACTATCCACATGTAGTGGCTCTGGGTTTTCCCTTTGGCCATACTTGCTTCGGAGGCCTTGTGAATCAGGTGCCCACTAATTTCATCTTGCAACCTTTCTATATCCATCTGCGTATGATTCCCGTGCAGCAAGTTAATCCCTCAATCTTCTCTTAGCTTCGCCACGGACAGCGTAACCACTCTTTTCCACTCCTGTGATTCTTTTCATTTTCTACACCCAGCCCCACGTTGGGCGCCAATTTTGTTGCACATATGCTGAAAATATGGTCAATAATTCCAATGTGCGAAGGGAGCAGGCCGAGTGAAACCAGAAGTGTTTTTATTGAAAAGTTTCTGCAATGACAAAGCATGACCTTCAGCCTGAGATATGGGACAGCAACTGTTATTCTGTTCCTACATAACAATACACAACTATATCTATAATAATAACATTCTCATATACAGGAATAACATCCTTATAGAAAATAATAAACAATTGTACATGTGCTGATATGTTATTTAATCACACACATAGGTGTGCACAGCCTACTGGATTAGGGTGTGCACCTCAAAGCTCAAACACATATGTGTGTGTGCGTGTGTACTGTATATATACCAATGATGTCAGTAGGGCAGTGGATGCTGTCAGTAGTTTTTATTTGTATTATTTTGTATTATTTTTTATTTTTTAGGAGCCCTGTTAGGGGGCTTTGGTGAAATATCAGGTGTTTAAACAGGGGGATTCTGCGCCGCACAGGGTGATTAGAGTGTGCCCAGGCACACCCTATGCGCATGCCTATGAACACGCAGCAGCGACAGCAGCCTTTACCGATCACAGGGGTGTAAGTTAAATCAATTTCGCCCAGTTTATGGCCCTAAATATGTTCCCTCTTACCTGCAATGACAAAGCATGACTTTCAGTCTGAGATACAGGACAGCAACTTCATACCAGAAACAAAGGTCTGTCTTTTGGTTCCCCCTGCTATTTTAGCAGTGTTACAATAAATTGTGCTCTCTGCCATTCAGGCTTTTAACTCTATGTTGCCATCTAATGGTGATTTAATAGAAATACCATGAGTTTTACTTTATAAACAGAACTATAGGAAATGTGATACTTATTAGTCTTTTTTTTTTGTATGGGGTACCTGATTTTGACATACTTTACAAATTAATTAAGGTAAAAAAGGAAATATCGCAGTCCCACTATAAGTCGCTGTTCAGCACCATTAATAGTAAAAAAATATATATATATTTTTACCAAAAATATGTAGCAGAATACACATTGGCCCAAACTGATGAAGAAATTTGATTTTTTTTTTTAATTTTTATTGGATGTGTTTTATAGCAGAAAGTAAACAAAATATTATTTTCAGAGGTGATCAAATACCACCAAAAAAAAGCTCTATGTGTGGGAAAAAGGTCATACATTTTATTTGGGTACAGCGTCGCACGACCGCGCAATTGTCAGTTAAAGTAACGCAGTGCCGTATCGCAAAAAATGGCCTGGTCATAAAGGGGGGTAAATCTTCCGGAGGTCAAGTGGTTGATTTATAGTTTTAATCTTTTAAATTTATAAAAGTTAAACTCAAGCATTTAAAATCCCCCCCCCCCCAAAAAAAAATTTTGAGCCCCACACCAGCATACAAGTATGGGGCGCAGGAAAATGTTGATTGCGGTGGCTGTGATTGGTACAGAAGGTTCTTGGTTACGGATGCGGCACGCGGGCTCATTACAAATAACATCATCCGGGATGACTAGTGACCGAAATCTGGAATAAATCCCTTTTCAGGGGGCGGACTAATGTGTCAAAAGTTCAAATGTCTGCAGAACAAATCCCCTTCTCCCTCTTCTATGTGACGCCCGGCAGAGGTGAAATCCGTCTACTGAGAAGCTTCGGGAGGATTTGATCGTAACGCTGACCGGGACGCATGTCACCTTTGTTGTAATTGCGTTTTTTATTGGATTTTACACCTTATAAGGACAGGAGATACATTAATAATAAAGCACGATACAGACCCAGCCAATGTTGACGCGGTATTAAACCTAAAACCAGAAATGTCATATTTTGCAGCTTACCAATCATTAGATGTGGTGGCTGCATTTGTTTTCTTTTTTAGTTTTTTTCCCCCCTCTGTTTTCACCTAGCAATTCGGCCGGTAACGCACCTCCTGTATTAGAGCGCCCCCCCACTCTGGATGAATGAGAACAGGCACAACTGACAGCAGCATTGTCTTGTCTGGGGGGAGGGGAGTGGTAAATGTATTAGCACATTTAGATACACTAACAAACTGAATTTGAATTCCAGCTCACACTTTATAATCAATTACAGCAAACTGTTTTTTTCCCTTTTGGGATAAAGGTTTTTGCATGAGTAAGTCCCGGTTCACACTAATGCGGTGCAGGAATACGCTGCAGTTCCTGCCCGTTGCCCACACCACATCCAAATCACACTGCCCTTGCAATCTGTGTCACCTGATACATTCTGTTAACAGAATTACTGGCTGGATAACAAGGTGAAAAGAGAAGAAAGGAAGCCTAAAAAGAAAATGAATGCAGCCTTCACATATAAGAATTGGTAAGCTTCAATATAATAAGTGTTTGCTTTTGGGTTTAATACCACCTTTGGCACTATGTAACATAAGAATATCAGAGAAGTAGCAGTCAATGAAAAAAACAAAAAAATCCAACTCTACTGTCTGCCTGCCTAGCGATAAAAGGTACTTGGGCACTCTGATGTAAGGGGCACTCTGATGGGGACACCATATGTAAGGGGCACTATGATGGGGACACCTGATGTAAGGGGGCACTCTGGGACACCTGATGTAAGAGGGCACTCTGATGGGGACACTTGATGTAAGGGGGCACTCTGATGAGAACACCTGATGTAAGGGGGCACTCTGATGGGGACACCTGATGTAAGGGGCACTCTGATAGGGACACCTGATGTAAGGGGGCACTCTGATGGGGACACCTGATGTAAGGAGGCACTCTGATAGGGACACCTAATGTAAGGGGGCACTCTGATGGGGACAACTGATGTAAGGGGGCACTCTGATGGGGACACCTAATGTAAGGGGGCACTCTGATGGAGACACCTGATGTAAGGGGGCATTCTGATGGGGACACTTGATGTAAGGAGGCACTCTGATGGGGACACTTGATGTAAGGGGGCGCTCTGATGGGGACACCTGATGTAAGGGGGCACTTTGATGGGGACACCTGATGTAAGGGGGCACTCTGAAGGGGACACCTGATGTAAGGGGGCACTCTGATGGGGACCCCTGATGTAAGGGGGCACTCTGATGGGGACCCCTGACGTAAGGAGGCATTCTGACTGGGACACCTGATGTAAAGGGACACTCTGATGAGGACACTGGATGTAAGGGGGCACTCTGAAGGGGGCACCTGATGTAAGATGGCACTCTGATGGGGACACCCGATGTAAGGGGGAACTCTGATATATGCTAATTATAATGTCTTTTCTCGTTGGTAGGTCTTTTCTTCCTGCTAGGATAGCCAAAATCCACCCTGCATCTCCACTTTGTTTTAGAAGGTACGGACAGTTGGGAACAAAATTCTTCATATGGTGTCCCAAGATCAAATGTTTCTGGACGAGAGTACTTTGATCCATTCCATTACAAACTTCAACATTCCTTCACACCCCTCCTGGATGAACCAATGGAAGATATCCCTTGACATTCCCAGACACTTATCTTCTTTATGCTTTTGGCAGTGAAAATGTCAACCCCCAGAATGTGGCTACCTGGTTAGAGGCTTAGAGCAATGAGAGGCCTTCCCTTACAGCTCTGGTCCAAATATGCCTGGGATTGGTGACAGGGAGTAAAAGGGCACAGGTGATCATTTCTGGTGGGTAAGTTGGCAGAGATTTACTCTTGAGGACTTCTGAGGAAGCCACTGAAGAACTATGTGAAGAAGCCCTGGAGGAGCAGACTGAAACAAACAGCTGACAGAGTGACCAGCACTCGTGACAATCTGAGGCAGCCAGTAGTTATGAACGGCAAATATCAGGCAAATGGAAGATAGAGGTGTGGTCAGGAGAAAAGCCAAGGTTGGATAGACAGCAGGATCATGGTCAGGAGGCAAGTCAAGGTCAGCAACATATAGACAGCAGAATCAGTCAGGGGGCAAGCCAAGGTCAGCAATGAATAGACAGCAGGATATTTGTCATGGGGCGAGCCGAGGTCAGCAATGGATAGGCAGCAGGATCTTGGTCAAGGAGCAAGCCGAGGTCAGCAATGAATAGACAGCAGGATATTTGTCATGGGGCGAGCCGAGGTCAGCAATGGATTGGCAGCAGGATCTTGGTCAAGGAGCAAGCCGAGGTCTGAAATGAATAGGCAGCAGGATCGTGGTTAGGAGGTCAGCCAAGGTCAGCAACAAACAAACAAACAGATGAGCCAAGGTCAGCAACAAACAAACAGATGAGCCAAGGTCAGCAACAAACAAACAGATGAGCCAAGGTCAGTATCAAAACAGGAGGTGAGAGCAGAGAAGAATCCAGAGAAAGGCTGGGTCAGCAACAAGAAATAAGGAAAAAACTGATTAAGGACACAAGGAATAGCTGAAGATCATCCAGCAACCTCCTCTTTCAGCACTCTCCTTTAAATAGGCCATCAGGCGCCAAGTCTGGGATCATGCATGCATGCCCGTGCACCTGCATGTGCAGACATTTCTGCAATGTGCCCATGAACATTTTCAAGCAAACAAACTTGAGTTCTGGGTAAAAGGTAAGGATGGGGTAGACCCTTTGTTCGAGAGAGGAGCTCTTGCTTCCTTCTATCTCTTTTTCTCCCATTCCTGCTCATCTCCTCAACTCTTACTTTTTCCGTTTTTACTCCCTTTCTCTGGGGACATTGATTCTCTTTTCCTTCTAAATTTTTTTTTGTTTTCCCCAATAATAATTTGAGACTAATAATTTTTGTGCTGATGTAGCACCCTCCTATTTAGGTTGCTAGGATGTTAGGCAAATTTAGTTCTTTTGGCCCTCTGTAATCAGTTGGGCAGTTGTTGATTGCTTTGGGCTGTTCTTGATTTCACAGGCTGCGGGTTTGATTGTTCTCCCCCTGCTTTCTGGAGGCTTTTGTAACATAGGTGTTTGAGCAAGGCAAATGGGCAACCTGGATATTTATTGTGCTTCAGCCAATCCTTCGGGAGGTGTTCCCAGTAGGTGACTGGGGAGGCATGTAAATACTCTAATACGTTTCAAAATAGGGTGGGCTCTGGGTGCAGAGCATTGCACTATGAGCTCACCCAGGTGTGTTACAATAGCAAATGAATATTCGCTATTATAACACTGATCCTCCTCCCGGCCAATCAGGAAGCGGGTCTGAGACCCGATTGGCTGAAAGGACAGGCAATCCTATTGGACGCCTAGGAGTAGTGGAGGAGACGCACATCTCCGTGATCCTCCTTGATGGAGGAAAGGACACAGGAGCTGCTGCCCGCTGCCTGATGCTCGCTGCCTAGATGGGGTAAGTGCCAGACCGACCGGCAGACAGCGTGGGCAAGGGGGCTGGATTTAAGGTGCCATCGGGGAGGGTGGTTGTTTGCTGCCCCCCCAAAATAGAACACCAGCCACCACTGGTTTCCACCCATCTGGATGGGGGTGGCTACCCCTACCTGCAGCAGTTCTTCTGATTCAAACTGATGTTCATCATATTCCCAGCTGGACATAGCTGGGGTTTACTTCTGAAATCCTTTTTCTGAAGCTAATTAAGAGAACTCTCACCTAAGGACCTGGTCTAGAGAGCTCACTGAAGAGTGCAAGTGGAGGCTGGAAGGAGGGATCTGGTGATCCTGTGACATTGGTGCTTGCTACTGCATAAAGACTGTCTAAGAAGGCTTAAGCAAAGTGAAGTGTCCTCCTGCAAATATTCAGTAAATCCGGCACATCCCCAGGGCCGGCCCTACCATGGGTCCCAGTGGGTCCATTGGACCCAGGCAGCACTTTGAGAGGGGCAGCAAATTGAACCACGGCTGCCTTTCCTTCTCTTCTATTTACCCAGCAAATTGACGACCAAGATTTTTTTTCAGCAGTTTTGTGTGCATGCCGCTATACTACCCTAGCCTGTCCCTATAATGCCCTAGCCTTCCATATACTACCCTAGCCTGTCTATATACTGCCTTAGCCTGTCTATATACTACCCTAGCCTGTCTATATACTACCCTAGCCTGCCCCTATACTACCCTACCCTGCCCCTATGCTACCCTAGCCCGCCCCTTGGAATTGAACATAATGGTATGTCATATAATTTTGCATATAGACAAGGTGCTGTTGCATGTAAATCTGACTTCTTGATAAATTTAATTTTAGTTTTAATTATCGTGATATAAAATAATGGATGTGGGGGACTTTTGGCGGGCGCAATTTTTTTTTTTTTGGGAGGGGGGGCCATTTCATTCTTGGACCCAGGCAGCACAATGTCTTGGGCCAGCCCCGAGTATCCCATACCACCCTACACCCCATCCAAGTTCCTCAGCAATAAAAATCCTAAAAAGACTTCCCCTAGACCAGGGGTGTTGAATTCAATTGCATCCCTATCCCTAACCTTCACTCCTAACCTAAAATGTATCTAACACTATCCTATCCTTTACCTAACACTAATATAACCTCTAAAGTAGGAGTGTTAAACTCAATTTCGTTGCGGGTCGCATCAGCATTATAGTTGCCCTCAAAGGGCTGGTTTTATCTGTAAGACTAGATGTTCAGAGCACCCCACTACCCCTTACATCAGATGTCGAGACCCCCCCCACCACCACCACCATCAGAAGTCCCCACCCTCCCTTACATCACAGTGCACCTTGTGCTGTTTCCGGGTAGAAGCTGAGGGCAGAGATAGGAAGCAGAAAGTGCAGGGTCTGGAATAGTGGACGAGTCTGACTTATGCAGGGGGTCACCTCTCTTGCGGTCTTGATTCGAGAACCCCTGGTAGTGTGGACAGGAAGTTCAAGACTACAAGGGGGCATGAGGGTTGGACTGGGTCACTTGGAGATAGGTGAAGGTCCACTGATGCTCATGCCAGGCAGGAGGATGGTGATGCGATCCGGGTCGGTAACGTGCTGGCGGAGCGGTACAGGTGGAGCAGGCAGGCAGATGGTTGGGTACAGGCAGGGTCGGCAACGTGCGGGCAGTTGAGGTACAAAAGGAGCAGGCAGAAGAATAGTCGTAGGCAGGCCGGGGGTCAGGGCAGGTGGAAAGCAACAAAGTCTAAGTAAAGCCGGGGTCACAGGAACAGGAAAGTCTCTCAGAGTAAGCACAGGGTCACAGATCACGGGAACGCTGTAGAACAGACAGCATCTGCTGCAGGGTGTTGTTTTGCTTAAAATAGGGTCGCTTGGCACCGTTGGCACGCACATGCACGCAGGCACGTGCGAACGCTCATGGACATGCGTGTACGTGCACAGACAGCCAGGAATGGCCGGAAACGGCTGTTTTCCTAACAGGACCAGAGGAGGGTTGAGTCAGCTGCCAGAGTCTGCTGAATGCTTGTTTATAGCGGCGATCAGAAATGAGGCAGCAGTGAAATACCACCAAAAGAAAGCTCTATTTGTGGGAAAAAAAGGACGCAAATTTTTTTGGGTACAACGTCGCATGGCCGCGCAATTGTCAGTTAAAGCAACACAGTGCCGAATCGCAAAAAGTGCTCTGGTCCTAAAGTGGGAAATCCTTCCGGGGGTGAAGTGGTTAATATGTCTTTAGATTTACAACTTTCAATTGGGCCGTAGATTTGCAAGCTTTGCAGCAAGGTCTACTCCTCAACACTTACAGTAAGCCAACCCCTTCTCTAATTCTGCTGTATTGTTGTCAGAGTTTTGCTATATTCCCCATGGATCATCTCCAAAAAAACTTTACACCACAAGTCTGCAAAACTCTGTTCATTAAAATCATTTAAAAAATGACTGAAACAGAAATATGCAGGCCAGCTTGTAGGCAGGTGAAGTCTATTTTCTCCACTGTAGGTGGCACTCGTCCGCAGTGGCAATGCAGGTGACGGAGGAAGTTGAGGCAGGGTGTCCGCAGAACTTTTTTCGAGGGGGGGGGGCATCATTTTAAGGTCACCCATGCTCTGCCCCATTTCGACATGTCATTATCACATTATCACGGTCAGAGACTGCAGACATAGTACAAGAGATGGTCAGAGACTGCGGACATAGTACAGCAGATGGTCAGAGACTGCGGACATTGTACAGAAGATGGTCAGAGACTGCGGACATGGTACAGGAGATGGTCAGAGACTGCGGACATGGTAAAGGAGATGGTCAGAGACTGCGAACATGGTACAGAAGATGGTCAGAGACTGCGGACATGGTACAGGTGATGGTCAGAGATTGCGGACATGGTAAAGGAGATGGTCAGAGACTGTGAACATGGTACAGAAGATGGTCAGAGACTGCGGACATGGTACAGGTGATGGTCAGAGATTGCGGACATAGTACAGAAGATGGTGAGAGACTGTGGACATGGTACAGGAGATGGTCAGAGACTGCGGACATAGTACAGAAGATGGTCAGAGACTGAGGACATAGTACAGAAGATGGTCAGAGACTGAGGACATGGTACAGGAGATGGTCAGAGACTGCGGACATAGTACAGGAGATGGTCAGAGACTGAGGACATGGTACAGGAGATGGTCAGAGACTGCGGACATAGTACAGAAGATGGTCAGAGACTGAGGACATAGTACAGAAGATGGTCAGAGACTGAGGACTAGTGTTGAGCGAACCCGGACTGTAACGTTCGGGTCCGTACCGAACTTTAGGGTGTCCGTGGCACGGACCCGGACCCGGACATTTCAAAATCTCCGACCCAGTGTACTACGTGGCCGGTTAGTGTCGGTACGGTAATCATCCGTACCGACACTACCGAAGATTCCCGTTTGGTCACTTTGCGAACAACTAACCGACGGGACGTCGAAGAGTTGTGCACCTCATTTTATCGTCTTGGGGCCTGGCTTGGGCTTGCTAAAAACTTTACAGGCCCAGGCCCAGGCACGGTGCCTGTGGGATTTCAAGCCATGCCTGGGCTTGCAATGTCAGGCCCAAGCGAGTTGTGATCAGGAGTCAGAGACTGGTAGAAGACATGATACAGGAGTCAGAGACTGGTAGAAGACATGATACAGGCGTCA
>BLSH010448629.1:11475-24907 GCA_018402905.1 Glandirana rugosa | reverse complement strand
GGCAGTTATGCAGCCAGTATCATAGGTGTGGGCAGTTATGCAGCCAATAACACAGGTGGAAGCAGTTATGCAGCCAGTATCATAGGTGTGGGCAGTTATGCAGCCAATAACAAAGGTGGGGGCAGTTATGCAGCCAATAACACAGGTGGGGGCAGTTATGCAGCCAATAACACAGGTGGGGGCAGTTATGCAGCCAGTAACACAGGTGGGGGCAGTTTTGCAGTCAATAACACAGGTGGGGCAGTTATGCAGCCAATAACACAGGTGGGGGCAGTTTGCAGCCAATAACACAGGTGGGGGCAGTTTTGCAGCCAGTAACACAGGTGGGGGCAGTCTGCAGCCAGTATCACAGGTGGGGTACATTGAAGAGACACCCCCCCCCCACACTTGACCCAACCAATAGGCATGCCAATCAGCCTGTGTGTGTGCGCCTGTTCAGCGCACACACATAGACTTTAATGGCTGACCAATAGGCTCACTACTTGGCTCTCATGTGGCAGCCAAGGAGCCGAAAAAAAAGAAAGTCAATGTACCGGCGCCTCCTGCAGGGGGGCGGGGCTGACTTTTTTTTTCTTCTTCAGCCGGCGCCCAAGCGCCCCTCATACACCAGCCGCCACTGCTGTCAGACTAAAATTGATGATCTTCAGCACCTGGTTGGCATGATTGGTTATTCGTACACCTGACTCTCATCTTACAAATTTGCTGACTTTGTGCAAGTGTGCCAGTGTAAGAACTGATGCAAAGGGCAGTCACACCAAATATTGATTTGATTTAGATTTTTCTTCTGTTCGCTAAGTTTGCATTTTGTAAGTTGATAAAAAAATAAACAATTAAATACATAATTTTGAAATCAGAGTACTGTATGGGTTTTTTTCAGAGCTGGCATAGGAATAAATTGGACCGCTGCAATTTTTTGCCCATAGATTTTTCAGAATAAGTGGTGACTGCTAGAGACAGAACACAGATACAATTAGTGCAAAAGATGTATACAACCCGCTGCAGCAAAACAGATATTTACAAAAGAAAAATAAATGTCATAGAAATTGCTGGCAAATTACAGCTTTGGCCAAACAGCAGGGGATTCCCGCCATCTATACCAGACCTTTATCCTTGATGAAGGTCTTATATAGGTTTTAATGGGGGGGCCTGGGGGGCCTTCCCACCCCCCCAAAAAAAAGCATGGTTCCCCCCCTAAAAATATATGCCAGACCCTTTTCCTTGAGGAGAGACTGATATGGATGGCAAGGGGGAACCTGTGCACTGGTCCCAATCATTTGGTGGAGGGGGGATTATGGTGTCAGGGTGTTCTTCAGGGGTTGGGCTTGGCCCCAAGACATTTTGGAAAATTTCATGCTCCCAACTTTGTGGGAAGAGTTTAGGGATGGCCCCTTCCTGTTCCAACATGACTGCGCCAAAGTCCCGCTGCTCGCCGGTGTTGTGCTTCTGGGGTTTACCGTTTCCACCGGTTCGCCCGAGAAACGATCCGGCAGTGTGGCCAGCTTCTCCCATAGGTGATCAAAGAGTTCATGTTCTTTGATCAACTCTATCGCCTTGGAGGACCGCAGTGATGTCATCATGATGTCACTTCCGGTCCAGGCTGGAAAAAATGTTTTTTTTATTATCTTTTGCTTTTCACCACTTGCCGACCGGCATCTGACGGCGGCTGCGATATCCCGCACTGTGAGCGCACGCGCGCCGCCGGAGGAGCGCTCACTGTGTTCCAGGGAGCCAGGGAGCGGGTAGGGCGGACTCTATCGCCGCCAGCTACCCGCGATGGCCCCCCTGCAGAACGTATCTAAACACGGATCTTCGTTCTGTTAGAGGGGGAAGGGCTGTGATCACAGGGTTCCTGTATATGGAAGCCGTGATCACTCCCCTCCCCCTGCCAGCCCAGCCCCCATACAGTTAAAACACACTGAGGGAACACAGGTAACCCTTAGAGCGCCCCCTCCAGGTTATCCCCTTCCCTGCTAATGGCATTTACACAGTAATCAGTGCATTTTCATAGCACTGATCGCTGTATAAATGCCAATGGTCCCAAAAAAATGTCAAAATGGTCCAACATATCCGCCGCAATATCGCAGTCCCGCTAAAAATCGCCACCATTACTAGTAAAAAATAAAAAAAAAAATAAAAACCCCAGAAATTAATTCTCATCATCCGTAAACGCAGCAACTTTTGCACAAACCAATCAATAAACGCCGATTGCGATTTTGTTATTTTACCAAAAATATGAGGAAGAATATAAATCGGCCAAAACCGATTAAATAAAATTTTTTTTTTTTTTTTTTGGATTTGTATTTTAGCAAAAAGTAAGAAATTTGTTTTTTTTTGCAAAATTGTCGCTCTTCTTTTGTTTATAGCGGTGATCAGAAATGACGCAGAGGGGATCAAATACCACCAAAAGAAAGCTCTATTTGTGGGGGAAAAAAAGGACGCAAATTTTGTTTGGGTACAACGTCGCACGACTGCGCAATTGTCAGTTAAAGCGACACAGCGCCGTATCGCAAAAAGTGCTCTGGTCCTAAAGGGAGAAATCCTTCCGGGGCTGAAGTGGTTAAAAGGTAAAGGAGAGATTTGGGGTCTTCTTTACCCGAGATCTCTCCATAAAAGGGACCTGTCATCCCTTATTTCTAATACAAGGGGTGTTTACATTCCTTGTAATAGAAATAAAAGTGATAAAAAAAATAAAAATTAAAAGGACAGTGTAAAAATAAAAAAATAAAAATTAAAATATTAATAAAGAAAAAATTTTTACAGCACCCCCTTCCTCCGTGCCCTCGTGCAGAAGCGAACGCATACGCAAGTCGCGCACGCGTATGTAAACGGTATTCAAACCACATATGTGAGGTATCGCCGCGAACGTTAGAGCGAGAGCAATAATTCTAGCGCTAGACCTCCTCTGTAACTCTATAAACTGGTAACCTGTAAAAATGTTTAAAGTGTGGAGATTTTTAAGCACCATAGTTTGTCGCCATTCCACGAGCATGCGCAATTTTAAACCATGACATGTTAGGTATCTATTTACTTGGCCTAATATCATCTTTCATATCCTACAAGAAAATGGGGGTATATATTGTGGTTATTTTTTAATTCATTAAAGAGTAATTTTTCCCCCGCAAAAAAATGCATTTGAAATCCCGCTACGCAAATACAGTGTGACATAAAAAAATTGCCATTTTAGTCCCAAAAAAAAAAAAAATATATATATATATAATATATAAAATGTTTGGGGGTTATACATAATTTTCTAGCAAAAAATACGGATTTAAACTTAAAACTTGTAAACAAAAAGTGGCAAAAAATTTATGAAGAAATTAGATTTTTCTAAAAAAAAAAAAAAAATATTGGATATGTTTTATAACAGAGAATAGAAAATATTGTTTTGTTTTTGTTTTTTTTTTCAAAATATCCAGTGTTTTTTCGTTTATATAAAAAAAAAATTAAAAAAATGCAGCAGTGATAAAATACCACCAAAAGAAAGCTCTATTTGTGTGAAAAAAATTATATAAATGTAATTTGGGCCCAGCATTGCATGACCGCGCAATTACAAGTTAAAGTAGCGCAGTGCCTCTTTCTGTTAAAAAAAAAGTAGCGCAGTGTTGCATAGCAAAAAAAAAATGGCCTGGTTTTGAAGGGGGGTAAAACCTTTGTGGTCAAGTGGTCAATATTTTATATTTTCCCATGTAGTACAAACATCTAATAATTTTTTTATTCCTTATGTGACGTTTGGTCCTTTGTATTTTTGCTAGATGGCTTGTATGTTTGGATGACTTTTTTCTTTCTAATGATTACTGATACACTTCTGGATATATGGATATACAGTATCTCACAAAAGTAAGTACACCCCTGACATTTTTGTAAATATCTTATATCTTTTCATGTGACAACACTGAAGAAATGACACTTTGCTGCAATGTAAAGTAGTGAGTGTACAGCTTGTATAACAGTGTAAATTTGCTGTCCCCTCAAAATAACTCAACACACAGCCATTAATGTCTAAACCACTGGCAAAAAAAGTACACCCCTAAGTGAAAATGTCCAAATTGGGCCCAATTAGCCATTTTCCCTCCCAGTGTCATATGACTCATTAGTGTTACAAGGTCTCAGGTGTAAATGGGGAGCAGGTTGGTGTTATTGCTCTCACTCTCATACTGGTCACTGGAAGTTCAACATGGCACCTCATGGCAAAGAACTCTTTGAGGATCTGAAAAAAAGAATTGTTGCTCTACATAAAGATGGCCTAGGCCAGGGGTAGGGAACCTGCGGCTCTCCAACTGTTGTAGAACTAGATTTCCCATCATGCTTCTGGGAGTAATTGTATCCATCAGCTTTGCAATGCCTCATGGGAAATGTAGTTCTACAACAGCTGGAGAGCCGCAGGTTCCCTACCCCTGGCCTAGGCTATAAGAAGATTGCCAAGACCCTGAAACTGAGCTGCAGCACGGTGGCCAAGACCATACAGCGGTGTAACAGGAGAGGTTCCACTCACAACAGCGCCTCTCCATGGTCGGCCAAAGAAGTTGAGTGCAGTGCTCAGCGTCATATCCAGAGGTTGTCTTTGGGAAATAGACGTATGAGTGCTGCCAGCATTGCTGCAGAGGTTGAAGGGGTGGGAGGTCAGCCTGTCAGTGCTCAGACCATACGCCGCACACTGCATCAAATTGGTCTGCATGGCTGCTGTCCCAGAAGGAAGCCTCTTCTAAAGATGATGCACAAGAAATCCCGCAAACAGTTTGCTGAAGACAAGCAGACCAAGGACATGGATTACTGGAACCATGCCCTGTGGTCTGATGAGACCAAGATAAACTTATTTGGTTCAGATGGTGTCAAGTGTGTGTGGCAGCAACCAGGTGAGGAGTACAAAGACAAGTGTGTCTTGCCTACAGTCAAGCATGGTGGTGGGAGTGTCATGGTCTGGGGCTGCATGAGTGCTGCCGGCACTGGGGAGCTACAGTTCATTGAGGGAACCATGAATGCCAACATGTACTGTGACATACTGAAGCAGAGCATGATCCCCTCCCTTCAGAGACTGGGGGGCAGGGCAATTTTCCAACATAACGACCCCAAACACCTCCAAGACAACCACTGCCTTGTTAAAGAAGCTGAGGGTAAAGGTGATGGACTGGCCAAGCATCTCCAGACCTAAACCCTATTGAGCATCTGTGGGGCATCCTCAAACGGAAGGCGGAGGAGCGCAAGGTCTCTAACATCCACCAGCTCTGTGATGTCATCATGGAGGAGGGGAAGAGGACTCCAGTGCCAACCTGTGAAGCTCTGGTGAACTCCATGCCCAAGAGGGTTAAGGCAGTGAAGAGATAAGTGTCGCTCCAGGCAACTCAAGACCCTGCTGCTTCAACCTCTATCCCCCGTGTGTGGGTGCGGCACTGCCTGCAAGCAGGTGCATTGAAACAGAAAAAAGCTGACTGGATGGCCACACTCCTGTGCAATGACTTTATTCTTGGTCAAAATACAGCATACAGTGTGCAGGTGAACCACAATGGACGACTGACGCGTTTCACACCAAAGGGTGCTTAATCATAGCCTGTTTCAGGGTTAAGGCAGTGCTGGAAAATAATGGTGGCCACACAAAATATTGACACTTTGGGCCCAATTTGGACATTTTCACTTAGGGGTGTACTCACTTTTGTTGCCAGCGGTTTAGACATTAATGGCTGTGTGTTGAGTTATTTTGAGGGGACAGTAAATTTACACTGTTATACAAGCTGTACACTCACTACTTTACATTGTAGCAAAGTGTCATTTCTTCAGTGTTGTCACATGAAAAGATAGAATAAAATATATACAGAAATGTGATGGGTGTACTTACTTTTGTGAGATACTGAATACCATTCTGCTGACCATCAGTGCGTCCTCTATGATGAATTTCTGACACTTTATGGCTACATTTTGAGGCAAACAAAATTTTTCCATGGATCAGAAAGTTCCTCCTATTTTCTTTGCCTCTCATTCCCCCAATATGCAAATTCTATAACATCCCTCATATCTTTTCAGATATTTAGTGTTTTGCTTTTTTTCTCTCTCTTGTCAGATATGCCTCACTAGTGAAATGATACTGTTTGTATTATTTATGCATATGACTGATTTTTTTTTTCCTTTTTTTCTACATGTTATATTTTTCTATGAAATAATGTATCTATGTACTCCAGGAAATTAATATATTGTCATTATTGCTCATTAGATATTCGATCTGTCAATACTGCAAAGTGGGTCCTGAGAAAGCCTCCCATCTGGGCAAAACGCGTTGATCCATATACATAATATTATGCACTGATGCTCAAAAGGGTTGTACTGTTTATCCATAGTGTTGACACAGTATAAGGCTCCGATTTAACTTTGCATAAATAAAATTTGGATATTTTTAATATATTGCACTGTGCTTTTATTATTTTTAGGCACTTAAAAATCCCCCTTTATCCCATAATCTCTCCTTTGGGGAGATATGGGGACTTGCTTTCTTTAACCACTGTAGGACCGCCCCATGTACATGTATTGCGGCAGGGCAGCCCTTAAGTGCAAAATCACTTACTTGCACGTGATTCTTTTCTTCGCTCTGGGGCACGCATGCGCGCCGCCGAAGCCCGGCTCCCACTGTGATTGGACACAACGGGAGCCAATTAACGGGTCCGCCGGACACACGAGAGAGGCAGAACGGCGATCTGCCTATGTAAGCAAGGCAGATTGCAGTTCTGCTAGTGAGGAAGACAAAGATCTTGTGTTTCTGCTAAGTAGGAACACGGATCTCTGTCTTCCTCCAGTTAAGCCATCCCCCACACAGTAAGAAAGCACTCCCAGGGAACACATTTAACCCTTTGATCGCCCCTGATGTTAACCCCTTCCCAGCCAGTGTCATTTATACAGTGTCAGTGCATTTTAGCACTGATCACTGTATTAGTGTCGCTGGTCCCCAAAACGTGTCACTTAATGTCAGATTTGTCCGCCGTGTTGTCGCAGTCCCGCTAAAAAAATCGCTGTTCACCGCCATTACTAGTAAAAAAAAAAAGTTTTAAAAAATAAAAAGTCCATAAATCTATCCCATAATTTGTAGACGCGATAACGTTTGTACAAACCAATCAATCAGTGGTGTATCATCCATGGGTGCAGGGTGTTCACTGAACACGGGCCCTGAGGGGTGACCCACTGTGCTCTGACCCACACTGCACCCATGGATGATCTCTCCCTGGTTGACAGCCGGGGATGATCGGTGCGGTGTGGGCTTGCACGCGGGCCCACCAATTTCATGATATGCCCCTGCAATCAATGTACGATAATTGGGATTATGTAGCAGAATACATATCGGCCTAAATTGATAAAGAAGTAAGATGATTTTTTACAATTTTTTTTATTGAATATGTTTTATAGCAGAAAGTAAAAAATATTGTTTTTTTTAATGGTCTGTCTTTTTTTGTTTATAGTGCAAAAAAATAAAAAGTGCCGTATCGAAAAAAAAAATGGCCTGGTCATGTGAGGGGGGTAAACCTCTCGCAGCTGAACTGGTTATATAATAAAAAATAAAAAGCGCAGTTGTGATAAAATACCACCAAAAGAAAGAAAGATAAAAAATTATATAAATTTTGGGCACAGTGTTGCATGACCGTGCAATTACCAGTTAAAGCAGAGCACTGCTGAATAGCAAAAAATGGCCTGATCGTAAAAGGGGGTAAAACCTTTCTGGTGGTCAAGAGGTTAATTTTTTTATATTTTTTTCATGCAGCACAAACATGTTTTTTATGTTTCAGATGATTTTTGCATAACAGTTTTTGGGGATTGCACAGCACCTATTTTCAGTTTTTCTTTATTGAATCAACGTCAGTCAGCCTCAGCGCAGGATCCCTATAGCCAAGGGCGTAGCAATAGGGGGTCTCGGGGGTCACAATTGAGACCCCTCCCATGCTTCAGGGGCCCCATGCTGCCTTACATTTTTACCAGTTGATTATAGAAATATATCTTCTGATTGATGTGTATGGGGGGTCCAATATATTTAGAATTTCCCTCTCAATATGTAAATAAAGCTCTGAAATAACTCTTTAGCCAGAGGTGATACTAGAGCCTTCAGGGCCCCGGTGCAAGAAATAATGAAGGGCCCCCCTGACCCCTTCCCTCTTCCCACTGATCCTGGGGCCCTTTACTTCCATCGCGGGTCCCTTTATTACGGTACCGCAGCGGGGCCCCTTTCACAAGTTCTGCAGGGGGCCCCCTTTCTGCCATCTTTGGGCCGCCCCATGGGGGTGAAATGCCAGGGCCCGGTCACAATTGCAACCTTTGCAATCCTGATAGTTCCCTCAACTGGTGTCAGTAGTTTGTAATTTTTATTTTAATTTATTTTTTAACCATTTGGTTTTATTTATTTTACAATTTTATTTTTTATTATTTTTTACAATTTTTTTTAGGAGCCCTGTTGGGGGGGCTTTGATGAGATATCAGGGGGTCTAAACAAACCTCCGCCCTCAATCTCCATCTGTGTGGCCTCAGCTGCACAGAATGAATGGACAGGAATAGCTGTGCACCGAGCCTCCCATTCACTCAGAAACGGAAGTATAGTAAAAAACAGTTTACTATGCTTCAGTTATGAATGAACCAATTGGTACCAATCGCTGACTCTGTCCATTCAGAAAAGGAAGGAGCCGGTAAATGACAAATCTACCGACCCGTTCCCATCTCTCCATCATGACTCATTTTCTGAAGAGATAAATGTAGCTCCAGGTAACTCAAGACCCTGCTGCTTCAACCTCTATCCCCAAAGTGTGGGTGCGGCGCTGCCTGCAAGCAGGTGCATTGAAACAGAAAAAAACGGACTGGATGGCCGCACTCCTGTGCAATGACTTTATTCTTGGTCAAAATACAGGATACAGTGTGCAGGTGAACTACAATGGACGTCTGACGCGTTTCACACCAAGGAGTACTTAATCATAGGTTATGATTAACACTGCTGCAGTGTGGCACTGTCTCGCAAATCTCCGTATATAAGTGGCGATCCGCACGTGCGCAGTTAGCGGGAGCGCTCTTGTGCCCGCCGCACTCTGCAAGAGTGTGCCCGTGGCTCGGGTGGACCCGATGTCCGCCGGCGAGCCGCGATGAACTGCCAGAGAGAAAGAACGGGGAACCACCGATGTAAACACGGTGCTTCCCCGTTCTGACAGGCGAGATCTACTGATCCCTGTCACTGTGATCAGTTAGATCTCTGGTGCCCCTGACAGCCCAGCCCCCTCACAGTTAGAACACGCCTAGGGTACACAGTTAACCCCTAGAGCTCCCCCCCCCCAGGTTAACCCCTTCCCTGCCAATGACATTTGCACAGTAATCAGTGGATATTTAAATTTCTGATTGCTGTATAAATGTCATTGGTCCCAAAAAAGTGTCAAAAATGTCCGACATGTCCGCCGCAATATCGCAGTCCCGATAAAAATCGCAGATCGCCGTCATGACCAGTAAAACAAAAATGTAAAAACGCCAGAAATTAATTCTCATGGTTTCTAAACGCGGCAACTTTTGCACTTACCCATCAATATACGCTGATTGCGATTTTTTTTACCAAAAATATGAGGAAGGATATAAATCGGCCAAAACTGATGAATACATTTGTTTTTTTATATTTTTTTTTTGGATTTGTATTTTAGCAAAAAGTAAGAAATATTAATTTTTTTTGCAAAACTGTCGCTCTTTTTTAGTTTACAGCGGTGATCAGAAATGACGCAGAGGGGACCAAATACCACCAAAAGAAAGCTCTATTTGTGGGAAAAGAAGGACGCCAATTTAGTTTGGGTACAACGCCGCACGACCGCGCAATTGTCAGTTAAAGCGACGCAGTGCCGAATCGCAAAAAGTGCTTTGGTCCTACAGTGGGAAATTCTTCTTCCGGGGGTGAAGTGGTTAAGTACCCGTTGGTGTGAAACGCGTCAGCAATCCATTGTGGTTCACCTGCACACTGTATGCTGTATTTTCACCAAGAATAAAGTCATCCCACAGGAGTGCGGCCATCCAGTCTGTTTTCTTCTGTTTCAATGACAAATCTTCTACAGCAGCTGGCAGGAGGGGGGAAGGCAGCAGCTCTGTGGGGGGGACCAGGGAAGCACACAGGGACCCTGGGAACAGCAGAAGACAAGTAAACTGGATAGAGGAAAATGGAGGAGATTGGTTCCTCTAAATGCCGCCCCCGCCATCCCTCCTATTCAGGTGTACAAGGGAGGCACATGGGCCCCCTGGACAGGGCCGCCATCAGGGGGGTACAGGCAGTACTGTTGTAAGGGGCCCCAGTGTCTCAAGGGGCCCTTACAACAATGACTTTAGCAGTCTTTAACATTGGAGTCTATGGGAGGGGGGCACCAGGTTTGGGGACACCGTTCTCCCAAACCATGTGCAATAAAAATACCAAACTTGGGCCACATAGAGAGAGCCCCCTGGGCAACAACTGGTCCAAGTTTGGTTCAGCCGTACTGGGTCCCCAAAATGACCAGTCATTGACCGGCAATTGTCGGGGGAATTTCGGACGTAGCATTGGAGTCTATGGGAGGGGGAAACCTGGTTTGGGGACACCGTTCTCCCGAACTATAGCTGATAAAAATACCAAACTTGGGTCACATAGAGAGGGCCCCCTGGGCAACAACTGGTCCAGGTTTGGGAACTCCAGCGCCTACAGTTCGGCCGTACTGGGTCCCCAAAATGACCGGTCATTGACCGGCAATTGTCGGGGGAATTTCGGACGTAGCATTGGAGTCTATGGGAGGGGGAAACCTGGTTTGGGGACACCATTCTCCCGAACTATAGCTGATAAAAATACCAAACTTGGGTCACATAGAGAGGGCCCCCTGGGCAACAACTGGTCCAGGTTTGGGAACTCCAGCGCCTACAGTTCGGCCGTACCGGGTCCCCAAAATGACCAGTCATTGACCGGCAATTATCGGGTGAATTTCGGACTTAACATTGGAGTCTATGGGACGGGGGCATCCGGTTTGGGGACACCGTTTTCCCGGACCATAGGTGATATAAATACCAAACTTGGGTCACGTGGAGAGGGCCCCCTGGGCAACAACTGGTCCAGGTTTGGGAACTCCAGCACCTACAGTTCGGCCGTACCGGGTCCCCAAATTGACCGGTCATTGACCGGCAATTGCCGGGTGAATTTCGGACGTAGCATTGGAGTCTATGGGAGGGGGACACCTGGTTTGGGGACACCGTTCTCCCGAACCATAGCTGATAAAAATACCAAACTTGGGTCACATAGAGAGGGCCCCCTGGGCAATAACTGGTCCAGGTTTGGGAACTCCAGCACCTACAGTTCGGCCGTACCGGGTCCCCAAAATGACCAGTCATTGACCGGCAATTATCGGGTGAATTTTGGACTTAACATTGGAGTCTATGGGACGGGGGCACCCGGTTTGGGGACACCGTTCTCCCGAACCATAGGCGATGTAAATACCAAACTTGGGTCACATGGAGAGGGCCCCCTGGGCAATAGCTGGTCCAAGTTTGGGACCTCCAGCACCTATGGTTCTGCGCGAGGTCTTATTGAAAGCATTGGATGAGGCTGTGCTGCCTGTGCACTGTTTTTTTAACCCCTTGGATCCCACACTAGCATACATTGCACACTTCACTTCACATGAATGGGTCATGCTTGGCAGGCTACACCTGGTAAGTGTGACAGGGGGTATAATTCCTACTGCGGCTGTAACATGTGTTCACCCCTGGCAGTGGGCAGATGTGGTGAGATGGCCACTGGGCCGGCCCTGCGAAATGTTTGTGGTCAGACAGGGGGGCCCAGGTCCAGTGTTGCCAACCTCCCACAGCGTTTTTTACTGGCAAAACATGGAAAATGTACTGGCGGAGCACATTTTTTACTGGCAACCTGAAAAATAACTGAACTCCTATTAAAAATTAAGACAATTGATATTTAAACACAACATGGAAACACTGGCAATACCCATATCAAGTAGTTTGCCTGGTTTACACTTAAAAAGTCAGCACAGCATGACAAATTATCAGACCCTGATATTTATAGACAGTTGTAAAAATCACTGATTTTTACAAACTGTCAGTAAATTTACTGGCGGTTGGCAACACTGCCCAGGTCTAAAGCTGTGTAAGGGGCCCCAAAATTTCTGATGGCTGCCCTGCCCCTGGACCATGGGGCCTGGTTGCAATTGCAACCCCTTTAACCCCTATCGTTACGCCCCTGTCTTTAGCACTTGGAATATCTTTGCGTGCGGTGGAAGCGGCGAGAAGTAGCGGGGGGGGCCCCCAGGTCAACTTTTGCATCGGGGGCCCCCAAGCTTCAAGCTGTGCCTCTGCCTATAGCACACATCAGTCACCGTGTAATAAGGAGAAAATCTATAACTAATATTTGATGAAGGATTAGCGTTAAACCGCGTAATATGAGTGTGGATTACTTTTGTAAACCTGTGCTCACTATTTAATCCTTGTATTGTTTTGGAGGTAAAGTTACAGCGGATGGCATTAATAAAAGCAGACAAAGCCTTTGCTATGGATGGATGTAATAGACTTCCCAGCTAGGGTTAATGAGCTGCAGCTTTATAAACTAGACACCTAATTACCAATAATTGTAAAGGTAATATTTATATAATTGCATATATGAGATTAAAAAAAAAAAGGATTTTGTTAAAAATTATGTTTTAATGACTCTCCCAGCATGGGGGAAACTTCCATAATACTAGAAGAACAAGACAAGGAGATTATAACCCTTTAGTGACCAGGATGGAATGTTTTAATAAACCAGGCGGCGATAAACGAATGGGCGCCGTCAGGTTTGTATAGAAAACGCGCGTTATTGCTCTTACGATTTTTGTAATATTTTGTTATTGATTGAATCCTGTGAGGTCAGAGGAGACGCTTCATATTCATTATCTGTAATTTACTGATTGTAAACAACTCAATGAAATATACTTTTATTTCGGCGCAGTATACGGTATTCATGGTGGTAATAGGTATGGAGGACGCCGTGCCGTATTTCACATGAAGCAAAGCCTGAATACTCAGCTGACTGTGAACATGTGGATGGGAAGGAGAGGCGGCCTCATTCCATAGGAGAGGAACAGCTCCTGCGTGGCGCTACAACGCTGTTATGGAATGGCGATGATCCATTAATTCACCATCATAAATGTCCACTGATCGGTGGCATACCTGGCACCCAGGACCAATCATCCCACCGGGGGGCCAATCCCACCAAAACGTTCCAAAGTAATAAGGTGGTGCGTGCTGTGCAGAATTGTGGGTGTGGTCATACGCCACAGTCCTTATATTTCACCCCTCCTTCCCCCCCGAACCCATATCCCTCACAGTATGGCTATCCCCTCACATCCCTACATTCCCTCTCTAAGCCCACCCCTACAAGTGTCAGTCGACTCATAAGTCCGAAACGAAGTACACTTTATGCCGTGCCGCAGGAGGTATGGATAAT
>BLSH010448620.1:816619-834901 GCA_018402905.1 Glandirana rugosa | reverse complement strand
CCTGGGTGTGTTCTAACTGTGGGGGGGTGGGGTTGACAGGGGCATGACAGATCTAACTGATCCCAGTGACAGGGATCAGTAGATCTTGCATGCCCCCCTCACAGAACGGGGAACCGCCGTGTTTACTTCGGCGGTTCCCCGTTCCTCCTGTCTGTAAGGAGATCGCGGGTCTCCGGCGGACATCGGGTCCGCCTGACCCGCGGGCACGCTCCCGCGGGCGCGTGTGGCGCGTGCACGTGCCGCTCGCGCCCGCGGGAGCGCGCCCAGCACGAGCCGAATGGGAGGACGTCTATTGACGTCCTCCCGGCATTTTAGAGCCGCGCTGTAGCCGTCATTCGGCTATAGCGGCGGCGCGAGGAGGTTAAGGTGCATAAGTGCCAAGTGCTGGTTGTAAGTCTTGAACTAAAAACTTATGGTGTTATGACCTACCCCCATAGAACGATACATATATTTAAATGATTAATATAACTGATTAATATAATATATAAAATATAATATGAAATATAAAAACATATCCAGTGTGTAAAAACGTATTCTATTCACCTGTGCCAAATAAATTCATGAAAAAGGTGTATATATAGACGTTATCAAAGGACTGTCTGAATATCCTGTGTTGTTGATAAGTCTAAAAGTCAAAAGATCATAACAGCTTGGGACGATTAATATATAGTTACCACACTGGTTGATTCATATAGAAGGTCAATATAGCATAACTTACACCTGATTCCTAGCCCGGACATTATATTATAGATTATTGTTTACCCACTTGAGGCACGTATAAAAATCTTATGACCTATGGTTAATACTAGCACATCCATACTAGCACATGCACTGACATTTCTCAATATATACACCTTTTTCATGAATTTATTTGGCACAGGTGAATAGAATACGTTTTTACACACTGGATTTGTTTTTATATTTCATATTATATTTTATATATTATATTAATCAGTTATATTAATCATTTATATATATGTATTGTTCTATGGGGGTAGGTCATAACACCATAAGTTTTTAGTTCAAGACATACAACCAGCACTTGGCACTTATGCAGCTTAATGTCGCAACTTGGTGTGAGTGATACAACCCTACTGTAACATATGACAACAGTATATAAGGACCATACATATTTTCCATTACTCAGACAGCGCCACATCCAGGCACAACCACTATCAGTTAAATTTACCTATCCTTACCAAAAATAACTCACTGTAGCACCTACCTAGGTAGAGTGTGCTACAATAACCTACTGTATCTGCCTTTTATTAACAATATACATTTCTCTCTCCCACCAGCACTGCCGCATCTCGCTTCAATGCTTCCGCTCTCCCATTTATTCAGTCTCTTCATTCTCCTCACTATCAACTCATGCTTGTTGGTATCTCCCTAACTCCACCAATCTACCACCTATCCTTGCTGCATCCCCTCCTTCCACCCACAGTCTTCCCCATCACTCACCTTCCCCTCCCCTTACCTTCCTGTTTTAGGTCACCCTCCACCCCTCTCCTTGCAGCCCCCCCATTTATACTAACCGCAACTCTCCCCATGCCCACCCTACTGCCTAATGTACCCCCATATCTACCAATCTACTATAGTGGGGACAGACTGACGTGGTGGGATTGTACTGGGGACAGACTGACCAGGGGGGATTGTACTGGGGACAGACTGACCTGGGGGATTGTACTGGGGACAGACTGACCTGGGGGATTGTACTGGTGACAGACTGACCAGGGGAGATTGTACTTGGGACAGACTGATTTGGGGTGGGAGGTTGTGCTGGGGGCACACTGTGAGGAGGGATTGTACTAGGGACTGACTGACAACAGACTAAACTTTGGTGCGGGTTGTACTGGGAACAGACTGATCTGGGGGGGTGGGGTTATACTGGTAACAGGATGACCTGGGGGGGTTGTATTAAGGAAAGACTGACCGGGGGGGGTTGTACTGGGGAGTGTGCCACATTACTACTCTCCTTGTGGCACCCAAAAGCGTCCCAGGTCTTTTAGTGTATGATATAGCAAATTGCCATGCACCACTAAAGTGTTTGGATTTAGCTTGAAGAAAAGGTGGCAATCCTATTGGGGGATCTCCCCATCATCATTGATTCTGTCTTCAGGTCTTCGACACCAAGATGGACGTCGTAACATAATCATCCGCTGTGAGCCTTGCAAACTGGACTTTGCTGCAACATTCATCTGGAGGTATCTCTATTAATAACTATATACTACATCCCCAGGGATATTTGCACAATTCCACCAGAACTCTTGGTGGGCCCATTAACTGATACTATCTGCTCATAATATTGCCATCATTTTGTTTATCTATATACTTATATGCTAGCTGCAGTAAAACTCATATTATTGCCATCATTTTGTTTATCTATATACTAATATGCTGACTGCAGTAGTTCCTATGCTCCCAATTACTTTGAATAGATTACTGGTTCATTTCCCAGGAAGGGAATCCCCTCTATTCACAGAGGCCCTGTCCTGGCTGGAGGTACTGGCAACTTTATTATCAAACCCACTGTTTCACTTAGTAAAGGTTCTGGCTATCTTTTTTCATACAGGTTTAGTGCAGTTTTGTGTTTGGGGAGGGCCATTCTTCATAACCCCCCAAAAGATGGCTATACTGGCCAGAAGAAGAAGCCTTCCAGAAGATTTAGAGTAGGAAGGCACAGATTGCAGAAAGAAACCCAAAAGGTTTTCAGGAAGATCGACCATACCAGAAGGAGAGATACTGATGATAGTCTATACCACTCACTGACCCCTATCAACACAGCAGAATAAGGCCTGTCCTGGACTCAGACAAGGTTGCAGACACTTTTGGAGAGGCTTGTAACCTACCTTTCATTTGACTTCATCCTGCCAGGTATGGTATGGCCATATGAGAACAGACTGGACACCAGACTGGTAAGCAGCCTTCGGCCACCCTCTTGTGTGTTGAAGCTTGCTTATACCTACTTAGGGGACACCACTGCTGCTAACAGTGATTTATTTAAAGGGAAACACGCCATCCTTACACTGTCTAATACTGGGACACTTTGGAAAGATACATTTTACCCCTGTGGTTTACAAATACCTAGTTACATAGTAACATAGTTAGTCGGGTTGAAAAAAGACACAAGTCCATCTAGTTCAACCAAATATATATATATATATATATATCACCATACAATCTCATATACACAATCCTCCACCCACAGTTGAGCCGGGGGAAGAAAAAAAAAAAAAGCAAAGCATGATCCAATTTGCTATACCGGGGGAGAAAATTCTTCCCTTGAAGGCTGAGTGCTCCACCATGGAGTTTAAGGTCCCCTTCGCTGATAGACTTTGTGAAAATATAGCCACTGGCAAGTGGTTAGCTAAGGTCTAGTCATCTGTAGTTAGACCTCAGTAGTTAGCAATATCTCTTTCACACTGGTTTGGACGATATTTGTTGTATAAATTGTTATTTATTGCTTTTAGTGTTATTCTCTTCTGACCCGGTGCATTTCAGGCTAGGTCTTTCACTGGCAGTGAAGAGAACAAATGCCAACTCTATTCACCATGTTATTGAGTTGTATCACTGTTATCAACCACTGTATTCTCTATTGTCAATTATGTTAATCGCTACCTTAACTACAGGGCCAATTGCTCCTTTTTTTATAAATCCCATTTATCACTCTAGTGTGTTACTGGGTTCAGTTACAGGGTGGGTCATTACTAGAAACAGTAGGATGACCCATTATTTTCCAGCAGCTCACCTTTACTGCTGGAGGCAGGTGGAGTACCCCTCAGAGATAGGGAGGGCTGATATTTCACCTTAGGTGTAGTGTTCAGGAAAAAGTGGAGAATATGTAGCTCCTGCTACTTCTGAACCCACATACCAATAGAACCTCCAGTACACTGGGAAGTGTCCCCCCACATAAGCCACACTCCCATATCACCTCTCTCGCCCTTCTGCTTCTCCTAATTTCTGGAGATATTTCCCCAAATCCAGGACCACCATCATTTATCTTTGGACAACATACCAGACACCCCCAATCCTCTGACAGCAGGCGCAATCCGCACAATTTAATTTCTATTCCTCTTCTGCCTAGAACCAGCCTCCCCTTCTCCTGTGCTCTTTGGAATGCCCGCTCTGTTTGTAACAAACTTACCACTGTCCATGACCTATTTATCACAAACTCCTTCAACCTACTTGCAATTACAGAGACCTGGCTTCAAGATTCTGACTTCTCTTCCTCGGCTGCCCTCTCCCATGGTGGCCTCCTGTGGACTCACTCTCCCAGGCCTAGTGGACAGAAAGGAGGGGGTGTTGGAATCCTCCTATCCCCTCAAAGCACTTTTCAAGTTCTTCATCCACCCCCCTCTCTGTCCCTCTCCTCATTTGAAGCTCACTGTATTCGTCTATTTTCTCCACTTTCGTTGAGAATTGCTGTGATCTATCGGCCTCCTGGACCTGTATCAAGCTTCCTTGATGACTTCTCAGCCTGGCTACCCTACTTTCTTTCTTCTGAAATTCCAACAATCATTCTTGGTGACTTCAACATCCCTGCTAATCTTGACACTCCTGCTACTTCTAACTTTCTGAGGCTAACCTCCTCTTTTGACCTAAAACAATGGACACATGCTTCTACTCACACTGATGGCAACTGCCTTGACCTCATATTCTCCTACCTATGCGCTCCGTGCAACCTCTCCGACATTCCTTTTCCTCTCTCTGATCACCACCTTATTAGTTTCACTCTCTCCTTGCCTTCCTCCTCCTTGCCTTCCAACTACCAAACAATTACCCGTAGAAACCTCTGCCATGTTAAACCTTCTCTTCTTTTTTCTGCTACAGATTGTCTCTACGACAAAATCTCATCCTTGTCCTGCCCCAACCTGGCCACTTCTATATACAACAGCTCACTGTCATCCACTCTAGATACCTTGGCCCCCCTCACTACACACAGAATCAGGCCCGACTGCTACAACCCTGGCAGAGAGACGATACCAGAAGCCTAAAAAAAAAAGAGCCGCGCTCTTGAGCGTCTGTGGCGGAAGACTAAGTCACAGCAAGATTTCAGCCATAATAAATCTAGCCTCCAACAATACCATTCCTGCCTCCACAATGCCAAACAGACCTACTTTATCACTCTTATCAACAACCTCTCACAGAGCCCCCGTCAACTTTTTCTACCTTTAACGCTCTACTTCGTCCTGCATTACCTCCACCCACCAACTTGCTCACTGCCCAGGAGATTGCTTATCACTTTAAAAATAAGATTGATACAATTTGTCTCGAGATCTCCTCTCTACAGATTTCTCACTCCCCTCACACTCTTTGTCCTCCTGCACAATCAATACTCTCGTTCAACCCAGCTACCATAGAGGAAGTCACTAAAATTCTCTCTAACGCCCAACTAACCTCCTGCCCCCTAGACCCCATTCCTTCTCAACTACTACAGTCACCCTCTGACTCTATCCTACACTCTTTAACTCATATCTTCAACCTCTCCCTCTCTACTGGCATTTTCCCCGACCCTCTAAAACATGCACTTGTCACTCACATACCAAAAAAGGCCACACTGGACCCCACCAATCTTAACAACCTAAGACCCATCTCCTTACTCCCTTTTGCCTCCAAAATCCTTGAATATTTAGTTTACAACCGACTGAGTGACCACCTCACTGAAAACAACTTTCTTGATCCCCTTCAGTCTGGATTTCGTCCACACCACTCCACAGAAACTGCCCTCCTAAAACTCACAAAAGACTTACTAACAGCAAAAAACAACAGTCATTATTCCATACTCTTACTCTAGGACCTCTCCGCTGCCTTTGATACAGTTGATTACCCCCTCCTCCTCAAAAAACTCAATTTGCTTGGTCTCCATGGCTGTGCTCTCCGTTGGTTCGAATCTTACCTATCTCACCGCACCTTCAGTGTCACTTACAACTCCATTTCCTCCTCTCCAACTCCTCTCACCGTTGGGGTCCCCCAAGGTTCTGTCCTTGGACCCCTACTATTCTCGATCTACACATCCTCCCTGGGTCAGCTGATAACCTCCCATGGCTTCCACTATCATTTATATGCCGATGACACCCAAATCTATCTCTCTACCCCTCAGCTCACCCCATCAGTCTCCTCACAGATCACTGCCTTACTAACAGACATATCAGCCTGGATGTCACAGCACTTCCTCAAACTTAATCTAACACTAAGCTCATGATATTTCCTCCCCCACGTGCCCCTTCCCTTGACTTCTCTGTTAAGATCAATGGCACAACTATTAGTGCGTCCCCACATGCCAGGATGCTAGGGGTAACCCTGGACTCTGAACTGTCCTTTCAAGACCACATCCAATCCCTGTCCAAATCATGCCGCCTCAGCCTACGCAACATCGCTAGAATATGCCCCTTTTTAACCAATGACACCACCAAGCTTTTAATTCACTCTCTGGTTATCTCTCGCCTCGACTACTGCAACTCTCTCCTCATTGGATTACCTTTGCATACATTATTCCCCCCTTCAGTCAATAATGAATGATGCTGCAAGACTTATCTACCTTGCCAACCGCTCAGTGTCCTCCACCCCTCTCTGCCAATCTCTCCACTGGCTTCCTCTCACCCAACGTATAAAATTCAAAGTACTAACAATAATTTACAAAGCCATCCACAACTATGCCCCCAGCTACATCTCTAACCTAGTCTCAAAATACCAACCAAGCCGCCCTCTTCGGTCCTCCCAAGACCTCCTGCTCTCTAGCTTCCTTGTCACCTCCTCCCATGCTTGCCTCCAGGATTTCTCGAGAGCTTCTCCCATCCTTTGGAACTCCCTACCCCAATCAGTCCAACTGTCTTCTAATCTATCCATCTTTAGACGATCCCTGAAAACCTTTCTCTTTAAAGAAGCCTATCCTGCTTCTACCTAATACTCTTTCTTTCTACATCACTTCATCCCCCACAGCTTTTACCTTTTGTATCAATTGACCCTCCCTCTTAGATTGTAAGCTCTAACGAGCAGGGCCCTCTGATTGTACCAAATTGTGATGTAACTGTACTGTGTGCCTTAATTTTTGTAAAGCGCTGCGCAAACTGCTGGCGCTATATAAATCCTGTATAATAATAATAATAACAATAATATGTACAAATGGTTGCTTGTCAGTTTAAAGTGCAAATCAAGGACATTTATTAGCTCTCACACAAACCTCAGGAGGAGAGGGGTGAGAGTTCAGAAAATCTCTTATTGACCTGCAAACTCAGACTCCAACTATAGACAACAGTCTAGAAAAGGGGCCCTCCTTAACAGCAGTAGCAGCCTTAGTGATCATACCGATGCTCTCTCAGCCTCACTTTGAGTTCCTCAGAGTTACAACACCTTTGTATCAGGAGCCCCCTATACATAAGTGTGCTCTCTTTTGCATCAGGAGCCCATCTATACATCATAATCCCTACATTAATCCAAGGTCCCCCCCTATACATACACTCCTTCCCATCATATCAGTAGCCTAGTCTATAGATAGTGCCCCCTTCATATCAGAAGCCCCCCTCATTCACATCAGGAGCCCCCTCCCAATAGATGAGAGTTTCCCCCTTCACACCAAGAACCCCCTATATATTAGAGATCTCAACTTCACATCAAAGTCATCCCCTACACATCAGGAGCCTCTCTATACATTAGGGACCTCCCCTATACATCAGGAGCCCCACTCCTTTACATCAAGTGCCCCCATACATCAGAGTCCTCCCCTTCACATCAAGTGCCCTCATACATCAGAGTCTTCCCCTTTACTTTATGTCCCCCCCCATATATTAGAGACCTCCACTTCACACCAGGGGCTTATCTATACATCAGAGTTCTCTCATTTATATCATAAATAAGGAAGTCCTTCCCTTCACATCAGGAGCTGCCCTATACATAAAAGTCTCTCCTTTACTTCAGGAGCCTCCAAACACATCAGCGACCACCACTTCACATCAGGAGCCACAGCAAGTCACATGGTACATTTTTAGCCTGGCCCCAGTCATATGACTAGGCCCACTGCCTTCTCCCTCAAAGAAAGCCATACATTGTAGTGCCTGTGTAGACTGCATCCTTGACAGTTTACATGCTATCACAGGATTCCTTAGACAACTGAGATATCAAAGTATAGATGGCATTGTTGGCAACCAGGAATTTTTTAGCAACAGTTTGTCCCATCCACCTGTGGAGGGGGCCCCTAGCTTCTAAGTTGGTAAGGCAGTTCTCCAACGTACAGACAGGATCCCCCTGCATCAGCAGCTTTACTAGGACAGTATGGCAAACATCTCATCAGTTACCAGGACAATCTCTCATTGGTTCACTTCTCAGGCCATAGGCCTACATAGCAGTATGTCACTCTTTAAGTCAGAGGCCTCATTTGCTATAGAGGTCTAGATACAATTACCCTGCGGTCACAAATACAGATGGGACCAGTGAGACACAGGTGCCCAGGTGCTACAGCCAGTTCCTCAGTGGAACCTACCTGGTAATCGCTTCCAATGGATCCCTGTAGTTTTTCACCACCACTCCTATCTACAAACTGGCTGCTGTTGCTCACAGGATTCCCCGGGTGTAGGCCTGGATTGAGTGTCAAAAGATCAGTGTGGGGCCTTACTACTGTACCTTTCTGCCTGCAGCACGTAAGCTATTGCACCTGTACACCTCAGTATTACATTGAGACAAAGTGGTTTCCTCGTGTCCTTTAGTTGAGTAGAACCCTTCATAATAATAAGAACAAGCTACAGTACACAAGTTCAGTAAAACACTTCTTCTAACAATATAGTCTTGTTTCAAACATCTGGTAGAATTGTTCCCAAACATATTGATAGTGTCCACAGCTACATCAACAACTCACAGTTTGCAACAGGACCTGTCCATAGGTAGTGCCAGACAGGGTGGTTGCTGTGTTCCATATTGTCCTAAACTTTTGGTCTCTTTACTTCCAGGCCCTAAGCATCACCAGGAACACCCCTTTGAAGAGATAAATATCCTTCATAACTCACTATCCATTGTGACGTTATGCGAGGCGAAGTGGTAGACGGACGCTATCTGTCGCCTCTTATGCGTTAATTTGGAATGGACTAGAGCGGGATCTGGCCCAGACTTTACCAGCCACTGTGGCAGGGCTGGTTCTGGGCCGGATGTTCTGGTCCACCAAAGACCTCTCCAGGTGTGGTTTAAATGAACTAGGAAGAGAGCACAGTTTTTCTCTGGGCTGGGACTCAAGGATCAATCTGAGAGCGCTAATTTTGGTGTTTGGAGTTTGGGGGTGTCGGCACCAGCCCTACACCGTATAGTGAGGAAATCTCTACTTGTTTAGTTTAGCGCTGGACGGCAAGGATTTGTTTTGTTTTTTATTTGTTTTGATGTGCAACTTTTTAAATAAACCTGTCTGCAAGCCAGAGTTTATGAAACCTGCTGTGTGAACTGCATGTATCCCTTCCTAACTCCTCCCAATGCTTCCTAATGCCACACAGTGGGCAGAAGCGAAATAACTAGAGCAGTTCCCACTTGTACACACAGATGTTAAAAGTTAAAACTGGGATCAGTACAGGAGCAAACAAACAGAAGAGAACCACAGATGTGTCAGAGAACAGATCAGGGAGTCAGGTTGGTAACAGGAATCAGGATCAGACACAACATTACTGGTCATAGCAGTGCACCTAAAAATCTCTTAGGATTGTGGGAGTGGGTATGTACTCCTGTGTGCACAACACATGAATGTTAAACCATGCACAATTCTTAGAGCAGAACTATGCACATGAGCAGGTGCTAATGCTGGTCTCCAGCTATGTGTGTGTGCTTAAACTTTCTGGCATCATCCTCATCTTTCCTCTGCCCCAAGCCTGCACCCTTCTTCTGCAAACCCTGCCCCTTATGCTTTTCCTGTCCAGCAGCCAGATATCCTTCTACTGCCTCTAAATCCCTTATTATTCTGCATCCAGCCCCTCTTCCTTTTACTGTCCCCAGCCCCTCATCCTTCTTGTGGCTCTCATTCCCTCATCCCTCTTTTGACCCTGAGTCCCTCATCCTTCTTCTGACCTTCAGTCCCCTTCCTTCTTTTGCCCCACATGCTTAATCTGCTCCCGTTCTAATCTTCTGATATACTATGGGGGTCAATTACTATAGCACTGCTGCAAAATAGCAGCAAAATTGCCGCAAAATAGTGGTAAAATTACTGTGAATTGCGGTAAATTACCACAATTCACAGTAAATAGCACTAAAACGGTATTCACAATATCGCTGGCGGTAAATAACGGTCAAAATGGAATTCACTATTGCTCCCAGGTCACAGATAATGGCCAACTCCTCACTCCAGTCCAGACCTGGAGTTGTGCAAATAGAAATAATGTTTGGAGCATGATCTGATCCCCTAAATTGTGCTAAAATATGCAGTATATTATTTAAAGGTAATCTGCTTTTAAACTGTGTGAAAAAGTGATTTTTACACTGAAATATCTTAAAAAGTCTGAGAAGAGATAAATTCCCCGTCTCCTTAGTCCTAGGCACAGAGCACAGCTGAGCACAACTGAGCATGCTCAGACACAAAACAACTCTCAAAATAACTCTCATGGAGCAATTCCTTGAATAGTTAGTAAATACCAAAATGAGAGTTATTTTACACACATTTTTTGGGAGTGAAGAGGAGAGTTATTTTGCCAAGAGCAAGTTTCTGCCATTCATTCAAATTGTACAATTGTTACTTTATCAAATAAATCCATGTCATGTTGAAAAGAAATGTATATTTCTCTCAAAGAAATTGTCCTGGCAACAATGTTGCACATTTGATAATCTATTTTGTTTTTAAGAATGCTAGAATGTGAAATCCATTCATGTTTTGTAAATATTTTTTTTTTACATGCTGCTGTCCATGTCACAAAAATATTTCCCCAAACTCACACAGGTGTCTTTTCAAACCAGAAACAATACCACTCCTTATGGAAATTTAAAATTAGTGCCATTTTTTTTTTCTTTTATTCTTTCCAAATGATCCTAATTTGAGCCCCAAAAATGTGATATGTGTACCAACATTAGAAATAAAAATGTCATTACCAAAAATCTGAGGATAACTTTAATATAATTAATTTTTTTATTATATAATAATTTATCATATAATAATTAATATATTCTACGCTCACGCAGCAAGAACCATCAGAAATCTCAGATTACATTTAGAAGATTAACTCCTGACTAATGTAAGTCCTATATATTCCTAGACATGCAGTATCTGTGTATTTATATGTAGGAGGGCTTGACCCTGTAAGCCTTGTGGTTTAAAAGGTAGCAGGTCTGTCTACCATTAGGGACATCCTGAGTTTGATTCCCAAGCATGTTGCTTCATGTAGAGATGTTGTTTGTCCTCTCTATGTTGTTAAACATTATTCAGGGCCTTACCGAAATTATGTCTAAATGTAGTATTTATGTGTAGGAGGATTCCACCACCATTGCAAATCTTGGCAGATATACTAGTTATACTAGCTAGGCAATGGGGATGCCTGCCTTTACATGCACATGAACTTTAATGGCATCCCAGTCTTAGTCCGTGGGGTTCAATATTGAGTTGGCCCACCCTTTGCAGCTATAACAGCTTCAACTCTTCTGGGAAGGCTGTCCATAAGGTTTAGGATGTTTGTCTATGAGAGTATTTGGCCATTGTTCCAGAAGTACATTTGTGAAGTCAGGCACTGATGTTGGGTGAGAATGCCTGGCTCACAATCTCCGCTTTAATTCAGCCAAAAGGTGTCCTATCTGATTGAGGTCAGGGCTCTGTGCAGGCCAGTCAAGTTCCTTTACCCCAAACTCACTCATCCATGTCTTTATGGCTCTTGCTTTGTGCACTGGTCCAAATAATTTGGTGGAGGGGGGATTATGGTGTGGAGTTGTTTTTCAGGGGTTGGGCTTGACCCCTTAGTTCCAGTGAAGGGAACTCTTAAGGCATCAGCAAGACATTTTGGGCAATTTCATGCTCCCAGCTTTGTGGGAACAGTTTGGGGATGGCCCCTTCCTATTCCAACATGACTGCGCACCAGTGCACAAAGCAAAGGCCATAAAGCCATGGATGAGGGAGGTTGGTGTGGAGGAACTTGACTGGCCTGCACAGAGTCCTGACCTCAACCCGATAGAACACATTTTGGCTGAATTAGAGCAGAGACTGTGAGCCAGGCCTTCTCATCCAACATCAGTGCCTGACCTCACAAATGCACTTTTGGAAGAATGGACAAACATTCCCATAGACACTCCTAAACCATATGGACAGCCTTCCCAGAAGAGTTGAAGCTGTTATAGCTGCAAATGGTGGCCCAACTCTATACTGAACCCTGGGCTGCCATTATAGTTCATGTGTGTGTAAAGGCACATTTCTCAATACTTAGGACAATCTATTGTATATTACTTGTGATGCTGAGCATGGCTATGGACTTATGGCTGGTTCACACCACAGTGATGGACAACACGTGTGCTCACTGCTCAATAGCTAAGTGGCTAGCAAAACCACCTGGCACCCAAAAGGTTGCTGGTTCACATCCCGGATATGCTAATGCTTGTCTTGAAGTTTATAATAAACCCCTGGTTGGGTTTCTCACCACAATCCAAAGACAGGTGGGCATTTTATTTATCTCTTTTCCAAATAGTCTGTAATGTAAGCAAGTTATTTTGGGACTTTAAATTGGAAGCGCATTGCAGCCAGGAACTTGGACATTTCAAATTGTAGGGTTTACACTGCACAGGTTCATCTGGTTAGAAAACTGTTGCTTGGATCAGTGTTTCCCAACTTCAGTCCTCAAGGCATCCCAACAGGTCATGCTTTCAAGATTTCCCTCAGATGAAACAGCTGTGGTAATTACTAAGGCAGTGAAACTGATCAAATCACTTGTGAAAAATAATAACCTGAAAACATGACCTGTTGGGGGTACTTGAGGACAGGGTTGATAACCACTGACTTAGAATTTTGTCCTGGACTTATACTGATCTGATGAACATAGCCAAGGGTTAACACAGCAAATAGTATTGGTATTACAGCCTCCTCTCAGGTGAAATAAATTAGATTGAAAGATACTGGTGGGCATGTACTTCTATTGGGCGTGTGTCAGTGCTAGCTTATATAAGGCACTTCAGTAGAGGGTGTTGGTTTGACCTGATGACGGGTCAGGTTTGTTGCTGTGGTAGGAATGATAGTGTGCTATGACAAATGTTTTACTAGAGCTGTTTGTTTGCTGAAATTATTGTGCATTTTGACCATCAAAAGTGGCTTGATTTTACCATGCTGTCCGATTGGGGTGTGTATTGTTTGTCTTATACTCTCCAATGTTCTTGGTTTAATATGTGCCTTTTTTAATATGTTGTAATACTTTGTTAGAATGACTGTTAATTATCTTTCTGTAATTTTGCAGCTAATAATGTCATGTGGGTGTTTAGTCATTTTATGAAATGTGTGTGCAGTTATGGACGGTGAAACTAAAATTGTCCACTGTAAGGTTTAGTCCAATTTTAGACTGTAAGCTCCTATGAACAGGACCCTTTGAACCCAATTGCTAACTGTTTTGCTAAATGTGTATATACTGTAAATACTTTAATGCCAGTAAATATGTACAAACTTGTTTCTGTTGGCAAAATAAAATGAAATTGATTTTGCTTGTTCTCTTTTGTAACTTTTTAAATTAGTTTTGGGGAGTGGTGGTTTTGGGGAAGTGGATTACCTTTCTTAGGGCCGGTTCACACTGCTGGGGTGTCCTAGATTGGATGTGATTCACACTGCAGTGCAAATCACATGTGATCTGTGCTATGCAAATTCAGCCATACAGATAGTATGGCTGAATTCGCCTTGCATCCTGACCAAACTCGCACAGGACCCTTTTTTTGTTACACAGCAGAATCAGATCACATGGGTGTTCCAAGCATTCCTGTCCGAATTTGCAATTTGCAGTGCGATCTGCAAACTGATTTGGGGGTCTCATTAGCTTTCTATTGACACACCCAGCAGTTTGTATATGGCAGTGTGAACTGTCTAAGTCACGTGTGATGCGGGAACCCGCAGTGGCTTCGCAGGGTTCCCGCATCGCACTAGTGTGAACCAGCACTGAGAAGTCATCTCATTCATTTATATTTGCATAGTCCTTACAGATATACATCAGCGGGAAGTATAATGTGGCTGGAAACAGGAAGTGATGTGTGCACATGGGCTGCAAGCAATTGTGTGGTGACGCCAAATAAATCAATGAACCCCACCCACACCACATATAGCTCCCACATCCTCCCCTACAGTGATCAAAAATGTAATTTCAACTTGCTTGCAGCTATAATGTATTGTCCCCCTACACCATACCAAGCCCTTTGGCTCAGGGATGGATTTTATCACAAAACGTAGGGGGATCCCCCCAAGCTCTGGACCCTTTCTGCGCATGCAGCCTGGAGGTCAGGATGGGGGACAAGTGAGGGCATGCCCCCCTCCTGGAACAAACCAGGCCACATGCCTTTAACATGAGGGGGTGTGTGCTTTGGGTTGGGGGAGCTCTGCGTGCCCCCCCACCCCAAAGCATCTTGTGCCTATGTTGATGGGGGCAAGGACCTCTTCCCGACAACCGTGGTGGTTGGGGGGCTGATCGAAATGTGGAAATCCCCATTAACAAGGGGGCCACCAGATCCTGGCCCCCCCATGTGAATGAGTTTTGGGTACATCATACCCATTCACCTAAAAAGTGTAAAAATGGAGACTTTTTTTTGTCCCATCTTTTATATTAAAGTGTCTCGTGATGTACATCCATGGTCAATAGGGATGGTCCCCCGGTTCCAGTCAAAAGTATGTTTGAATCGAACATTGGGGGTTTGCCGAATCCTAAACATTATGGGGTGCTGGTGGGAAATTTGAATGGCCCAAAATGCAGTGAAATTGTGGGGGAATGACCTTCGTGCTTTGGCCAATCACAGCATGCTCTGCTGTAAGAGCCATGATTGGCCAAAGAAAGGGTGCCTTTGGCCAATCATTGCTCAGCGGGTCTGAGTCCACGCCCACACTATATAAGGACACTTACACAGAGGCCGAATATAGTGAAAACATTTGCGGAGATAGCAAAAGGTTAGGCAGTGGCATACGAATATATATAATACACTGCATTCAGTGTATTTATTTCAGGTACTTATATAGCACTGTTGCTTTACATATATATTGTACGTTCACATCAGTCCCTACCCTCAAGGAGCTTATAATCTATGTACCTAACTCACATTCATACATATATTAGGGCCAATTTAGACAGGATCTAATTTACCTACCTGCATGTCTTTGGAGTGTGGGAGGAAACCAGAGTACCTGGAGGAATCCCACACAGACACAGGGAGAACATGCAAACTCCAGGCAGGTAGTATTGTTGTTGGGATTATGAACCAGCAACTCTTTGGCTCCCAGGTGAAAGTGCTAACCACTACACCACTGTGTAGAATATATATAGTCCATGCACGCTCAGATAAGGGTCTGGCATAGATTTTAAGAGGAACTCCACGCCAAAATTAAACAAATTTTGGATAGGGGTCCCCCACAAAGTCCGTACCAGGCCCTTCAAGTCTGGTATGGATTTTGGGGGGACCCCAACACCATTTTTTATAAATTTAGCATGGGGTTCCCCTTAAAATCCATACCAGACCCGAAGGGCCTGGTATGGACTGGGGGGATCCCCAAGGCAGTGATCTTTAGTGATCTTTATCTATATTGCAGGGAACCAGCAATACATTCCAGCCACGACCGATTTTAAATGACAATTTTTTCTTTACAAATGTCATTTTGCGGTGGCACTGTTCTAAATATTCCAGAGATTCATACTAAGGGGACCCCCCCCCCCAAGCACAATATTTAAGCACTTGCCGCCCGCCCACCGCCGAGTGATGGCGGAAAAGTATTTCTTTATTGCAAACCGCCCTCACCTGACGGCAGCTGCGATAACATTGTGAGCATGCGCGTGCCGCCGGAGGCACGCTCGCATGCTCACTGTGTTCAGGGGGGGTCATGGAGCGGGTAGGGCAGACTCGATCGCCGCCAGCTACCCGGGATGGCCCCTCTGCAGTGAAAGAACGGGGGTCCGTGTATGTAAACATGGTTCTCCGTTCGGACAGAGGGGGAAGGGCGGTGATCACAGGCTTCCTGTATATAGAAGCCGTGATCACTTCCCTCCCCCTGCCAGCCCAGCTCCCATGCAGTTAGAACACCCCATAGGGAACACAGTTAACCCTCTCCAGCTTAACCCTTCACTGCCAATGGCATTTCTACTGTAATCAGTGCATTTTTATAGCACTGATCGCTGTATAAATGCCAATGGTCCCAAAAAAAGTGTCTAAATGGACCGACATGTCCGCTGCAATATTGCAGTACCGCTAAAAATCGCAGATTGCCGCCATTACTAGTAAAAAATTTAAAAAAATACAACTCTAGAAATTTATTTGCATCATCCCTAAGCGAGGCAACTTTTGCGCAAACCAATCAATAAACACCGATTGCGATTTTTTTTTTAACATAAATATGAGGAAGAATATAAATCGGCCAAAAACAAGTAAATAAAATGATTTTTATGTTTTTTAAATTGGATTTGTATTTTAGCAAAAAGGAAGAAAAACTGGTTATTTCGAAAAATTGTCGCTCTTTTTTTGTTTATAGCGGCGATCAGAAATGACGCAGAACAAATACCACCAAAAGAAAGCTCTATTTGTGGGTAAAAACGGATGCAAATTTTGTTTGCGTTCATCATTACACGACCACGCAATTGTCAGTTAAAGTGACGCAGTGCCAAATTGCAAAAAGTGCTCTGGTCCTAAAGCGTGAATTCCTTCCGGGGCTGAAGTGGTTAAAGGAATATTTTGTTTTGTTTTTTTTTTTCATTTTAACCATTATTAAAACCACTGCTCCTGAAAAAAAAAATTTTGAAACTTTTTTTTCTATTCCGACATGTCCCCTAGGGCTAATGCCTCGTACACACGAGTCGACGATCATATACAACAGGTCATACGAACGACCGTTGTATGAGAAATCGATCCTTAGTACGTGCGATTAGAACAGCCGGTCGACAGTCGTACAACAGGTGTTGTATGAGCAAACTAGAAAGCTTTGGTAGTACCAACAAGCGGTCATACGACCGTTGTATCTTGTGTACAGAGAAGTTGGTCCAACAAGTTGTATTGTGCAAAACATGCATGCTCAGAAGTCAGGAACGGCCGGACACTAATTACATGCACCTGAATTTTCTCTTTATACGTTCATAACAAGTCACTACGTTTGGCTTGGTCGTACGATTGTGTAGTGCATGTCAGTACGCAAGATACAACAGCCAACATACGATTTGGTCCGTTCGGTCGTACGATCGTTGACCCATGTGTACGAGACTTAAGGCTGTTAAAATTAGAGAGAGGGGGTGGTAATGTTTTTTTTATGGCAATGAATTTGCATACAGGCATTAAATGGAGGAATTCTGAAACCACAAGTTCAATCCCAGCTAACATCCATTGCTTAGAACATGTGATCTGAGAGGCATCTTCACAGGCAAATAGAGGTCGGATGTGTGTTAATTTACTCCAGTCTGTGAGAGTTGAAGTTGTAATTGCCTTTGATTGGAAATTATTTTAAGGCACTAAATAACCAAAAATCAATCAGCGCTCTCAGATATTGTTATTGTAGCAGCTGAACACTTATAGGCAAATTCAAACAAATCCTACAGAGGCATAAAATAATGTAATGAGTGCAGCACTAAAATTTAGTCTTAATATGAGACTCAAGACTTTTAAGAATTTTAGCGCTGCACTCATTACATTATTTTATTTTAAGGCACTGCTGGAGTAGATTTGGGAGGTATAGTAAATCAGGGCCTATGTGTAGAGTTGAGCGAACCCGGACTGTAAAGTTCGGGTCCGTACCGAACTTTGGGGTGTCCGGGACCCGGACCCGGACTTTTCAAAAAAAGTCCGGGTTCGGGTCAGGTGTTCTACTAAATGATATGGAGGGTTTAGATGAGGTCGTCACGGAATTTTATTTTATTACATTACTCACGTCGCGATTTTAAGAATTTTCAGAACTCAGAGTATAATTCTGATTTAAAATCACGACGTGAGTAATGTAATAAAATACGGAGACATCCTAAACAAACTTAAACGGATATTCACAAGTCGACGATGTTATTGTTATAGACTCTCGCGACTAACTAAAAACCAATAAATCACGGAATTTTATTAAAGGTTAGTTTCCGTTAATGTTGAAGTTGAGAGTGTCTGACCTCATTTAATTGTGTGTAGGCTGGAGATAAACGGACACTTCTA
>BLSH010448620.1:798757-814021 GCA_018402905.1 Glandirana rugosa | reverse complement strand
TTTTGACACAGTTTGAAGATGATTTTAGAACAGTTCTATGGCCTCTAATGTTAATTAATACTTTTCAGACCCATTTTGAAGATGATCTCCATTTTTGCATTTTTTATGTTTTTATTTTTTTAAAAATATTTAAAGTTATTTCCCTGTCCCCATTTCTTTGTAGGTCACTTGTCCCACCCTTACCCACATTTCCTTCCTTTTGCAGACCTCTAGGACCTTCCAGGACTATTTTACAGCACTTTTTGTACCTAAAAGTCCGGGTCTCCATTGATTTCAATGGGGTTCGGGGTCCGGGACAAAGTTCGGGTTCTGTCCGGACCCGAACCCGGACTTTGTCCCGAAGTTCTGCCGAACCAGCAGAACCCGGACTTCTAGAAGTTCGCTCAACTCTACCTATGTGTTTCAACACTGTTGTGTTTGGTCCAAAAAGCATGCATTTTCTACATTTTACTCTTTAGTATGGACACATTACTGTAAGTGAAGATAAAGTCTTGACAAAGTTAAAACTTTCAGAAACTTAAAAGAACAATTATCTTTCATCTCCAGATTTGAAAGTACAAAAACACATAGAATAATGTATAAAAATGTACTCGCTTAAATTATCATTGCCTCAGGCTCACTTCAATCTCAAAGCAGTGATGAACCCAACTATGGTAGCACAGGGGCGACCAGTCAAGCATTTATCCATTAACCTACTGCATGCTCTTGGATAATAAAAACATGTATATTATATAGGCATTTTTAGTTTTAATGTATTGCTGGCTAACTCCTTTTCTGGTATTTGCATTAACATCTAGTACAATACTTAAAAATATATATATTATAATATTTTATTAAAACGAATGAGATATACAATAGTAACTGATTATTCAAGCAACAAATAGTCCCAATATAAGTAAACATATATCTAGTTTACAAGGCAGGTATCCTAATGCATTGCCCTATTAAGAAATGTAACATACAAGGTTATACAAGTATATATACACTGAATCATTAAAGTTTTAAATGTTAAAGTAATTTCAAGTAATTTACAATATATTTAAATCTACAAATTTCTTTAAAATAATACCCACAGATTCTTCCTGGCACCTCCTTCTATAGGGTGGCAATGCCTTGCCACTTCCTCATTTGTTCACCTGTGTTGTCACCCCATCACACACTCTCGCAATTGAAACTTCAAGCTGTTTTGCAATGCACAGAAACGATGTTCAGCAGGTGCTGGAGTGCATAAAGGCATTAGGGTTGCATAAAAATTACAGAAGATCAGATGCACAAAGTATAGAAAAAATGTGAAAAACAGTATTTTATTAAAGAAAATGCAATGATTTCTAACACAAATTGCTTTAGCAAAATAAATGCAATCATTTAGGGTTTACACGTGCTATATGTATAGCCTGTTATTTATCTATAATTTTCTTTTATGTGTATTTCATCTTTTTTTTGTGAGAAAATGAAACATCTTTCTGTACAAGAGCCTGTAGATATAAACCGTTAACATATTAGAAGTAACCACAAGACTCCAGCCACAGCAGTGCTGAGAGGTTCTATCATAAAAGCGCATCCTCTCAGCAAACTGCGCCATTTAAGACATCATCGTTTTGTCAGGAAGAACAGCAGGTTCGTCTTTCCATCAGATTTGCTATTATCTTCTTGTATCCATCGAGTGTTTATGACCCTTTATGTGTCTGTTTATTTGCCTACATGTAGTGCAGAAATGCTTTCCCAGCATTAAAATAATTCACCAAATGATTCACAGTGAAGAGAATGTGTTCACTTTTTCCATGTGACAGATGTTTAAAAAGAGCAGAAGAAACGCAAGTACCATCTGGATGACTTGTCCCTAACACAGATGGAAAATTGCAACCTGATATTATCTATTAGCTGAAGTGTGTAAAATTGCTATAAGCTCTAAATAACATTGTGGTAAATACCAAGAGCTCTTGGTAAAATAACTAATGTTTTGATGTTATTTTAGCTTTAACTTTTTTTTTTACTAATTACATCTATCTATCTATCTCTCTATCTGTCTGTCTATCTATCTATCTATCTCTCTATGCCCTGTTCTCCAGCATGTTTTATCTTTCTTTCTACTTCCCCAGCATCATTTTTGCCCACATTGTTCTGCCCTTCTGTTCTTCTTGTGTTCCTGTACACCTGTACCACCTCACTGGTGTCCAATTCTGTTCTTTATGACCCTGCTTGCTTGGTATTCTGGTATTGTTGCATATATAGAGCCAGAATATAGCATTGCCATGCCCTTGTCAGTTTGTTGTAATCTTGGTACATGGTTGAACTGCAACTTTATTGGTTGCCTTTTATGCTGTTGTGTTCCATCTTGTCACTTATATTGGCTGCATTGTGTGATTGCATTGCCACTGGCAATAATTATTTTAATACAGCATTTATTCTGATGTGTCTGTTCCTATCATTGCATGTTATGATTGTGGCCACACATCCCAGAAACCTTGTATAGGGTGGTCGGTCTATCTATCTATCTATCTATCTATCTATCTATCTATCTATCTATCTATCTATCTATCTATCGTGGAGCAAAAAAGTATTTAGTCAGCCACCAATTGTGCAAGTTCTCCCACTTAAAAAGATGAGAGAGGCCTGTAATTTTCATCATAGGTACACGTCAACTATGAGAGACAGAATGAGAATAAAAATCATGAAATCACATTGTCTGATTATTAAAGAATTTATTTGCAAATTATGGTGGAAAATAAGTATTTGGTCACCTACAAAAATGCAATATTTCTGGCTCTCACAGACCTGTAACCTCTTCTTTAAGAGGCTCCTCTGTCCTCCACTTGTTACCTGTATTAATGGCACCTGTTTGAAATCGTTATCAGTATGAGGGCCGGTTCACACTGAGGCGATCCGACTTCGGGGCGAATTTGCTAGGCGATTTGAAAAGGCGAAGCGGCGCGATTGCAGAGCGATTGCGAAGCGAAGCGGCGCGATTGCGAAGCGATATCAGGCGATTTCAACACGAGTACCTGGGACATGAGAGGTGTGTCTTCTGGCAAAATTATGTTTTTCTTCCTGGAAAGTCGCTTCTTCATAGACTGGGATCCGACTTGAAAGCGAACTTCCATTGACTTCTATGGGCTCAATTCGCCTAGAAGCCGCTTGAAAATAGTACAGGAACCTTTTTTGGAATCGCTTTGGACTTGAGTAGCGCATATTAAGACGGCTCCATTCATTCCAATGGGATTTCTGATGTCAGGCGATTTGAGGCGAATTGGGGCGACACAAGTCGGATCGCAAATCGCCTAGGATCGCCTCAGTGTGAACCGGCCCTAAAAGACACCTGTCCACAACCTCAAACAGTCAGACTCCAAACTCTACTATGGCCAAGACCAAAGAGCTGTCAAAGGACACCAGAAACAAAATTGTAGATCCGCACCAGGCTGAGAAGACTGAATCTGAAATAGGTAAGCAGCTTGGTGTGAAGAAATCAACTGTGGGAGCAATTATTATAAAAATGGAAGACATACAAGACCACTGATAATCTTCCTCAATCTGGGGCTCCACGCAAGATCTCACCCCATGGGGTCAAAATGATCACAAGAATGGTGAGCAAAAATCCCATAACCACATGGGGGGACCTAGTGAATGACCTGCAGAGAGCTGGTACCAAACTAACAAAGGCTACCATCAGTAACACACTACGCCACCAGGGACTCAAATCCTGCAGTGCCAAACGTGTCCCCCTGCTTAACCACTTCAATACCAGGCACTTAGAACACTTCCCGCCCAGACCAATTTTCAGCTTTCAGTGCTATTGCGATTTGAATGAGAATGAACTTTTTATCATTTTGTTCCCACAAATAGATCTATCTTTTGGTGGTATTTGATCACCCCTGCGGTTTTTATTTTTTGCTCTATAAATTAAAATGTTCTTTGTTTCTGTCACAAAACTTTGTATAAGTACATTTTCTCCATCGCTGATGGGCACTGATGTGGTTACACTGATGGGCACGGATGAGGCTAGACTGATGGGCACTGAGGAGGCAGTACAGATTGGCACTGATGAGGTGGCACTAATAAGGTTGCACTGATGATGGGGCACATATGCAGCACTGATGGGTGGCGCCAATAAGCAACACTGACGGGCACTGATATGTGGCACTGATATGCGGCACTGATGGACACTCATAGGCGGCACTGATAGGTGGCACTGGGCACTGATAGGTGGCACTGCTGGGCACTGATAGGTGGCACTTTTAGGTGGCACAGGTGGGCACTGATAGGTGGCACGGGTGGGCACTGATAGGTGGTACAGATGGGCACAGGTGGTCACTAATAGGTGGCACTGGTGGGCACTGGTGCATATAGCACTGTTAGGGTTGGTGCTGGCAGGCATCATATATGGGCACAGTGCCATCCCTACAGTGCACTGTATTGCTCTTGCCTGGTGTCTAGTGGGGGCTCCCTGGTGGTCCTTGGCGGCCTCCATGTTGTCTCCCTGGTGGTCCTGGGCGGCCTCCTCATGGTGTCCGGGGGGGCTCCCTGGTGGTCCTGGTCGGCTCCCTGGTGGTCCAGTGGGGTGATCCTGAGGGGGGCTGCGCTGATAAACATTCAACGCAGCCCCCCCGTCAGGAGAGCAGCTGATCGGCTCTCCACTGCTCAGGTCTGCAGACCTGAGCAGAGGAAAAGTCGATAAACGGCTCTTCCTATTTACACTGTGATCAGCCGTGATTGGTCACGGCTGATCACATGGTAAAAGGCTTCTGATGGCCTTTTACCTCGGTCGGTAATGCGGTGGGTCAGACTGACCCACGGCACCACCAATCGCCATGATGCGCGCCCCCCGCGGGCGCGCAATCGCGGAATATCCTGAGGATATCAATAGACGTCCAGTCAGGATAATGAACACCCCGCCCGGACATCAATTGTTAATAGGCCGGGCGGGATCACTGGGATCAGTTAGATCTCTTATGCCCATGGTAGCCCAGCCTCCTCACAGTTAGAACACACCCAGGGAACACAGTTAACCCCTTCACTTCCCCTGCAGGTTAACCCCTTCACTGCCAATGACATTTATACAGTAATCAGTGGATATTTAAATTTCTGATTGCTGTATAAATTTCATTGGTCCCAAAAAAGCGTCAGAAATGTCTGACATGTCCGCCCCAATATCAAAGTCCCGATAAAAATCGCAGATCGCCAGTAGAAAAAAAATTGTAAAAATGCCAGAAATTAATTCTCATGGTTTGTAAGCGCGGAAACTTTTGCGCAAACCAATCAATAATCGCCGATTGCAATTTTTTTTTTTTACCAAAAATATGAGGAAAGAATATAAATGGGCCAAATCCGATGAATAAATTTGTTTTTTTAGATATTTTTTTGATTTGTATTTTAGCAAAAACTGAGAAATATTGTTTTTTTTGCAAAATTGACGCTCTTTTTATGTTTATAGCGATGATCAGAAATGACGCAGAGGTGATCAAATACCACCAAAAGAAAGCTCTATTTGTGGGGAAAAAAGAACACAAATTTCCTTTGGGTACAACGTTGCACGGCAGCGCAATTGTCAATTAAAGCGACACAGTGCCGAGTCGCAAAAACTGCTCTGGTCCTAACATTGGAAATCCTTCTGGGGCTGAAGTAATTAAAGTGAACCTGTGCTCACTCAGACTTTGCACACTAAATAATTACATATTTCAAACAAACAGTAAAATATTTTTAAAGCGGTTGTATCATCAAAATATAATTTTTACCTATAGGTAAGCCTATAATAAGACTTACCTGTAGGTGAAATTAATATCTCCTAATCCTGTATGGTTTAGGGGACATTCTCACTGCGGTGCATACCAGCTCATTATGCCTTTGCCTTGCGGTTGTTTTTTTTTTTTTCTAGGTGATACAACCGCTTAAAAATAAGCCATTATTTACCTCTGTAGCTCTAGGCATTGTGGAGAAATGCATAATCAAAGTTGACAACACAAGCATTTTTCTTTTATGTACTATTGCAGCATAATTCTGGTAGCCTGCCATCCCTCTAATGTAAACACACAGCAGGTGTTTACACACAAGATGATAGAAACTGACTGAAACAGGACTTCATTGTTATAATCTTTGAGGATCTTTGTGAATTAAATACTTCACGGTACATGCAGCTAGAGAGGACAGTGATGGTTTGTGAAAAGATATTTTACTACTTATTAAGGATATGTATATATATTTTAATGTCCATAGTCGGGGCACAGGTCCACTTTAAAGATACCCCTTGAATGAAAATGTGATACAATCTGTTCTACAGTAGCTTGCTCGTCTTCTGGCAGTGCCATCACCGCATGGTGGGTGTCATCCTGTATGACGTTAATAGCCAGCTCTGCCACCACCCAGACCAAAACCAGATACGTGAGTGTGGTGCTCTCCAGTCTTTCCTCCCACTCTGCCAAGGGAATGTTAGAGTCATTGAACTTCGGTATAAGGGCTACAGCCGATCCTAGCAGAGCCATGTTGGAACTCAATCCTCCTTCTGCACCCGCAGCAAGGGACGTATCCTTCAGACTGCCACCAAGTGTAGATAGGGGCAGTGTGGTGTGGTGGCAATAACACACACAGTCCCAGTGCGATAAAATAACTTGTATTGAAATAGTGCAAAGACAGTTCACAAATAACCCAATGGGAAGGCAACCCAACCAGGAACACTCACAGGTACAACACAGTACAGAGAGTAGACAGTGCCTGTTGAGAGAGGCAGAATGCGGCCTGGCCATTTTGTTCCCAAACAGGAAGATGTCCAGAGAAGTTGCAAGCCCTACGTTTCCCTCCTCGTCATGTTAGGACTCTTTCATTGCTGCTAGTCCTGTCCTTAGCAGGCAGGGTATCTGTCCCAACACTACCAATTCGCAAAATGTGCTCCAAACCTTAAATGACCTTTTTTTCCCCACAACCTAAAACCATTCTACTTCACTTCTCTGTGTTACTGGAGAGATGGAGTGTACTTACTACCCTAAAAATGTTCTATTTTAATTCATGTGTATGGTTAATATATACTAGTATCCAGTATAATAATTGTTTTTTATCACATATATTTTTATTTCTGTTTTCTCAGCATTAAAATCATAACCAAGCTGCCCAGTAAAAGTGACAAACTACAACACTGCTGGAAGGTGTTTAACAGTTGTAGCTTAAGTTACAAAAATGTAAACCATGTAAATAAAAGGTGAATGTTGTAAGCACCCTTTGTAGTATTATTTTAAGTCCAAATATCACTTTGTGTATTATTTTCACAAAGTTGTCATAATCCCAACTTTTTCACAATTGTGCTGCTTTAACCACTTCAGCCCCGGAAGGATTTCCAGCTTTAGGACCGGAGCCCTTTTTTGTGATTCGGCACTGCGTCGCTTTAACTGACAATTGCTCGGTCATGCAATGTTGTACCCAAACAAAATTTGCATCCTTTTTTTCCCACAAATAGAGCTTTCTTTTGGTGGTATTTGATCACCTCTGCGTCATTTCTGATCACCGCTATAAACAAAAGAAGAGTGACAATTTTGCAAAAAAAACCAAATTTCTTACTTTTTGCTAAAATACAAATCCAAAAAAAAAAATATATAAAAAAACTTTTTTTTTCATCAGTTTTGGCCAATTTATATTCTTCCTCATATTTTTGGTAAAAAAAAAATCACAATCGGCGATTATTGATTGGTTTGCACAAAAGTTTCCACGTTTATGGATGATGAGAATTCATTTCTGGGATTTTTTTATTTTTTACTAGTAATGGCAGCAATCTGAGATTTTTTTAAAATGTTACTGCGATATTGCAGTGGACATGTCGGACCATTTTGACACTTTTTTGGGACCATTGGCATATATACAGCGATCAGTGCTATAAAAATACAATGATTACTGTGTAAATGGCATTGGCAGTGAAGGGGTTAACCTGGAGGGGGCGCTCTAAGGGTTAATTGTGTTCCCTCACTGTGTTCTAACTGTATTGGTGCTGGGTTGGCAGGGGGAGGGGAGTGATCATGGCTTCCATATACAGGAAGCCTGTGATCACAGCCCTTCCCCCTCTATGAGAACAGAGATCCGTGTTTATTTACACGGAACTCCATTCTTTCACTGCGGGGTGGGGCCATCGCGGGGAGCATTGCTGTATCTGCTTATGTATTTGTAACTCTTTTTTCTGTCACTCCCTGCACTGTGTAGTGTGTACTTCCCTTATTTGAAAAAAGGGAATTGAAAAAACAAGATCTTCAATTGCCATGGCGCTGCATATGTGACCAGTTTGACACCAGCCATTTTGGGCATTGAAAGTTCAGTTAAGAGCTAACAAGCACACTGGCAACTGTGACAGGTATAGCACCACCCTGTCAGGGCCACTGGAAGATGACTGACCCCAAAGGTTTCCTTGACCTTGCAAGCCTCCCGACACCTCTGACACCCTGGGTTCAGACATATTTCAAAGTGATAATGCAAAAAAAGGGGGGTATGCCTGTATATAAAAATGACATACAAATCAATGTAAGAGATGACATTACTAGTGGATCTGGGGAGGAAGTTGACGCCTTATGGGTAGAGCTACAAAGGGAAGATACCAGGGGGAAAGTTATACTAGGAATATGCTATAGGCCCCCTAATCAGAGGGAGGAGGGGGAGGTGGACCTCCTATCGCAATTTGGAATAGCGGCTAGGATGAGAAGTGTCATTATAATGGGGGATTTCAATTATCCAGATATTGACTGGGAGGAAGGTACTGCACATTTAACTATGGCTCGCCATTTCCTAAATGTCCTGCAGGACAATTTCATGGGTCAAATGGTAAATGCACCAACAAGAGAAAAAGCATTATTAGACCTTCTGATTACTAACAACACAGGCCTGATCACAGACGTGGAAGTAAGGGGCAATCTAGGAAATAGTGATCACAGGACAATTAGTTTCAGTATAAATTACACAAATAAGAAACATAAGGGGAATACAAAGACACTGAATTTTAAGAGAGCCAGCTTCCATAAACTACGCTCCTTGCTGGAGGATGTTAGATGGGACAAGGTTCTAGGAACAATGAACGTGGAGGAAAAATGGGAGTGCTTCAAGAACATACTAAGCAAAGGTATTAACCAGAGTATCCCAACAGGAAATAAATTCAAAAAAACTAAGCAAAGACCAGGTTGGCTTTCACAAAGGATGAACAACATCCTTTGTGATAGCCTGGGCCATGACAGGTCCTCTTTATGGAGAGATCTGGTGTCTGTTAGAGCCCATATCTGTCCTCTGGCCTCCAAAGCATCTGATCAAACCAAGATCGGTTTGATCAGATGCTCATTCAAGCCAGTAATGGCTTGTTTACATGAGACTGAAACGGGAGGGTGCCAAGTTACTCATTGCTTCCGGTTTCTGATGTCATCAGTGAGAGGAATGACATCCATTACTCTCACTGTGCCCCAGGAACCAGAAGTAAAGGTGGTAGTGGGACCCCCTTCCACTGCCTGTAAAAGTAATCCAGTGGCTTCTTAGTCACTGGATTACTTTTACTTCGTGCAGAATCGCTAGGGCTAAAAAAAAAAGGATACTTCGATCATTGCTGCAGTGATGATCAAGATATCAACCTTCAAACCCAGTGACGTACTGGTACGTTGCTGGACAGGAAGCAGTTAAAGGGGATTGGTTCAGAGAGTGGTAAAAATGCACCTCCGCTGCACGTTTGCTGCTCCCCCAGCTTTAGTTTAAAGTAGCATCTCTTATGATCATCAGCATTACAATAACACAGGCAGCACAGTAAACAGGTGCTCTATCATGGCTCTGTGTCACCTGGCTGTTGTTCGCTGACTTTGATAGCTTATGGCTGTGCTGTATGTAACAGACTGTAACACAGCACATCCATAACAGTCAGTACCTAACAGCCATGTGACACGGAGCCATGATAAAGCACCTGTTTACTGTGCTGCCTGTGTCATTGTAATGCTAATTACAATGATGATAAGCTGCTATAATAGGACACAGTGAAGATTCCATAGTCTATTCTCCACTCACTGTGTCCAGTGTAGCCACGCGCTCCTCCTGCTGTTCCCTGTCAGCCGCTCACTTCTCGCTCAGCACCTGAGGAATAGAGTCGGGAGCCAGACGGAGATTCGTAGTATCACTCCGCCGGCCGGGACTACATTAATTGAGTAGCGGGGCGGCATGATGTTCATGCTCCCCGAAAATGAAGAAATAGTCCCTCATCTGCGCTCACCTCCTGAGCCCTATGTTGATCGGATGGGGCCCAGGAAAATTATATAACCCCCTCCATAATCAAGTAAGAGGGGGGAAGAAACGAGGGAGAAGTTTAGCAAGTTTTTTTTTTTTTTAAAGGCAGTAAACTATAATGATGGCTGGGCACCTCTGTGCAGCTGATGAGGGCGGGCCCCGTACAACAGGGCTGGCTGTACTGCCCTATCAGCGGCCCTGGGTATGATACCAGCTGATTGGAAGAAAGCCAACATAGTTCCAATATATAAAAAAGGACCAAGATATAGCCCTGGGAACTACAGACCAGTTAGCTTAACATCAATAATTGGCAAGCTCTTGGAGGGGATAATAAGGGATCATATACAAGATTATTGTAATGAGAAAGGTATCATTAGTGGTAATCAACATGGGTTCATGAAGGATTGTTTCTTGCCAAACCAATCTATTAACCTTCTATGAGGAGGTGAGCTGCCACCTAGATAAAGGAAGGCCTGTAGATGTGGTGTATCTGGATTTTGCAAAAGCATTTGATACAGTTCCCCATAAACGTTTACTGTACAAACGAAGGTCCCTCAACATGGATCTAAGGGTGAGTACCTGGATTGAAAATCGGTTACAGGGGCGAGCCCAGAGGGTGGTGATAAATGGGGAGTACTCAGAATGGTCTAGTGTAGAAAGTGGTGTTCCCCAGGGTTCTGTCCTGGGACCAATCCTTTTAAATTTATTCATAAACGATTTGGAGGAGGGGGTGAACAGCTCAATCTCAATATTTACAGATGACACCATGCTAAGCAAAGCAATAAATTCTTGAAGGGATGTGGAAAATTTGCAAGAGGATCTGAATAAATTAATGGGGTGGGCGGACAAGTGGCAAATCAGATTTAACGTTGAAAAATGTAAGATAATGCATTTGGGTACCAAGAATATAAAAGCAAACTACTCACTAGGGGGTAAGCCTCTGGGGGAATCTAGGATGGAAAAAGACCTATGGGTCTTAGTGGAGAATGGGCTCAGCAGTAGCATGCAATGCCAAGCTGCGGCAAGCAAAGCTAGCAAAGTGTTGGCATGCATCAAGAAAGGGATCAACTCCAGGGATAAATCAATAATTCTCCCATTATACAAGTCTCTGGTGAGGCCGCACCTGGAATATGCCGTCCAGTTCTGGGCACCAGTCCTCAGGAAGGATGTTCTGGTATTGGAAAGGGTACAGAGAAGGGCAACAAAGCTAATTAAGGGGTTGGAGAACCTCAATTATGAGGAAAGATTACAAGCACTGAACTTATTCTCTCTGGAGAAGGGACGCTTGAGAAGGGATATGATTTCAATGTATAAATACTGTATTGGTGACCCCACAATAGGTACAAAACTATTCCACGCAAGGGAGCACACAAAGACACGCAGCCATTCATTAAAAATAGAGGAAAGGCGGTTTAACCTTAAAAAGCGTAGAGGTTTCTTTACGGTAACAGTAGTGAGTAGAGTTGAGCGGTCCATACCGAACTTTGGGGTGTCCGTGACCCGGACCCGAACCCGGACATTTGAAAAAAGTTTGGGTTCGGGTTCTGGGTTCGGGTATTTGATCACGCATGTTGAATAGCTGCAGGGCAGCCAATCAACAGGCGTTTCATTGGTTTGCCCTTAGAAGCCATTACAGCCATGCCTACTAATGGCATGGCTGTGATTGGCCAGTGCATCATGTGACCCAGCCTCTTTATAAGCTGGAATCACTTAGTGCTGCATGTCACATGCTCTCTGGGTAGTGTAGAGAGAGGATGCTGCCGGCGCTTTGAGGGACAGATTGCAGATATAATAACATCTCATCAATCTGATTGTGGACTAGGTAGAGATTACTGCTACTACTGCTTTGAGGGACAGATTGCAGATCTAATCCTGCATTACAGAACAATCTGCTTTGAGGGACAGATTGCAGATCTCATCCTGCATTACCGAACGATCTGATTGTGTTACCGAACGATCTGATTGTGGACTAGTTCGAGATTACTACTACTACTGTTTTGAGGGACAGATTGCAGATCTCATCCTGCATTACAGAACGATCTGATTGTGGACTAGGTAGAGATTACTACTACTACTGCTTTTAGGGACAGATTGCAAATCAAATAACATCTCATCCTGCATTACACAACCATCTGGCTGGATTAGGTAGAGTCTACTGCTTAGAGGGACAGATTATTGTTCTAAAATAATCTCCTAGTTCTATAGGGTCAGGTTCCTGCTGTTGCTGTAAGGGACAGATTATTGTTCTAAAATCATCGCCTACTCCTATAGGGTCAGGTTCCTGCTGTTGCTGTAAGGGACAGATTATTGTTCTATAATCATCTACTAGTTCTAAAGGGAGAGGTTCCTGCTGGTCCTGTAAGGGACAGATTATTTTTCTAAAATCATCGCCTACTCCTATAGGGTCAGGTTCCTGCTGTTGCTGTAAGGGACAGATTATTATTCTATAATCACTCCTAGTTCTAAAGGGAGAGGTTCCTGCTGGTCCTGTAGAAGAAGAATAATTTATTATTCATTTTTTTGTATTAATAAATACTTAAATAGTGCTACATAGTACATTTGCGGGCAGGATGAGGAGAGCGTCAAATAAGGGACGTGGTCGTGGTGCTGCTGGTGCTGCTGGTGTTGGTGGTGTTTGTGAAGCTCCTATTGGAAGGAGAGGACGCGGTCGAACTGTGCCAAATACATGCACAAGTGAAACACCTTCCTCAGGTAGCCGACAGAACCTACAACGTTATATGGTAGGCCCGAATGCCGCTCAACGAATGGTGAGGCCAGAAGAAGTACAGGCGATAGATTGGGTGGCTGACAATGCCTCCAGTTCCTTCACATTGTCTCCCTCCCGGAGACAGCGCTGCAGCGGAACTTCAGCCTTCCCGCTCACCGCCTCCTATGCGACATGCCCACAAGGTGGAACTCCACCTTGCACATGCTGGAGAGACTGTGCGAGCAGCAGCAGGCAATAGTGGAGTTTCAGCTGCAGCACGCATGGGTCAGTCGCTCTGCGGAACAGCACCACTTCACCACCAACGAGTGGGCCTCCATGCGGGCCTGTGTACCGCATTGCGGTGTTTCGAGCACTCCACCAACATGGCCAGTGCCGATGATGCTGTTCTCAGCGTTACTATCCCACTTCTACGTCTCCTTGAAAAAACACTTCGGGCGATGATGGAAGAGGATGTGGCACAGGTGGATGAGGAGGAGGAGGAGGAAGAGGGGTCATTTCCACGGTTATCAGGCCAGTCATTCACAAGTGGCTCGGAGGGTGGGTTCCTGCACCAGCATAGGCCAGGTAAAAAATATTCAAGCCAGAAAACCGTTCTGGAGGATGAGGAGGACGAGGAAGATCATGTGGAGGAGGAGGAGGAACCGCAGCAGGGTGGCATCCAATGCAGCTCGTGGGCATCACTGGAGCGTGGCTGGGGGGATACGGAGGACACAGATGATACACCTCCCACAGAGGACAGCTTGTCTTTGCCTCTGGGCAGCCTGACACACATGGCTGACTACATACTGCAGTGCCTACGCAACGACAGCCGAGTTGCCCAGATTGTAACTTGTTCTGATTACTGAGTGGCCACCCTGCTGGGTCCCCGTTACAGGGACAACGTGCCGTCCTCAATTCCTTCATTGGAGCGTGAGAGGAAGATGCGCGACTACAAGCGCACACTGGTAGACGCGCTGCTGAGGGCATTCCCAAATGACCCTGGGGGCTCAGTGGAAGCACAAGGCGAAGGCAGAGGAGGAGGAGGAAGAGGCCGCCAACACAGCTGTGGCACCTCAAAAGGCAGGGTTAGCATGGCCAAAATGTGGCAAAGCTTTGTCAGCAGCCCGCCACAACAAACAGCACCACCAGCTGATAGGCAATGTCTTAGCAGGAGGCAGCATTTCAGCAACATGGTGGAACAGTATGTGTGCATACGCCTACACGTACTGACTGATGGGTCTGCCCCATTCTGGGTCTCCAAATTGGGCACATGGCCTGAGCTTGCCCTTTATGCCTTGGAGGTGCTGGCCTGCCCTGCAGCCAGTGTATTGTCTGAATGTGTGTTTATCACGGCAGGGGGCGTTATCACAGACAAGCACAGCCGCCTGTCCACAGCCAACGTGGACAAGCTAACCATTATTAAAATGAAGCATGGATCCCACAAGACTTGTCTGTGGCCTCACACAGCCATTGGTATACTTGTTTTTTTGAATATGCCTCAATATTTTGGGGGCTACCCCAATTAGAAAAAAAAACAAACAACAAAAAGTGTTGGCTACCTCCTCCTCCTCCTCCTCCTCCACCACCGCCACTTCCACCTACACTGCCACGGTCACGGCCTAGTCAACCTCTAGGCTCCTACTCCACATCCACCCCCCTTGCCATTTTATTTTTTTTATTTGATTTTAAGTTATTTTCCCTATCCTCATTTTTTTGTAGGGCACTTGTCCTACTCTTACCCCCATTTTACTTCCTTTTGCAGCCCTCTAGCACTTGCCAGGACTTTTTTACAGCCATTTTGGTGCCGAAAAGTTTGGGTTCCCATTGACTCCAATGGGGTTCGGGGTCCGGGGTAAAGTTCGGGTCAAGTTCGCTACCGAACCCGAACTTTTTCGCGAAGTTCGGCCGGACCCGCCGAACCCGAACATCCAGGTGTTCGCTCAACTCTAGTAGTGAGGATGTGGAATTCTCTTCCACAAGCAGTAGTCTCTGCTGGGAGTATAGATAATTTCAAGAAACTATTAGATGAACACCTAAGGGACCACAACATTGAGGGATATAAAATGTAATACTGACATTAAAAACACCCACATGGGTTGCACTTGATGGACTGGTGTCTTTTTCCAACCTCGCTGACTATGTAACTATGTAACTAATTACACAGATACCAGCAAAGTAAACAAGCATTTTACTTAAGATTCTTGAAGCAGATAAGAGCAAGAAGGACTTAGGCTGGCCATTAGAGTTGAGCGAACCCGGACTGTAAAGTTCGGGTCCGTACCGAACTTTGGGGTGTCCGGGACCCGGACCCGGACCCGGACTTTTCAAAAAAAGTCCGGGTT
>BLSH010448620.1:763815-783126 GCA_018402905.1 Glandirana rugosa | reverse complement strand
GGGAAGCACACAGGGACTCTGGGAACAGCAGAAGACAAGTAAACTGGATAGAGGAAAATGAAGGAGATTGGTTCCCCTAAATGCCACCCCTGTCATACCTCCTATCCAGGTGTACAAGTGAGGCACATTGGCCCCCTGGTCCATGGGGCCCGGCGACAACTGCAACCCCTGCAACCCCTATCATTACGCCCCTGAACAAAGCATACCCTTCTATAGTGAGCACTCCAGATCACTAAGTGGCATCTTTGTCTGCTGTCTCATTCCTCCGATATCTATATGAGTCATTTGCATTTCTGACAAGTTTTCCTCACATTAAGAGAAAAAAGGTGACAGGGAAGGGAGCTCTAGTACACAGCCTGTGATTGAAAGCCTCGGCTCTGTTGTTGTGTGCTGTATGAAGGGGTTGTGCACCCTCCCTCCAATCAGTTCTCACTGAGCTCTGTAGAGTGTAACTTCAGCTCCCCGCCCCCTGATTTCTGGAAGTTCACACAAGCTGTATAAATGGGGCACTTTGCACAGCTGTAGAGAAGAGAAGACTGCAGATAAACAAGTGTAGCGGCACCCCCTTAAGCATCGCTTGAATATTGTTTGTATGGGCCTCCCACTGATTACTCCACAGCCAAGTGCACACACTCTTCTGCTTGTTATCTTCAATGACCAGTCTAGGGGATTTGTTTATATGTTTATTTGGAGAACTTGGATAGGAGAAGGGATTTAGTAGGATACTCCAAATTAACAACTTGCAGCAAATGCATCCTGGACTGTCCTCCGGAATAATGTTAGTCCTTGATAAATCAGTAACAGGTATCTTCTGGCAGGAGCTCTATGTCTCCTTAGTAGGGATAGCAAAAACTCGACTCTACAGCATGTAGAGCTATGCAGCAGTCCTTCAATAGCACTATGCATCAAACTGTACAGACTAAAGCAAGTCCCTTTGTAGCAGAAGGAATTTAGTGGACACTAGCCAGTGTCGCCTTTAGCTTGCACCCAATAGCTGACTCTTAGCTCTCGGGAGGGGGGGCGGCTTAACAGCACCAGTCCCCCCAGGATCCCCTGCATGGGTCTGTACTCACAAGACTCCTGAAGTACACACGGTGGCCCTCTTCAGTGATACCAGACAGGATCCACAGACATCTTCCCTCAGTCAACTCTCACAAGAACCATGGGTTGCAGCTTCAATGTTTCAGGCCCTCAGGTCAACCACCTGAGGCCTCATGGCAGCCTGTGCCGGGGAGAGGCAGCCACCTCCTCCCCACCTGGACCTCTCTGCCAAAAGGATCACTCCCCACACCGTGTGCTCTCCAGATATAAATACGGATACCCAGCATGCTTTGGGGTGCCCCCTTCTAATTGACCAGGCTGTATAGACATCCATGCTCTCACCTGCCAGGTTTCCACCCACTATCCAATATACTCTATTATCTGTTATTTGAACAGTGTGGAATGTTCAAGGCAGCATGAGTCACACCAGAGCACACTGAGCTGATTCTATCAATCAATCAGCCCTCTCTGTTAAGCAGACAGCACATACATTTGCCTAGCTGTCCCCCTGTTAAGCAGAGAAACCAAAAACTATACACACTCACTAGCACCTACCTAGGAAGGTGCTACACAAGTGCAACTTATGTAGGAAAATTTGCTTAATCTCTGTGAATCAGCTGAGGCTAGTCACTTCACTGGATATATGTAAGGGTTTATAACAAGTTTAAATCCTTGCCTTGGACCATCTTCTGCTATTCTGACATACAGTGCTGCTTATAGGAAGCCAATCCTTCACCGTGTCCTACCCAGGGTTGCCAAAAGTTTAGAAAGGATCCTTCCATGAACAATATGATGTGCATGAACTGTTTATTTTATTTTTTTTTTATTTTGAATTGAGTATCTGAAAAAGGTCGGCCTCCACAGGGGCATTGCAGCCAATGCCATACACTGGCTTGATATTTCTGATCTGACAGGTAGAAAATACAACCAAATAACAGCACATACAGCTTACCCTGAGAGATAACACTGCGATATTATGACAGCTTAAAAGTGGAGCAATTTTACGCTTCTTGCTGCTTCTCTTTAAGACATATTCAGGCTCATGTATAAAGGGTCAGTTCTTTCAACCCAGACTTTCACCACAAGGGACTGCTAGGGACACGGTCACAGTGTTCTGATACTACATTTATTTAAAGATCCACTTTAGCAGCTGTTATTGGCCATAGTGCAGTTAGATTGTCCAGTAAAGATGAAATGTTGCATTTAATTCACGTCCCAGGGTCCAGCTAATGTAAAATCCTGCCCACCTCATGGGAAAGCCCCGTACACACGATCATAAAAAAATACCACTTTCGAAGCCATCGTACGATAAGTTAATTGCTAGTACACAGCTGCCGTCCAAAGTTTTCAGAAGGGACAAACATGACATTTTTTCTCGTACGATACCAGATCATATGATTTTCGTTTAATTAGTACAGTCCGAAAATACAATGCAAATACTACTCTGTTGTACAAGAATTTTCGTACTTTAGTAACCTATTTGTTTTCCATATGGAGATTTACATCCAAAAAAAAAACAAAACGAATGATCATTTGTCCGATAGTCCCATCATGTGTACTAGACGTTAGCCTTGCCATTATTCCTGCTGTGCTATGGCTGGGTGGAACAAAGCTGTCCGTATATATGCACCTAGAGCCCCTACAAATTGTTTTTTTACCTTGGGTGTCTTCCAGTGTCTGCTTAAACATATCAAATATGTTTAGACGCCTACTGGGGCTGCCAACTTTGTTTGGACCTTTTCCAGTCTTAGGCTTTAGGTGCATCTGCTCTTTCTGTGTCTCCTTGGGACTGTCCTGTTTGCTTTGCAGTGGGAATGGCTCTTAAGTTAAAAATGGGTGTCTGTGACCAAGCTCTTGGCATTTTTCATGCCATAGAACTATCCTGAATATTAAAACATATGAGAATCACAAATTAAATATAACATTCATGCTTTCATGCTTGTGCTTGTTTATGAGAAGCGGATTTAAAGACAGATGGCCATATAGCAGATGGTTTCACTGAGAAGCATTCGTTTTGCAACGCACATATGGTTGCTCCATGTAAGAATATAAAACCATTTTTTACTGTTCAAAAGGAGAATTTATGTATGCAATGCGTTGGTAAATAAATACTTCTAAGTGTGTAAATTGTGACTTGTTATAATACACAGAAATATAGTGAGAAGAGCAATGATGTGCATATAACTTGTCAAAACTACAGTTTCCCGCAGTTTATAGTTGACACAGTAATGACAGATTATTTCTGATTGCTTGCCAGAGTTGACTGCTATGTACAATTAAAATTAAATGGAAAGCAGATCTGCTTTTAAATTAGCATTGCAGAATGGGGATGATCATATAACAAAGTAAACTACTCAAATTTCCCAATGGGTTCCCAATCTGATAATAATTGTTCAGCTTGTTTGTATTGTAACCTGGAGAGCTCAAAACCATCAGCCAACTGCTTGTAATAGTGATCAGGCTTTATTGCACTTTTAAACTCAGGAAAATAAACAGTTTAAGTAACATATACAGCCCACCATCCCGGTACACACAAAATAACAGAAAGGCTCACCGACAATATACCAGTCACACACTAGGGTTTGGGGATCTTGTCTGTTTCAGAGGTACTGCAAAGGCCACAGGAGCTCAGCAAAACCATGTCTCAGTCTCCAGAGAGTCCACATTTCTGCACATCTGTGAACTGTGTTGACTGCTTTCAGTTCTCTAAGGGCTACAGAACCATGGCCTTCGTGTTTAGGACAATAGGAGAGGGGCAGGGGCAGGATTCCATAGTCCCATCTTATTTCTGATGTCCTGACAAATGTTGTCATCCTAGGAATGTAAGGAAGCTTTCACATTGATGCAGAGCAGTTTTCCCATAGTGTGGGTGCAAAACAGTGTACATGCAGTTTTCGTGCAGGTTACCTGCACTTTGCCATAGAATTCCATCAGATCAGGTGGTTTGGGTGCACCCAAACCACCTGATCTATTAGAAGTCTGTTGCAAAGCACAGGTAACCTGCAAGAATAGTACACTGTGCTGCACCCGCGCTGCGGGAAAACTGCACTGCATCAGTGTGAGAGCAACCAAGGTATTTTTAAAGGTAAAATCATTAGGTAAAAATAAAGTAAAAAAAAAAAAAAACTTGAAAAATGAAAACTAATGCAGCACCACATCTAAGGACCAGTAAGCTGGAATATACACTCACCTGCCACTTTATTAGGTACACCTTGCTAGTACCGGGTTGGACCCCTTTTTTGCCTTCAGAACTGCCTTAATTCTTGGTGGCATAGATGTGTGGAAGGTGTTAGAAACATTGCTCAGAAATTTTGGTCCATATTGACATGATAGCATCACGCAGTTGCTGCAGATTTATCGGCTGCACATCCATGATTCGAATCTCCCGTTCCACCACATCCCAAGGTGCTCTATTGGATTGAGATCTGGTGACTGTGGAGGCCATTGGAGTGCAGTGACCTCATTGTCATGTTCAAGAAACCAGTGGTGAGATGATTTGAGCTTTGTGACATGGTGCATTATCCTGCTGGAAGGAGACATCAGAAGATGGGGACTCTGTAGTCATAAAGGGATGGACATGGTCATCAACAATACTCAGGTAGGTCGCAGCATTTAGCCACTTCAGCCCCGGAAGGATTTCCCACTTTAGGACCAGAGCACATTTTGCGATTCGGCACTGCGTTGCTTTAACTGACAATTGCGCCGTCGTGCGACGTTGTACCCAAACAGAATTTGCATCCTTTTTGATCACCTCTGCATCATTTCTGATCGCCGCTATAAACAAAAGAAGAGCGAAATTTTGCAAAAAAACCCAAATTTCTTACTTTTTGCTAAAATACAAATCCAAAAAAAATATAAAAAACATTTTTTTCCATCGGATTTGGCTGATTTATATTCTTCCTCATATTTTTGGTAAAAAAAAAATCACCATCGGCTTTTATTGGTTGGTTTGCGCAAAAGTTGCAGCGTTTACGGACGATGAGAATTCATTTCTGGGGTTTTTATTTTTTTTTAAATTTTTACTTGTAATGGCGGCGATCTGAGATTTTTAGCAGTACTGCGATATTGCAGCAGACATGTCGGACCATTTTGACACACTTTTGGGACCATTGTCATTTATACAGCGATCAGTGCTATAAAAATGCACTGATTACTGTGTAAATGCCATTGGCAGTGAAGGGGTTAACCTGCAGGGGGCGCTCTAAGGGTTAACTGTGTTCCCTGGGCGTGTTCTAACTGTATGGGGGCTGGGCTTGCTGGGGGAAGGGGATGATCACGGCTTCCATATACAGGAAGCCTGTGATCACCGCCCTACCCCCTCTATGAGAACGGAGATCCTTGTTTACTTACACAGACCTCCGTTCTCTCACTGCAGGGGGGCCATCGCTGGTCCACCACACCCGCTCTCTGCCCCCCCCGGACACAGTGAGCGTGCGAGCGCGCCTCAGGCGGAGCGTGCGCGCTCACAGCACTAGTTATCGCAACCACCGTCATGTGACGGCGGTTTGCGATAACGACCCACTCTGTCGCCGGCAGACTGCGGTCGGCAAGTGGTTAAACAATGCTCAATTGGTACTAAGGGGCCCAAAGTGTACCAAGAAAATATCCCCCACGCCATTACACCACTAGCCTGAACTGTTGATACAAGGCAGGTTGGATCCATTCTTTCATGTTGTTTACACCAAATTCTGGCCCTACCATCTAAATGTTGCAGCTGAAATCAAGACTCATCAGACCAGGCAACGTTTTTCAATCTTCTATTGTCCAATTTTGGTGAGTCTGTGCGAATCGTAGCCTCAGTTTCCAGTTCTTAGCTGACAGAAGTGGCACCCGGTGTGGTCTTCTGCTGCTGTAGCCCATCTGCTTCAAGTTTGATGTGTTGTGTCTTTAGAGATGGTATTCTGCATACCTTTGACTATAACAAGTGGTTATTTGAGTTACGGTTGCCTTTCTATCATCTCAAACCAGTCTGCCCATTCTCCCCTGACCTCTGATACCAATAAAGCATTTTCCTCCACACAACTGCCGCTTGCTGGATATTTTCTCTTTTCAGACCATTCTCTTTAAACCCTAGAGATGGAGAAGATCAGCAGTTTTTGAAATACTCAGACCAGCCCGTCTGCCACAAACAACTGTGCCATGTTCAAAGCCACTTAAATCCCCTTTCTTCCCCATTCTGATGCTCTGTTGAACTTCAACAAGTCATCTTCACTATGTCTAGATGCCTAAATACATTAAGTTGCTGCCTTGTGATTGGCTGATTAGCAATTTGTGTTACCAAGCAATTGAGCAGGTGTACCTAATAAAGTGGCCGGTGTGTGTATAATATTTTTGTATTTGGGGTTCAGATGCATGTTAAAAGTATAGGTTTATGTATTACTTTGTATTATGCCCTTTCCATGTACTCATTTTAAATAGCTTTTCTTATTTTTTGGGATTCGGGACACGTACACTGGTGGTCTACAGCTGCTGTGAGTGATCTTGAGCACTGATCTTTTTTTCATAAACAAAAACACATAAAAATGTAAAAAGCGTTCACTTAGAATACATTTTGGCATATTAGAATCATAATCCCTCAGAAGAATTTTCTGTGACTCTTCTAACTCTTCTGGTATATTAATTTTATGATTTATGTATCTGCTGCAGTGGACAGTGCTGTTTATTAAGACGTTTATTCATTACTTTGCTTATTCAGGCACCTAAGTGAAAAGCACTGGCAATTCCCACATTGATAGATTATCTGATTAGGAAAACAGAACAATAAGCTGACTTATGCATTATTCATCAAGACAATAAATACAAAACTCTTTACGTGCCACTAAATTCCACCAAGAATCTCTCATGCATTGACTGACATAATTACACATTTCAAAGACAATCCTGGAAGCATGTTAAATGACAGATATTGTATCATCTGAGACACTACAGCCTTCTTATATTTTCAGTTGTAGAGAGAATGCAGAATAAGGACAGTCTGTAGAGGTATTCATAGTGGTGGTCCTACCTAACTAGAATCTTTTGAAATGCAGTTCAGTTAAAGCAGGGCCGGCTCTACCACTAGGCAGAGTAGGCGGCCGCCTAGGGCGCCACTACCACCAGGGGCGCCCATCCACTGTTGATCAGTCACTGCTCAGCATCAATCACTCATGTCACTGGAGAGCCGCGGCTGGCAGCACCCCAGGGCGGTAAAATGAGGATGATCCAGGGGCACAGGTGTGGGCCTGCAGACCACGGCTAAAGAAATTGGTAGAGAGGCTCTGCAAAAAATCTCTACCTCCACCACCTCCATCGTATAAATTGACAGGGCAAAGAGGCTGGAGTCAGGGGCAGAGCCAAAGGGGGGCAGCAAAATGAGGTTTTGCCTAGGGTGTAAAAAATCCTTGCTCCAGCCCTGAGTTAAAGCGGAGTTCCACCCATGCAAAAAGTGTAGCTGCTGTCTTTTAACAATCGGACACTCACCTGTCCCAGGCTCCAGCAATGCGGTCGCCCGAGGTCTTGCTCCTCTCCCCCTCCTCTCCATGGCGCCGGCATCACAGGTGTGGGCACCCGGCTTTGGTTTCATAGCCAGGCACTCACTGCGCATGCGCAAGTTGCGCTGCGCCTTGTGACTGGCCGGCGTATCTTCTGGGACCTTTGACGTGTCCGAGAAGATCGCCGGGAGGGAGGGGCGAAGGTGGACTTCCCTCCCTGAGCCGCGGTGCCATGGGAGGAAGTGGACCTGGGATCCTGGTCACCCCCCCAAAAAAAGACAGGCCAATTCTGGCATGTCAGGGGGTCACCTTCCATTAAAGCGGAAGTTCCACTTTTGGGTGGAACTCCGCTTTAAAATGCATCTAAAATCGACACACTTTGGTAACCATTGTCACTGGGGCTTCCTCACTTTGGAGAAACTTCTTCTCAGTTCCTGTTGTGTCTACTGGGCAGGAAGTGACATCTCCTCAATAGTACTCAGATGGACAAGAGGTAAAGGGAAATTTCCTGAATGGGACACAGATGGTAAAAGACTTGACAGAAATATAAACCCTTCTGTACTCTATCCAAAATGTTAAACAACAGTTTTCATTAGTCATGGTTCTCTCTAGCTTGATATTACTATGAAAACTCTAGAGAAATTAGAGACAAGATGGCTTCACACAGAGTCTGTCTATATATGTTGCATAGGACTGTCAGGAGGACTTACACACATTTTTGAGAATGGAATCCCAAAAACAAGGAATCTTATTTTGTGTGGATCTATCCTGAGAGCATATAGACCAGGCCTTTTCTGGAACTTTTTGTTTAAAGGTTTAAAAATTGTATTTTTTGATAGAAAGTGACTTAGAACCCTCAAGCATATATATATTTTTAAGCAGAGACCCTAGAGAATAAAATAGCGATCTTTGCAATATTTTATATCACACAGTACCCCTTAAAATGTTCCACATTTTGTCATGTTACAACCAAAGATGTAAATTGGGATTTTATGTGATAGACCAACACAAAGTGGCACATAATTATGAAGTGGAAAGAAATTGATAAATGATTTAAATTTTTTTTTACAAAGTGTGGCATGCATTTGTATTCAGCCCCCTTTACTCTGATACCCCTAACTAAAATCTCGTGGAACCAATTGCCTTCAGAAGTCACCTAATTAGTAAATAGAGTCCACCTGTGTGTAATTTAATCTCAGAATAAATACAGCAGTTCTGTGAAGCCCTCAGAGGTTTGCTAGAGAACCTTAGCGAACAAACAGCATCCTGAAGGCCAAGGAACACACCAGACAGGTCAGGGATAAAGTTGTGGAGACGTTTAAAGCAGGGTTAGGTTATAAAAAAATATTCCAACCTTTGTACATCGCTCGGAGCACTGTTAAATCCATCATCCAAAAATGGAAAGAGTATAACTGCAAACCTACCAAGATATGGCCGTCCACCTAAACTGACAGCCTGGGCAAGGAGAGCATTAATCTGAGAAACAGCCAAGATGCCCATGGTTACTCAGGAGGAGCTGCAGAGATCCACAGCTCAGGTGGAAGAATCTGTCCACAGGACAACTATTATTCCTGCACTCCACAAATCTGGCCTTTATGGAAGAGTGGCAAGAATAAAGCCATTTTTGAAAGAAAGCCATAAGAAGTCCCGTTTGCAGTTTGTAAGAAGCCATGTTGGGGACATAGTAAACATGTGGAAGAAGGTGCTCTGGTCAGATGAGACTGAAATTTAACTTTTTGGCCTAAAAGAAAAACGCTATGTGTGGTCACTGTGGTCAAAAACTGACACTGCATATCACCCTGAACACACCATCCCCACCGTGAAACAAGGTGGTGGCATCATCTTGTGGGGATCCATTTCTTCAGCAGGGACAGGAAAGCTGGCCAGAGTTGATGGGAAGATGCATGGAGCAAAATACAAGGCAATCTTAGAAGAAAACCTGTTAGAATCTGCAAAAGACTTGAGGCTGGGGAGGAGGTTCACCTTCCAGCAGGACAACGACCCTAAACATACAGCCAGAGCTACAATGGAATGGTTTAGATCAAAGCATATTCATGTGTTAGAATGGCCCAGTCAAAGTCCAGACCTAAATCCAATTGAGAATCTGTGGAAAGACTTTAAAATTGCTGTTCACAGACACTCTCCATCCAGTCTTACAGAGCTTGAGCTAGTTTGTGAAGAATAATGGGCAAAAATGTCACTCTCCAGATGTGCAAAGTTGGTAGAGACATCCCCAAAAAGGCTTGCAGCTGTAATTGCAGTGAAAGGGGGTTCTACAAAGTATTGACTCAGGGGGGCTGAATACAAATCCACGCCACACTTTACACATATTTATTTGTAAAAAATTTTGAAAACCATTTATCATTTTACTTCCACTTCACAATTATGTGCCATTTGTGTTGGTCTATAACACAAAATCCCAATAAAATACATTTACATTTTTGGTTGTAACATGACAACATGTGGAATATTTCAAGGGGTATGAATACTTTTCAAGGCACTGTATTTGCGCAGCAGTCTTTCAAACACAACTTTTATGGCAAAATACATTTTACTGAGTTAGAAAAAAAAAAAACACAATAGTTACCCCAATTGTTTTGTATAATGTGAAAGATGATGTTATGCCAAGTAAATAGATACCTAACATGTCATGCTTTAAAATCGTGCACGCTCATGGAATGGCGACAAACTACTGTACATAAAAATCTCAATAGGTGACATTTTAAACATTTTTACAGATTACCTGTTTAGAGTTACAGAGGAGGTCTTGCACTAGAATTATTGCTCTGACTCTAACAATTGCGGCAATACCTTACATGTGTGATTTGAACACTGTTTACATATGCTTGCGTGACTTACATTTTTTTCCTATTTATTTTACTTTTCATTTTTGATTTTTACATTGTCCCCTTTTTTTTTTTTTTGATCACTTTTATTTCTATTACAAGGAATGTAAATATCCCTTGTAATGGAAATAAAGATGACAGGTCCTCTTTTTTGAAAGATCTGGGGTCACAAAGGCCCTAGATCTCTCATTAACCTTTAAAAGCAAAAGAAAAAAAAATTGTTATTATGGCCCGGGAACCGGAAGTGGCGTCAAACATCGCTACAGTCCTCCAAGGGCATGGAGACGAGTGGGGGCCATCTTGGCCTCACTTGTCTTCTTGCCCAGCTAACAGCAGCATCGGATCATTGTCAGACATTACTGATAGGTCAGGTAAGCCTGGGATTGACCGGGAGGCTGCTGGGTCACCCCTTCCGTCACTTCTAAAAGTAATCCCACTGCAAATGCGCCTGCGGGACCACTTTTATCTTACAGTGAACTGGCCATAGTAAAAACGAAACCAGTGTTATGGAAGCTAGCTGCTGCCATAACAGCGGTATCTAATGTCAAAGAAATGACATATCACACCAGAACTTGCGAACAGGCAAAAAATGTATGGGAACACGCGTTAAAATCAATGGGACTCGAACATGAAAAACCAAAAGTTCTCATTTTAAAGGCTTATATGCAAGTTATTGCCATAAAACGTGTATGGAGACTGGGTCTTGCCCTAGGGGACATGTATCAATGCAAAAAAAAGTTTTAAAATCATTCGTTTTTTCAGGAGCAGTGATTTTAATAATGCTTAAAGTGAAAAAATAAAACTGAAATATTCCTTTAAATATCGTGTCTGGGATGACGTCACATGATGTCAGAAGGGGGTGGAGTCGCTCGGTTATGTCACTGGGTGGCCCCACCCTTACCTATAAAATATATTTCAAACTGAAGACCACCATTCTGGGAGACGCCTCTGGACGGCACTGCGGCGGCAGCGGGAGAGCGGCGGTGGTGAAAGAGAAGGAAGAAGAAGAAGATTGAAGACGATGAGAGGAAGAAGATCAAAAGAAGAAGCAGAAGACCAGAAGGAGCGGAGCAGGAGAAGATGGAGGAAGACCGGAGGAAGAAAGAAGAAAGGAAGAAAAGAGCTATTTTACACAATAAAGGACTTGTCAAAAACTGCCTCATGTTTTTTGTACCACCACACTCCTTTTTTGGTGAATGGGTAGGGGAACAATATACCCCATACCCATTCACATGGGGGGGGGTCAGAATCTGGGGGCCCCCTTATTAAAGGGGGCTTCCAGATTCTGATAAGCCCGCCGACCCCCACAACCACCGGCCAGGGTTGTTGGGATGAGGCCCTTCTCCCATCAACATGAGCACAAGGTGCTTTGGGGGGACCTCAAAGCAGCCTCCCCATGTTGAGGGCATGTGGCCTGGTATGGTTTGGAGGGGGGGGCGCTTGCTTGTCCCCACCCCCTCCTGCCATGCCAGGGCTGCGTGCTCGGAGAAGGGTCGTAGTTTGGATTTTGGGGGGACCCCTACAACATGTTTAAAAAAATTGGCATGGAGTTCCCCTTAAAATGCATACCAGACCTGGAGGGCCTGGTACGGACTTTGGGGTGACCCCTACGCATTTTTTTTTATTTTGGCGCGGGGTTCCCCTTAAAATCCATACCAGACCTGAAGGGCCTGATTTGGATTTTAATGGGAACCTCACGTCATTTTTTTTTTTTATATATAATTTTGGCGCGGGGTTCCCCTTAAAATCCATACCAGACCCAAAAGACCTGGTTTGTATTTTGGGAGGAACCCCATGCAATTTTTTTATTTATTTATTTTGGTGCTTAATCACTTAAGGACAGAGCCTCTTTCTGAGATTTGGTGTTTACAACATAAAGTCAGTTTTTTTTTTAAAGAAAATTACTTAGAACCCCCAAACATTATATATTTTTATTCTAACACCCTAGAGAATAAAATGGCAGTCATTGCAATACTTTATGTCACACCGTATTTGCGCAGCAGCCTTAAAAGCACATTTTTTAAAAAAATCGCTTTTTTGAATTAAAAATAAGACAGCCGTAAAGTTTTTACATTTTTTTCTATATTAAGAAAGAAAATGTCACGCCGAGTAAATCGATATCCGACATGTCATGCTTCTAAATTCATGGAATGGCAACAAACATTGGCACTTAAAAATCTCCATCAGCGAAGTTTAAAAATTTCTACAGGTTACCAGTTTTGAGTTACAGAGGAGGTCTAGTGCTAGAATTATTGCTCTCGCTCTAGCGATCGTGGTGATACCTCACATGTGGGGTTTGAACACCATTTTCATATGTGAGCAGGACTTACGTATGCGTTTTCTTCTGCACGTGAGCTTGGCTGGACGGGGAGCTTTCAATTTTTTTTTTCTTATTTACTTTACTTGTTATTTTTAATTTTTATAATGTCCATTTTAAAAAAAAATGGGTCACTTTTATTCCCATTACAAGAAATGTAAACATTCCTTGCACTAGAAAAAACCATGACAGGACCTCTTAACCACTTCAGCCCCGGAAGGATTTCCCACTTTAGGACCAGGGCACTTTTTGCGATTCGGCACTGCGTCACTTTAACTGACAATTGCGCGGTCGTGCGACATTGTACCCAAACAAAATTTGTGTCCTTTTTTTCCCCACAAATAGAGCTTTCTTTTGGTGGTATTTGATCCCCTCTGCGTCATTTCTGATCGCCGCTGTAAACAAAAGAAGAGCGGCAATTTTGCAAAAAAACCCAAATTTCTTACTTTTCGCTAAAATACAAATAAAAAAAATAATAAAAAACACATTTTTTTCCATCGGTTTTGGTCGATTTATATTTTTCCTCATATTTTTGGTATAAAAAAAAAATCGGCGTTTATTGATTGCTTTGCGCAAAAGTTGCCGCGTTAACGGATGATGATAATTAATTTCTGGGGTTTTTATTTTTTTTAATTTTTTACTAGTAATGTTAGCGATCTGTGATTTTTAGCAGTACTGTGATATTGCAGCGGACATGTCGGACTATTTTGACACTTTTTTGGGACCATTGGCATTTATACAGCGATCAGTGCTATAAAAATGCACAGATTACGAGTTAACCTGGAGGGGGCACTCTAAGGGTTAACTGTGTTCTCTGGGTGTGTTGTAACTGTGTGTGGGCTGGCCTGGCCGGGGGAAGGGAGCGATCACAGCTTCCATATACAGGAAGCCTGTGATCACAGCGGCGATCGAATCCGCCCTACCCGCACCCTGGCCCGCGCGCACTCATAGTGAGGGATATCATATGACGGCGGTTTGAGATATTGAGCCACTCTGTCGCCGTCGGACTGCGGTCGGCAAGTGGTTAAATATGAGATCTGGGGTCAAAAGGATATTTACACTAAAATGCAAAAAAAAAAGAAAAAAAAAAAGAAAAGAAAAAATGACAGTTGCAAAAAAAAAAGAAGCATGACATGACCCAGTCAAACTGATGTAGAAAAATTGGGCCTTGAGTGTTGGTGGTGGCAGAACACCATAACACTTCACAATTACTCTTGTTGGGTGCAGGAATGGGCCCTGCTGTTGTAATGTATTTTAAAAATGGTAATGACATGCTCCAGGCAAACGGGTGCAGAAAATTGGAACTTAGGTGTTGGTGGTGGCAGAACACTGTAACTATACTGTATATATATATATATATATATATATATATATATATTCCTATTTCTTACATTGCCTGAACAGACACTACATACTATTCACTGAATTAGTTGTATATAGTCTACACAAAAGGCATTGTAATATATATATATATTATGGTTATACATTCTTGCACTGCCTGAATGGACTCAATATACTATACACTGACTGAGCTGTATATGGTATACACTAAAGGCATTGCATTATATATATATTTATATATATATATATATATATACACACCATTTTAGGTACATATAGTATCCCACAAAAGTAAGTACACCCCTCACGTTTTTGTAAATATTTCATTCTTTCTTTTCATGTGACAACACTGAAGAAATGACACTTTGCTACAATGTAAATTAGTGAGTGTACAGCTTGTATAACAGTGTAAATTTGCTGTCCCCTCAAAATAACTCAACACACAGCCATTATTGTCTAAACCACTGGCAACACCGTAAGTGAGTACACCGCTAAGTAAAATTTTGTGACTCTTTAGTGTTACAAGGTCTCAGGTGTGAATGGGGAGCAGGTGTGTTAAATTTGGTGTTATCACTCTCTCACACTGGTCACTGGAAGTTCAACATGCATGGCAAAGAGCTCTCTGATCTGAACAAAAGAATTGTTGCTCTACATAAAGATGGCCTAGGCTATAACAAGATTGCCAAGACCCTGAAACTGCGATTGGAATTGCATTATGGGGCACTTGAATTTCCCAAGAACGCTCCAAAATGTTCGGGATGCGCCGATCAGGCGAACCCTCGATTTTCGAGTCGATCCCTAATTTTTACTATGGGCCAGTCGTCGAGTGGTTAATATATTGCAGCTGACAAGCCTTCAGGTATAGTGGCTACATTTGTTTCCCTTTTTCCTTTATTTTCAACTGGTGATCCTGCCAGTAGCGCATTTCCTGTGCAATTTTGATCATTTGAATAAATATAAACGCACTATGTATAGTAATAGAATAATAATACAGTAACCACATGTAAGGACTGGTAAGTTGCAATAAGCTACATTTGTTCTTGGGTTTAGATATACTTGGTGAATGGTAATACTTTAAGCCCTCATACACACGGGCGTTTTTTGACGCCACGTTTTTTGCAGCTCTCCATGTTATTCAATGGCTCCATAAAACGCTGACGTTTTTGAGCTGTAGAGGACGTCGGCGTTAGTGAGCTGTAAATAGAACGCAGGACCAGCGCGTTCCGAGGCTGTAGTGTTTTGCCGTTTTTGACGCCGTAATGACGTTAACTGCCTTTTTCAGGTTGAAAAATAGCAGAGAACTGGTTTTTTTTTTAAAAAGTGCCTATTGACGCCGATGCTCACTAATGCTCATTAACGCCGATGCAAAACGCCAAAAAAACGCAGATTTTTCCCTGACGTCGGGCCTGACGTTTTGATTATTTTTTTGCATACGCCCGTGTGTATGAGGCCTTAGAAGTATCTCAGCTGAGCTGCTACCCCAACCCTCTGTACTGCAGCTTTTACTTCTTTGCTGTTTTCTTTACAGAAGTGACTTCTATTAGAAATCCCCAAAGCATGCAGGATCACTCATAGAACAGTATCTCAGAGAGATACTCATGGTTAATTGAGTGGCAACGGATGCTCAGAACTGTAAAAAAGGAGCAAACCTTTTGGGAATAACACAAGATAAATGGCTAATAGGGATAAGGTCCTGCTGAATCTTTACAGTGAATGTGTCAACTCTTTTATCAAATACAGTAAAATGTCTGAGACGTGCCCACACTTATTACCATTATCTCTGAGGCCAAAAGTTTAAATCCTGGCACTACGTTTTCTTCTCTAGTGTTATTTCACAGAAGGTGATTAACAGATTTTTAAGAATTGTCGCTAACCTTTAATACTCTCCAGTTATGCCTGCTCCTTAAATTTGACCTGAACTTAAAGTGGTTCTAAAGCCATACTAGCTCATTATGCCTTTGCCTTGCAGGTGTTTTTTTCTTTCTTTCTTTCTTTAGGGGAGACAACCGCTTTAAGGAGATTCACCCCCTCTATTGGACCTGTTTACCATTATCATTGAAAGTGAAAGTAAGAGAAATTACCCAAATTTTGGGTTGTCCCCAGAAAAGTAATAGAGGGGAAATCTTGCAATGGGTACACTAGTTCTGGTGACCTGGGGGTCCCCAAGGAATTCCCTTGATTTACAGGGATTCCCTCTCACTTCCTGTTTGGCTATGAGGTAGGAAGTGAAGGGATATCTCCCCAATGGGACGCAGATGACAAAAAAAAAAAATCTGACAGGAGTTATAACCCTCCCTTACTCTATCCAAAATGAAAAAAAAAAGTTTTGCCTATAGTTCTACTTTAAGACCACTTTCACACTGAGGCAGTTTACTGGTGTTTTTGCACTAAAAAATAGCACAAATAAAGTGCCTGTAAACTACCTCTCCTGTGTCCCCAGTGTGAAAGCCCGAGTGCTTTCACACTGGGACGGTGTGCTTGCAGGACAAGAAAAAAAGACCTGCAAACACCATCTTTGGGGCGGTGCGGTGAGTGGTGATACACCGCTCCTACACCGCCCCTTCCATTGAAATCAATGGGCAGCGCTTCCAAAGCAGCAGAATACCGCATCGTAAGCGCCACGCGCTGGCACTTTTAACCCGTTGTGGGGGGGTTAAAAGCACCCAGCTCCCGTCTGCATAGTCAGCATAGACACTCTTAAAAAAAATATTTAGGTTTCTTCTGAATTAATATAAAGTACACAGCCTAACGCACACCATTGAAGCCCACTGCCTTCTGTCAGCCAGTGAAGAGGAGTTTTAAAGTGGAGTTCCACCCAAAAGTGGAACTTCCGCTGGTTGGATTCTCCCCCCCCCCCAGGTGTCACATTTGGCCCCTTTCGGGGGGGAGGGGGAAGAGGACACCTTTCTTTAGACAGGTGTCCTTTTCCACACATCCGGGAGCTCTGGCCGGCCGCCGTGGCCGCTGACGTCAGCAGCCTGGCTCCCTCCTCCCTGCTCGCTCTGCTACTGGCCATCTGGCCAATAGCAGAGCGCAGAGGAGCTTCGCGCATGCGCAGTAAGGTGCCCGGCGTGAAGCTGTAATTCTACACGTCCGGGTTCTCTTACCCGCAATGGACGCGGCTGCACCCGACCCCCGATCCGAAGATCCGAGGCGGGTGCCAACATCACTGGACTCCAGGACAGGTAAGTGTCCTATTATTAAAAGTCAGCAGCTACTGTATGTGTAACTGCTGACTTTTAATTTTTTTTACCCTAGCGGACCTCCGCTTTAAGGCTGGTCAAATTCACAAAGGAGGTCAATCTCTGTTAGAGTCCAGGTTATGCTCCCTCTGCAAAAGTGACATGCTGACTATCAATCTAATTTGCATTCATGTGGTTTGATTTTACAGCTCTCTCCCAGGCAGAGGGGGGTCCAAAGTTGACACAGGTTTCCCGGATTTCAAACAAACTTCACAGTGCAGTTCATCTTGCTACAACTCTACAGGTCATTAAGGACTTGACTAATTTAATTCAACTTTTACATTACAAATCAAAGAGATGCTTCTTTCACCCCTTCATGTCTAAGGGTAAAACAAATCTTAATGCCTAAGCCCAATTTTACAACTTTGACATGTGCTAATAAAAGCATACATATAATCACAGCTACTTTGTGTACCTGGGTGGATTATACCTTGTTTACTTTCAGAAGAAATTGAGCTTTCATTTGGTGGTAAATAGTAATGGATATCTATCGCCTGATTTTTTTTTATTATCTAAGGAAAACTGTACCAATATAGTAAAAATAATAGTAAACAAATAGTAAAAAAAAAACCAACATATTATTTTCATTTACCAGATATATTTCTTGCTACTACTATAACTAAGGATGGGCTCAGGCGTGTTCGCAAGTGCACGTGCCCGAGCCTTCCAGGAAGTGAACTCTGCACTGCGCTAATCATGAGACACGCCCTAGCCCATCCTTTACCATAACCTACCACCAAAGAGCAACTCAAAACAAATGTTCCTGCTCCTGACGATTGCAGTGATACCACATATGTGTATGTTAGTTGTTGTTTGTACCCATAGTACAGTGTGCATTTTGCTTTTTTTTATCCTATCTAAAATACACTGACATTAATTGTCCAAAAAATACTGACCCTGACCTTTGACCCAAACACTACCCCTGGGGCTGACCCAGATCAAACATTGATCTAGAGATACTGATAGGCAGCTCTCTATGGACTGGATCTATAATTCTGACAATGTCAATGAAACCATGAGTAAAGATAATATTTTATTCCATAAAAGAGAAAAGAGAAGCGTCTGTGTTGTGGCGCTTATGAATCGCTTTTCAGGCTCTTTGGAAGCGCTGCCCATTCATTCCAATGGGCAGGGCGGTTTAGGAGCAGTGTATACACCACTCCTAAACCGCCCCAAAGATGCTGCTTGCAGGACTTTCTTTCCCATCCTGCAAGCGCACTGCCCTCGGGCTTTCACACTGAGGAGGATTGACCGGCAGTTTACAGGGGCTTTACAGGCGCTATTTCTAACGCTAAAATGCCTGAAAACTGCCTCAGTGTGAAAGGGGTCTAAAACAACAACAAACCACTTGGAATTCTACAGGCATTGAGGGGTTAACACCATCTGGAGGGCCAGTCAGTGGAGCATGGAGAGGCACCAATGTCCATGCTGTGGAAGATGGAAACCCAGTCTAGGGGAGGAACACCTGATGGCTGATGGCTGAAGATGAAGGCACAGCCCTATCTGGGGAGATGTAAAGCCGTGGGATGCGGGAAGCCATGTGACCGCCCCAGACCCAGCTGACGGGTCCGTTGTGTCTGCTGAGAGATGATTGGAGGGAAGGGACACACACCCCTTAAAACAACACACAGGAACAGAACTGAGGCTGTCAATCGCAGACTGTGTGCTGGAGATCCCTTCCCTGTCACTGTTTTTCTCTTGGTGTCTGGAAAACTTGGAAGAAGTGACTCATGTAGATAGCAGAAGAATGGGGCAGCAGAAATTGCACTTAGTGCTCTGGATTGAGGCAAGTACACACTATAGAGGGTGATGCTTTGTTCATATTTCAGGTCTGAGGCTTACAACCACATGATTCCACAATAATCAATTGCATTAATGCAAAGCCATGAATGCATTACAAAGTGTGAATAGGCCCTAAATGTCTCCAAAACACACATAGAGTTGTATAGCAAACCATATATACATTAGCAATACAAAAAAATATAGGATGTATGGCCATAAAGTCTTACAAATGTAAACATTCATAGGTATGTTCAGTTGAGATACACACAAAA